>SEMN01000459.1:67070-422634 GCA_005408345.1 Macquaria australasica | reverse complement strand
TTGCTGCTGTTGGTCGTCTCGGTGGCTCAGCGGGCTAAGTCTCCACGTCGTGTTTGTAGCGTTGTAATCTTGTTAGCGTGATCCTCTGCACATGCCACCCGGGCCTGGGGATCAATAACTGGCTCGTGGCTCCGTTTGGGGTGCAGACTGAGAGAATCAGAGTGGTGTTTATATGGCACTGAGATTGATTGGCAAGAGATAGAGTGTGATGATTTTTCTGTGTTTAACACCATGTGACCTTCTCAAATCACATTGTCTGGAAATGTGCTCGTGTGTGTGTGTGTGTGTGTTTGGCAGACTTGGACCAACAGAATTACCTCCCTTACTCCTCCATGCAGCTCTTTCCTTCCCCTTTCTTCTTTTTTCTTTCCTTCAAGTCTTTTTTTTCTTTTCTACCTCATTTGTTGGTCCTCTTCCATTCCTGTCCATTTCTTCTTTCCTTCCCTTCTTATTTCCCCCCCCCATTCCTTTTATTCCATATTCCCCCTTTCCTTCCTCCTTCCTTATGTCCACTCATTCCACCTTCCATCTTGTTCCATTCCTTTCCTTCTCCTGTTTCCACTTTCTTTCCACTGCTTTCCTCTCTTTCTGGTCTTTCTTCTCTTCTTCCTCATTTCATCCCCTCTTTCCTTCACATGACTGTTGTTGATCCTTCCATTCCATCCACCCTCTTCCTCTTTCCTTCCTCCTTCCGCCACTTTCTTTCATCCTTTCTTCCTTCCCCTGTTTAATCCATCCTTCTTCCATTCTTCCATATCCATTCCTCACCCCCTCTTTCTCCTTCATTATCTTTCCTTCTTTCATCCATCCACTCCACCTCTCCCCTCTCTGTCTTTCCTTTTTCTTTCCTCCTTCCTTTTTCTGGAGTTCCTCTTTCATTTCCCCTCTTCCTTTCATTCATCCTTCCTCCCTCTTTTGTCCATCTTTCCTGTCTGTCTTTCCTCCTTCATCTGTTTCTTTCCTTTCCCTCATTTCCTTTTCATCTCCCTCTTCCATTCCTCCTTCCGGCCCCTCCTTCCATTCTTCCTTCCTTCCTCCCTCTCCTCCACCTTCCTTTTCCCTACCTCTTCCTCAGATAACCTCTTTGCGTCTGCCTCCCTCTCCCATGCCCCCCCCCCCTCTCTCAGTCGTCGCTCGCTCGCCGTGCTGTGCGGACCTACCAACCGTCTCTCTCCTCTCCTTCACTGAATCTCTTCATCTCTCTGTCTCTCCCCTCCGGTCCGGTCCTCCGGTCTCTGCTATGACAGCTCACACCAGCAGCGTGTTGCCCGATCTCAGACCGTCAACCCGTCACCGGTTATCCTGTCCAAACGTTAACATGGACATGTGTGTGTGGGATATTCGTGATTGATCTTCGGGTGTGTGTTTTTTTTTTTGTTTTGTTTCTTTTTTTTTTGTATAAAAACGAAAGAAAAAGGAGGAGGGGGGGCGGCCGTCCTCTTTTACCCCCCTCCGCTTCCTTCAGCCAAGCAGAGCGGCAAGGTGGGGAGAAGGCTTTAAAATTAAGCCAGCTTGGATTTATTTAACAGCAAAATGACGGATTTGGGAGCGCCGGAGATGCTGCTGAGGAGGAGGAGGCTGAATGTGAAGACAACGGGCAGGCTGAGACGCGACCTCCCGCTTCTCCTCCTGCTGGGGCTTCTCTTCGGGGATTTCTCCTCGTCCAAGGGTGAGTTTTGGAGGTTTTCGATTTGTCTGTGTGTTTGCGTGCGTGCGTGGCCGCGCGTTTGCGTGCGTAAGCTATTACGTTTGTGTGTGTGTGCGCGCGCGTGTGTTGGAGGGGGATTAGAATATTCGCAGGTTGGTGTGTTTGCGTGTGAGCGCGCGCGCCAGAGTGAGAGGAAAAGAAAGGTGGTTAATTCGTGCCGTTTCGTTGCTGCGGACAGCGTTGGTGTATGTGTCTGAGTGTCAGTGTGTGTGCGAGAGAGAGAGAGAGAGTTACGTGTGTGCGTGCGTGTGCGCGCGCACTCGCCGCTCTGAGGATAGCGTGCGTGTGTCCTTTTGTGCGTGCGTGTTTGAGATAGCGAGAGGGAGAGAGAGTGTAAACGAGCTAGCCTATATGCGCGCACAGTGTGTTATTGTGTGTGTGCGCGCGCGTGAGAGAAAGAGAGAGTGCAGTGCCCAACTTGGACTCAGTACCGCATCTGGGGAACAGTGTAGGCATGCTCATTGTTTGGGCCTCCAAGCTGTGCAGATATTGTCATCAAAATACATAAAAGTTCAAAATGAATCACAGATCAGTTAAACCAGATTTCATGCAGTTTCTCCAAGTGTAGACAGCAACCAGAGGGGTGTTTGGTATAAGGCAAATCTTGGGAACTGACTCAACAACCTGTGTTACTGTCTACAAAACGAGCAGAGAGAGACTCACAGAGACAGACCGAGAGAGATGGGGTGAAATTTCATCTGGAGGGCAAATCCCATGCTCATAGTATAACATGATTTTGTGGAGTCACACACACCCAGAGGAGCAGTTGTCTCAGTGGCTGTGGAGAGTCTGATGGTATGGCAGGGGGCTGCTGATGTGTGTCAGCAGCCCAGCAGGTCTGTGTTGGTGGGGATTTGGTGACCAAGGAGGTTCCTCATGTTATAGACAGGAAGATAGATGGATAGAGAAGAAAGTGTTAACATTCTCCTCGTTTGGTGGGAGCGTTACTGTTACTCTGTTTATCAATAGCTTCTCTGTGTGCACTTCTCCTCCCTCTCTCTCTCTCTCAATGCTTGTCCCTCTGTATTTCCCTCTCAATCCCTCCCTCTCACACACACACATGCACACATCTGTCACCCCCACCCCCCCCGCGAAGAAGAAGAAAATGGTTTCTAGCAGTGTTAAAATTTCTGATGATTGTCTGATGTATCTCTGGGTGTTACATACTGTGCATTTATATTCTGTTGGTGTGTGTGTGTTTGGTGGTGTTATCTTTATCTGTATTCCTCTGCCATACATGCATCCTGTCAACCTGGAAATAAAGGGATTTGAGGGAAAGTGTGTTTGTGGCAGAATTGTGTATGTTGATGGATATGATGATGGTACGTTTAAGCTGTTTATGATTAAAGCAACTGCTTCTTATCACCTGCGATTTATCTTTCAGTCCAATCTGTGTGTGCGCGTTTCCTACGATGTTTATCAGCTTTAAAATTGTTTTTTTCAGACTGATTTTTTTTCACAATCATAAGCAGTTTTATAGTGACAGTATGTATGCTGCAGATTCTATATTCAATTATTCCTCTCAGATTAAACCAAGAAAATGTAGAACCCTGAACATGGCCACAAATTAAGCTTTTCCATGTCACATTATTACAGTGTGACGTGCGGCATACCAGCAGCTATTTTAGTTATTGGAGAGTTAAACACGGAGAAAGACAGAGTAAGAGAAAATTAAAGGGCAGGAAGACATCTGGAAAGACAGACGGAGGATGGCAATAATTTATTTTGTCAAACCTCAAACCCCAGATGGTTGCCAGCCTTTTAAATGTGATGTCGCACTTTAAATTCCAACACACAACTAATTATTGATTGTCTGGAAATGTCACTTAAAAATGTCATAAAAAGTCAGGTATCTTCAGACATGAACTGAAGTGCAAATAAATAACCCAGACGGCATGAAGATGGAGGAAAAAGTTTTTTAATACAGAATTATTATGATGCTGGTGATTATTTTTCATTATTTAACAATAATTTAGCAAAAGCTCAGCTAAAATCTCAATCCATTCCTCAATGAGCTTCTGTAATAGGATGTTTCTGCTCTGGTTTTGACAGTTATATTAGGGATTCTTTTGATAATCACCACATGAATTATTTCTGTAATTATCACTTGTATTAAGTGCATAATAATGATTAATAGTACTGATAACAATAATAATAATAATACTAATAACCAAAGTTTGCATCTTATTAAATTTAACCCTGTAAGTAAAGAGTCTAATTCCCAGTTAAAGACACAATCTGGAATTCATATAAAAAACAAACATTTGGATAGAGCAACATTAGTTGTTAATCATGAATCATCATTATGCTTATTGGATGCCCTTGTAACAATAAAAAATTATATTTTCATGGCCTGTTCTTCTCCTGTATTTACAATCTTTACATATATTTAGCTGCCAAACTGTGCTTCTTTATCAAAAGCTGAGACAGAGAGAAAAAATAAATTCAGCCCATTCATCAACAGGTCGTTTCTGCCAAGAAACGTCCAAATGTCCAACTGTGATGATAATTCCCATAAAACCCAGCTAGTGCTTATATAATTGATATATTGTTAACTACACTCTACGGGGGACTGTACAAAAGACATTTTTGGCACTCTCTCTCTCTCTCTCTCACTCACTCACTCACTCACTCTCTCTCACACACACACAAACACGGTTGAGAATAACATGACTCCCACTGGGACTATAAGGCACTTGTTTAATCACTCACACACACACACACACACACACACACACACACACACACACACACACACACACACACACACACTCGCTTATTCACTTAGAAATAAACACACACATAAAGGACATTCCAGTGACTTATTTTCATTCCCTTTTCAAAGTGAGACTGATTAAATGTCTCTGTTTCTGAAGCTTTTTAATGTTTTTATCCTTAGGAGGACATTAAGACCTGAATGCACACACACTCACACACACTCACGTACATGCACACGGTGACAATTAGCTGACATTGAATCAATGCCAAACAACAAGATATTGGAACTAACTGTCTGTCCCCCTGCCTGGCATACTAATATCACACACATGGGATATGGACAAACTCAGACACACACACACACACACACACACACACGTACACACACACACACACACACGCACACACACACACACACACACACACACACAGTTCCTGTGTATGAGAAGATAGCTAATTAAAACAGAGCTATCTCCCGAATTCAAATTCACTGTAGGTACATAAAACTGTGGGATTTAGACATGTAGAAGAAGTGTGAAACGTGCCACTGAAAATTCAGAAAGCTTAATATCATGTGAAAGAAAGAAATGAGTTTGTATGATGCACACTGATTAAAAGTATATGTAAATAGTTTAGACTTGAGCGTAGAGATTTATTCTTGACCTTGGGGACACACAGACTGTACAGTATACTGTATAAGGTAAATGTTCTAAAAGAAAGGACCACTTACTTAGCTATTCCAACAACTTTTGACCGTATCCCATGGCCTTCTTCAGTGAATGGAACTTGCTCATGTGTCATTACTGTGTTGTGATCTCCTCTCCATATATGATCAGCTGTTATCATGTGACCCGAGGCGCTGTACGTAGGTCGCGTGCTGACACCTACAGTAAGCAAGTTCCATTTGCTGAAGAAGGCTTTGGGATATGGTAGAAAGCTACGTGAATAGCTAAGTAACAGGACCTTATGTTTACAATATTTAGCACATATATTTTAGCAGAACTTTAGAAGAATAAAACAATTTAGTTCCCCTATTAAGCATTTATAAGCTGTATATAAATGTTAAATAAATGTTTATAACACATTATAATGTAATTGTAAGTAGATACAAGTATACTTAAAATTGTTTACAAATACATTAATAAATATAATTAATGTACTTGTAAACAACTATAACTCCTCCTGTGGGCACCGACAAGTGGAGCCTGCAGTAGAAACAGATAATGAATGACAATATAGTAAAACACAGTTGTAATCATACAAAATATGTCTTCATGGGAGAAGTTAATTTGTTGAAAAATATTATACATTAAGAAACACTTACAAATGTCCTTATAACTGCTCACAACTACATTATAGTGTGTTATAAACCATTTATTAAATGTTTATACTGCTTAGAAATCCTGAATAGGGGGACTTAAAATAAAGTATTACTGAAAGTATTGAACTGTAGCTTACCTGGCATTCAACAAAGATGAAGTTTTCCATCTAGCACAAAACACAAGACTTCAGAAAATTGAAGGAAATATTTTGAAAAACAATAGTTGCTCTGACTGGTATTGATATTGTAACTCATCAGATGCTCTGATTTTTCCCGATGCTCATAAGTACAGTACAGTGCCTATGCATATTCAGAAGCACATGCGCAAATTTGTGGGTGTCTCTGTGCTTGTGCTGATGTGTTAATGATGCATTTCTTTGTAGCTTACTTTAAATTAATCTATGTGCGTGATGACGTGTGTCTGTGTGCACATTTGTGTGGGATTCCCTGTGTATGTGTGCTTATTTTTCTGCTTCCTGTGTATGAGAAGCATGGGAGCACTTATAACTTTCACCTCTACGTGGGAGAGACAGACTAAAAGGCACACACATGCACAGAGAGAAAGAGAGAGACATTTTGTTCAATGTTTTCAGGTGTTTGTATAATAATTGAATCCCCTCAGTCACACCAAAGACCACACACAGTTTAAACAATATCTGAGCTTGAAAAAAAGAGCAAGGGAGACTCTCTCTCTCTCTCTCTCTCTCTCTCTGTGTGTGTGTGTGTGTGTGTGCGCGCGCACCTGCAACAGAAAGAGCGAGACATCTCATTGAGTACTGATGATTTTCAGGTACTTGAGGTCCTTCTAGTTGTCCAGTGAGACCAGAGAACACACACACACTTCAATAGTTAACTACCGCAGAGTACACAGTTCAATGGAGAGCAAAGAGGTAGTGTGTGAATGTGTGTGTAAGAGAGATACCATAGAGCTAGAGAGAGAGAGACAGAGAGATCAAATGAATACTGGAAGCAATGAACCATTTGTTTTTCATTCTCACAAGTTCTTAAATGTAAATATATATATATATATATATATATATATATATATGTACGTGCAGAACATATGAAGTGAGACGCTGCCACTGTTAGTGTCATCGGGTAGAGTTAAGTATCGTGAACACACAAAGTACATGTTAGGTATACATGGGTCATTATGCTTTGATGCTGGAAAGAAAAAGGCTTTTTTAGTCATCCATGCTGGCTTGAAAATGAGCGAGTAATCTATCTTTATAGTGTTCAAATGACAGAACTTTTAAAAGAGCCATGGCCTACATACAGTAGACTAATGCAGGGGCAGTGAGAGAGACAGAGAGAGCAGAGAATATGTGTGAAGACAGAGAGAGAGAGATTGAGATAGAGGCAGAGATCAGAGCAAGTGTGTTAAAGAGACGTTGGGACAGAGAGGAAGGAGAGGCACTGCTAGACAAAATAAAAGAGAAAATGAAAATGTATTCCCCAGCAGACGCGATTAATCAGGAATGACTTTTCCATCTTGTGCTGCTCGGCTAGTAATGTCTGGCATTAAGTAATGACATCATAACCCTGTCCGCCCTGAATTTATACCTCAGATATGGAGGGAAATCCACAGAGCTGACCTAAAGGCACGGCCAAACAGGGCTCTAAAATCTGTTGATATTAATGACTTGCAGTAAATACTGCATCACACACAGCAGAATCTTACATCTATCTGTCATTTAAAATCAGAGAGGACAGCATGAAAAAAGGAAATAAAAGAGCATGTGTATATCATATGAAATAGCATGACAGAGCTTGAAATTATGAACATCATAAAAGTGTTGCATGGCTGGTCCAATTGTGTTTTACCACCCATTAGTATGCATGAGTAAATGCCATGTCTAGTTTATTTGTCAGGCTCTTTTTCTGAACCATCACGTTAATATTTTTCCTGAAATGTTTAAACCCAACTAATAGAGTCCACTACATTCATCTTTTTAACTGTTAGCGTTGTCTGCATACATCCAGCATGTAAATGAAGATCTACTGTATTCTATTAAAGCTCCAAATATAGTCCTGATGAGCTATGTGCTGTAACAGGCTATAAAGAATTTTAATTTATATCAAGGGTTAAAACTTTGCAATTGGCTGGTATAGAGCTTTTAATGCGGCCACTTTGGCACAGCAGTTGTTGCTGTTTTTCTGTACCTTGTGGTGCAGACGCCTCGCTGTGGTGGGAGCTGAGGGTTATTTCATAACACAGGATTACTCAGCCAGCCAGCTCTAAAAATAAGCATGAAATGAACCTCTCAACTGGAGTTCATAATGAAAGATCAGTCGGTGTGGCTACAAGACATCCATGAAAACCAATATCCAAATTTAATTTGACAAATTATTCAGAACATCAACAGCTATGGTACATTTTTACCAATTCCAGTGAAGTACATAATTTCCATCATTTTCCGTTCGTTTGGATCGTCGTACTGGGTTCAGAAAGCGGTGCTGCACATTGACAGAACCACGTTTGCATAAAATTGATGTCTAGTCTGTTTTATTCAAATTTCAGGGGCTAAACATCACTTGCTATACGTCTCAGATCTCTGTAACCTTGTGGAGAAACTTAACCTCTGTTACCTCTGTACATACATCTATCAGTGCAGAAGGATTCAGTGTAGTATTCTTCAGCACCTCTTGATTGGCAAGGCTTGACTTTCTTGGTACTCAGTTTCCAAGGCATTACACTGACCGTTTCCATCACCTATGTGTGCTTCCATTTAAATCTAGATCTATAGTATTTGTTAGGCCTTGTTAAGACAGACACACATTGCGTAAAAAAACAAATTCTTGTTGTTACAAGAGAGAACAAAAAATAGACACTGCACAGCGTTTTATATCCCTTTGAGGAAGGGTTTTACAGTTGAGGTGGAAATTACGAATTACTTTGCTGATTCGAATTGTTTTGTTCAGTTCAGTTAAACGATTTGTATGTGGTTTGTTTACATTTTTTCTAAACTAATTATTCAAATTTACTTCAGTGTGTACTATCAGCAAGTGATTCTGTCACCCCATGCATAGCGCTGTCATTCTGCACTGATTGTTGTTAAATGTTACATTCAGTAAAAAACTTGGCTTATAAAAGGTTACTAACTCAGCAGGCACCTATTCAGCTTTCTTTCTGAACTGCCTTACTTTTTTGTGTGTGTGTGTTTATGTTTTTTCTGGAGCCCTCTGCAGCGGTGGCTTCACTGCATCAGCACAGTGATCTCATTGAAATGAATGAGGATGCTGCTTTTTTTTTTTTTTTTTTTGATGTAGTGCCATTGTTGGTCTGAATGTAAAACTGTTCCTTACTATGGCGTATCCCAGGGCTAGCAAGCTAAAATAACACAGATGAAAGTAATATGGTAATTACTGAACCAGGTATTGAAAATCACTTTTTGATGAGAGTGCAGGGTCAACTGGTAGGTACTGGTAGTGATCCAGTGTTTTGCTCAAGGACACTTAAGCAGGGTGGAGATTTTTTCAGCTTTAATAAAGATCCTGTATGCAGCTGAATGATAGTGCCCACCCTTGTACCACCCTGCAGCTTTAAACCTGAGTATCTGTTGGTTTGGTGCTGCTGTCCACTGAATATTGAGTCTGTTAATGTAGCACTTTTGCTATTTTATTATTTCCGCTTTGCCTCTCTGTTAGCATGACATTTTCTATAAGCTGTAGGCTAATGGCTGGCTAGCGGGCTAGCATTAAGCAGGCTAATGTGTCTGTTAATGTTACATTAGTGTTATTTCAGTTTTTCTCTCGCTTAGTTCCATGGTTTAAGGGCATGCAGTGTGTGTGTGTGTGTGAGACACTGTTACAGCACACCTACGCTGTGTGTGTAGGTGCGTGTGTGTGTGTCTGAGTGTCGTGTATTGTATGAGTGTGTGTGTATGCACGCTCTACATATGGAGCCAGTGAGTTACATTTCCATTTCAAAGCGACGAGTCAGCAGCAGCAGAAGCTACTTTCATCCATTAATGTGATTTTAGGGAGAGAGCGAGACAGTGAGACACACAGAAAGAAATACATAGAGGCACAGTAATAATTACTCTCCCGGTTGGCAAAGGGTTCAGATTGTTTATTAGTGTCTCTGTCTCTGTGTTCATCTCTCACCACCTACCATCTCCCTCTGTCTCTCCTTGTGTTTTTAGTCAAATTATGTGCACGCCACTTATTCGCTGAACAGTCCAGTGTCTTGATGCAGCTGTCACTCACATTAACGGGTTCACTGCTCTGTAAAGTGTGAGTGCTGTTGTAGCACTGTATCTGGAAAAGTTGAAAAGTCTGCAGTAGATAAATCATTTTAAAGAATGAACAGTCTGCGAGTGTAAGTGTTTGTCTCGGCCTTCAAGAGAAAAATGCTTAGGGTTAAATCTGTGTGTGTGTGTGTGTGTGTGTGTATGTGTGTGTTAGGAGGGGAGTACTGAGGGGATTATTTTGTGCTTGAGTGCCCTTTTGTGTGTAAATGTCCATGCGTAAGCTAAAAGTGTGTGTGCCACTGTATCTACGCATCGTGTGTGTGTGTGTGTACACAGCTTTTCTGAGTGCAGCCATGCGAAAGCTGTACAAGCTGTGTGTCATATTAATATAGTGCTGCAAGTTGAAAGTGAATGTGTTAGTTTTGAATTTGTTTATGTATGTGTATAAGTGTTTGCTTGTTTACACAAGTCTGCATGAGTGGGTGTATTTGCTTGTATGAATGTCCACGTGAAGGAACTTAAACTGTGTATTTCCATAAAGTCTGGAAGTTTGTATGTGCAAATGAGCGCAGGCATAGCACTGTGTACAAACATAGAAAACATGTGGCTGTCAGTGAGGGGGTGTTTATTGTTGGAGCCCTGTGTGCATGTGTGTGTGTGTTTCTGCACTTTGGTATTTGGAAGATTTTCATGCGTGTCCACATTAACAGCCGACATGTTTGTGTGTGAATTTGTGTTTATGTATTTTTGAACTGAGCGTGTGTGTGTGTGTGTACACGTCTGAGTATAAATGCATTAGCCACAGGCTATCGTTGCTCCAGTAGCATCGTTCTTATTCTATCCATTTTTAATGATCGGTAATGGTCGCTAGCAGTGTTGAACCTACATTGTAAGGACACGGCAAAAAGAAATGGTCCTGTGGTGCACAAAGCGAGGAAGACAGAGGAGACAGAGGAAGGGAGGCTGAAAAAGAGATTGGGAGAGAGGGAGAGGAGAAACCGGAAGGGTGTTAATAGATGTTAGCTTGTGGAAACTAACATCATAGGAGCGCTGCTGAAAAGGTCCCCTGGTACGCTGTGCCACTGCAGTAGAGCCCTACAGGGAAGACAGTGGGAGAGGAAGAGGGGGGGAGGAGGTGAGAAACTGGCCAGCAGGCTGGCTGACTGACTGAATGTCAGTTTGATTTACTGACTAAATGATGGACTGGTTGTTAAGTTGATTGACTGACTTGCTGGCTGATTGGTTATGTTACAGGCTGGCTAAGTGACTGACTGAGACTGGTGATTTGTTGAAGGCTTTTTACAAGGAACCTTCATAATGACGGAGCAGGAGAGGAATAGAGGAGAGGAGAGTGAGCAGATGGAAAGATGGATGAAAGGCAAGGCCTCTTAACTGTGTTTAAACTCTACAAAAGGGTTTGGAATGAGCTTCCAGGGTCCAAAGGCCAAGAAACGCGCACTACGCACATAATGGCTGTTAAATTGTTTCTTGTTAAATTTAGGTTTTATTTGTTTCCATTAAAGACCACAATGTGCTTTATTACCAATGCTTCCTTGTGCCATCCGTGGGGGAAATAGCAGGATTTTATCTACCGAAATCCAGTGGAATCAAATCAAAGTAAATCAATTGAATTGTATTAAACTAAATTAAATTACATAGGGCAATAGAAACATTTGAAACAATTCATCAATTCAAGTAAAAAAAAAAGGTTTAAAACTGAAGCTCTGAGGTTTTCATGCCACGCTGACATCTCAAAGTGTAAACTGAGCAATATCGCCCTGTCAGCTGGAGAGGAGAGGCAGAGAGATGGATGGAGAGACTGAGAGAAATGGTGAGGAGTGGGAAAGGAGTGAGTGAGTGAGGGAAGCGGGGAGGGGGTTAAGGAGAAGGAGGAGGAGGAGGAGGAGGAGGAGAGGGAAGAGCAGGAGGAGGAGGAGGGAGGGAAGGCCTTAAGCAGTGTGATAAGGAAATAATAAAGGAAAGGTTGTAAAAGGCTCCAAGACTCCAGCCGTAGCAATACTCACACACACACACACATTCTCCCTCTTTTTTTTTCTCAGTCACACACACAAACACACACACACACACACACACAATGTATGAAAATTGATGTTGCAGTGTCCTTTACAGGCCATTAAATCTGAACAACGGCAATCGCTTACTTCTGTCTGACAAATGACGGCTAAATAACACAGCTTTTCTGTCTGTCTTCCCGTCTGTCTGCACGGCCTGTCTTAAGTCCTTCTCTGAAGTTTAAGCATGTGTTAGTCTGACTTTGTTTTCCAGGCTAGTTATGGGATTTTTTTCAACAATGTTCTCGACTCAAATTTGCTCTAATTCTGCCACATTTTTCCAGCGAAGACGGTATCGGGTCCCTTTCGCACATCTTCAGTACATTATAAGCTGCTTCTATGAGGAGTTTCAAGTAGTGCTTCTTGAATGTCAAAAAGCAAGCGATTCCTTCTCTCTCACCCCCATTTTCTCTCCTTCGCTCTCCACTCATTCCTTTTTCATCTCTTCTTTCATCCCTCTGCCCTTTTTCTCTCGCCTCATCTTTTCCCCTCTTTTCATGCGTGACTCTGATTCTTCTTTCTGCAGTTTGTTATGTATAATTCCCCTGCTCCTTCTTTTCCTTTCCTTTTTTTCCTCTCTCTCCCCATTTGATTGCTCTCCTCCTTTTCTCCATCTGTTCCTTCACTGGCTGTCCTCCCTCTCTTGCTCCACGTCTCTCCATCTTTCTCTCCCTCTGTCTCTTTCTGTCCTCTCATCAACTTCCTCCACCTCAATCCTTCTCATTCTCCTCCCCGCTTTCGTTCAGAGTCTCTTTCTCCTTCTCTCTCTCTGCCCTTTCGAGTCCTTTGATTAGGTTGTTGGCATTTTCATTGAGATGTCTATATGACCACTGAAATAACTCTCCTGTCAGTCTCATCTGCCCTCTATCTACTTCTTCTCCCCTGTCTCTTCATTCTCCATTTCTACTCCTTTAGCGTTTCCTCCTCCTCCTCCTCTCTTCACCAACCTTTTATTTTCTCACTCCATTTTATCCTCTTCCTGCGCTGCTCTCTTGCTTCTCTGCCAATATTACTCTCAGTTTCTCCTCTCTCAGTATCTCTTGACTGTCTCCTCCTCCACCCTTTTCACAGTTCTGCACCTTTGCTATCTTTGCCCCCTCTTTCTTGTTTTTGTCTGCTGTTTCGTTCTTTATTTCCTCCTGTATTTCCTCAACTGCTTCCGTAGATCATTTGTCTAAATGTCAGATGGCCACATCAGCCACCGTTGGTATTATAAACAGCGTTCTGGTCGGTACCACGGAAAGAGCGAAAGAGTGAGGTGGGTTGAGTGTGTGGTGGTGGAGGTGGGGGGGCCTGGGCTGACGCTGCAGTTTTCTTGTGTTTCTGGCAGTGAAGAGAAAGAAGATGATGTCTGAAAATAGAGAGAACATGTTTTAAAATGATCTGGGGTGGGTGTAAGAGGAGGGAGAGAGTGAGTCGGCTTATAGAGAAGAAAAATGAGATAAGATGAGTGGAGAGGAGAGGAGAGGGAGAGAGGCGCGAAGAAAAAAAATGGGAGGAGAATGAGAGAAATAAAGAGAAAGGGAGAGGGAGAGCCTGCGTGTCTACATGCCTCTAATCTGTTGATGGTTGAGGGGAAGCAGACAATAAGCCATTATCTCTCTAAGACTTAGCTTTAGCTGCAGCAGTATGGCACTGCATACTGCTAGTGCCAAAGCAGCACAGTTATGTACCCAGGATGCACCCATACAGGAACAGGATGGCCAGTCAAGACAGAGTTTAAATAAGGAAAATGATAAGATATCAATACACACAGCCTAATAATAACATTCATATCTGATATGAAGATCTAACATGTAAGGGTTCAAAGCCAAGTGTAGAGTTTTCACCTCTAATGAAGAAGAGAAGGTCAGTTTCTGCTGTAAACACGTTGGGACGACGCTTGTAACTCGTTTTCATTCGTCAGGAATTTATTTTCCTCCGTGGCAGCAAAACATATTCCATGAGCTAAAAAAGTCACTATACATGGACTTGAAGTAATTCAATAGCCTAGCAACATTAAGCCTACAAGCAACCTGTGAACAACCCATAATGCAACAGTCTCTGTAGGAGTCGGTGTTACATCGGTGTTGCATAGTCCTCAAATAAAATACACCCGGTGTTTAAAAAAAATTCCAGGTAAATATGTTGTTGCAACCTAAATTACATTTTTTTTTTATCAGCATAGTGACGAAACATTGAATGTATCTATGTTCATAAAGAATGTATCTGCAAAACATACATATTTCCTTATTGTCCCTCCCTGCAATATCTGCTTGTATCAACTGAAGCATAATTAACATTTTCTACTGTTATATCATGGCACTGAAAACACTTGGTTAAGGTTAGGTAAAGATCAGGGTCCATGTTAAATATTGAAAAAAGTTAAAAGTGAACATAAAACATAGCACGTCCTACACTCAAAAAACATTGCCACTGATTATTATTATTATTATTATTATATAAGCATAATTACTAAGAGACAAGGTTGAACAATTACAATGTGCAAATTTCAGGAAGAGTTAAATCGTTCTCAACAGAATGAGCAGGTGAATTCCAGCAGAGACATCTAATTCTGTGATTACTTTTAGTTATCAAGTTGACTATTTGGTTTAATTTATTTATTGTTTAAAAATGTGTTGAAAAATCTAAAGGTAGAGTGTAGTATTGTACAGAGCAAGGCTGGCAGACATGCCAGGGGCATGACGTACACAAACACAGAAGCAAGCTCGGACTGGAAATGGACACACTGCATAGTTCCTGTGTGCCCGTCAAGAAGAACAGTTAGGTTAAAAAATAGCATCTCGATGGAAAAACTAATAATGTTTTCCATTTCTCCTGCACATTAGGCTTTAGTGTACTTAGTGTTGTGCATCAAGAGCTGTAAAGCTTGCAGTTTTCCCTGTATTCTAATTAATATTTGATTATGAACCTGATGCACCTCCATATGCAGTTAAGACTGAATGATTAAAAAGTTAATGTACTTCCTATGGTGGTTATGTTTGTGTTGTTTTTTAATAAAATGGCGCCGTGTGGAGACCCATGCCTCTTTAGATATCTGAAGAGCTCTTTTTTATTTTTTATTCACATCTTAAAAAATCTGACATTAGTTTGAGTCTTTTAATGTATGACATTTTGTCCTGGCTGATTCAGGTAGTATAATAGATCTTACCTTCGTACTGCTCCTTTCCCTTTTTTCATTTTCCTGCACAAATGAGTGAGGAAGACTGAGAAAATCCCATTGAAATGCCATTACCTCGCTCTCAGTAATATTGAGTTACCCTCAAGTCCTTCCTCGTATTCACTGTATGTTGCTGTTTAAAAAGCAATGCCATCATTTCCAGTTTACTGCTCTGGTATAGCCGTTTTCTTCAGCAAGTGGGAGTGCAGAGTGGCGAGCATGCAGGGCAAAACGATATTTGAAATAGGAATGGAACATTTTAAGCTTCATAATGTTGGCATTAAATTGCACAGGTGTTCTTGGTATTGTGTCCACCCTCTGCAGGATGCACTACACAGTCTGCAGTGATCAAAAAGGATAAGTATCTCATAAATATACATGAAAAATCCACATTTACTGTCTAATAATCTCTTTCAGGCTGTCTTCCTGGCACTAGAAACAGGAGGGAGGCCAGATTTGACACCAATGCTGTTAAAAAGCTGACGTCACTGCACTGACTAAGACAGAGAACACAGAGAGGTGTCACATAGCAAGCCTGCTCCTCTCCTCTCCTCTTCTCTCCTCTCCTCTCCTCTCCTCCTCTTCTCTCCTCCTCTTTTCTTCTCTCCCCTCCTCTCCTAATTTTGATTTTAGCAGGCATTTTGTTGCATCCAGTAGCCTGCTGGTGTGGAGCTGTTTAGGGGGCATGAAGAGCTTTCTAAATGATGGCTAAATTTAACTAAATGACTTCCTCCACTCAGATCTGATATAATGTCCTCCCCCTGCTCCTCTCTCTGGATCTGTCTCTCACTGCCTCATCCTTTTTAGCTGTTGTCCCTTTTCTTCTCCTTCCTCTCGCTCTCTCTCTGTCCTGAAGTGTGATTTCTATTTCTCAATCTCCCTCCCAACTACTCCCTCCCTCTCCTGCCTTACCTTTTTCATCTCATTCTGTCTCCTGCTCCAACCACTCCCCTCTCATCCTCTCACTTCCCTTCAGCTAATCGTTTTGTTTTGTCTACTTTCTACTTGCATAAAAGGGTCAGACTGTTCTCTGTCTGAATCTTTTCTCCGTCTGAAGACTTAATAAGGTGGCTTTGGAGGAATTTTCTTTTAACATACTAGATAAGTCATCTGGCAGTTGTCTGTCTGTCTGTTTGATCGATCCACTTTGTCCCTGTTTCTGTTGGCTGCTTGCAATAATGTGCCTTTGACTGGAAGCGGCGACTAATTAGAGGATAGTTCTTTTACCTGAGAATTATGGTCAGAAATTTGGGAAAGGATAATTGCTTCTAGATCAGCAGTCAATGGTGACTCAGCCAGCCAACCAACCTGCCTTTGTGGTACTCTATTCAACCACTAACAACCTCTCTGCAGTATTGCTTAATTACCTAATTTATATGTATAAAGTATATCCCTCATTAGATTACCATGTATATTATGTTACCATATAATTATGTCATAAAATAATGTAATATAATGTTAGGTTGAAGCTGTAATTTAGATTTCCTAAACTATGGTATCTGATTACCGTATTTATGTTTGTGATTCATATATTGATACTGTTTTACATATTATTATGGCACAAGGTAATGTAATGACATCAAAACTCTAATTTAGTTAAATGTACACTGTGAGCCACAGTAATAAAGTATAAATGATTCTATTAAACACAGCTTATAATATAATATAATATAATATTAAAGCTCTCTTCTGAATCAATGTGTTGCCCATCCTAACCTCAGTGGAATACTTCACACACAGCTGTCTAACAACATAACACCACTGCCCACTGCATCAGCCTCACTTAACAACTTTTATTATCGTGTTGCTGCTGCACCATATAGCCCGTCATACTGCCAATATGTATCAGCCCCGGCAGTGTTCAGCTTCGAGGTTGTGCAAGATTAATGTAAACATATTCTCAAATAAAGGAAACTGTAGTCATGTCCACCATGTTTACATTTTGTCATGTAATAAATAATAATAATAATAATAGTAGTAATAATAATAATAATAATAATAATAATAATAATAATAACCTTTGTGAAACAGAATAACTTGATCCATAACTTGACTTTTTAAGATAAAAGAAGAAAAAACATTTAAAAAAAAAAGAAAAGGTTGGCATGTTGCCTTCACTGGTCAAGTATATTTTAGGAAATTAGTTAGAGTTAGATGAGAGGATCAGTACCACTCTCATGTGTGTACACTACATATGGAGGTGGAGCCAGGGGACGATTAGCATCGCTTAGCATAAAGACTGGAAGCAGCTAGCTGGCTGTCTCTAAAGGTCAAACGTCTGCCTACCATCACCTCTAAAGCTCACTAATTAACATGTTGCATCTTGTTTGTATAACTCATACATAAACAGAAATGTGTTAATGACAGGGAGTTTGGTACTGCAGCTATTACTTGTCATACAGCAGCCTGGCGTGGTGACTTCCTGGAGTCTCCACTGGTTGTCTGGCGACCTCACAGTGACGACAAAACTCCTTTACTTCTCCTTTTAAACTTACCACCTGCTGTATCTGTGAAACTGAAGACAAACTGAAGACGAGTGAAAGTAATAATTCTAGGAAATAAATGGAAACTGCAAAGATATCTTACTTGCGTACAACGCGGCAGATTGATTTGTGCACCAGTTACATACAGTAAGCCCCACTGCCTCACAAGGGAATCAATCTGCAAACCCCGGCTCAGCAGGCTATTTTCTACTCTCACAGTCTGCTCTGTCAACATGACTGATATGTTAATCAGAGTATTATTTATGATTTAATGTGGAAATCATTGATTAATGCATCATATCTAGAATGTCATGCAAAATGTGTCATGTCTTGTTTTAATGAAACACTGCATAAAAAGTTCTGTTGTGCCGTATTGGATACTATTAGTAATCACTTTTTATGATGACTGTGATTAGTCATCTTGCGTGCCAATTAAGAATTATACATGTTTAATTAGTTGTGAATTACATGGTACAGTAAAATATTGTCTTCATGGTACAACCCTGTAATTTGCTTCAAGGAAGATGAGTCAGAGTTAAAATCACTGTAAAAATAATTTGCTTTATATATAATGTCTGAAAACACTCTTACTTAAGATTGAATTCCTACAGCAAAGGTGAGAACGTTTACTGGGTATTCTCTTCAAAAAGCAGCTGTAACTTCTTTTCCAACAATCAAATCATGCATTAGGCTGTCATTATTATTGCCAATGTACCTGACAAAATGCAATTTACAAAGTCAGCAAAGTGCATGCCATTCTTCATGTCCGTAACCATAAACCTAATCTGATCAAATGTAATGAAAAAATGACCCAAAGAAAATAGCACCACAAAAATATACCATATATATACTATATACCAAAAAGCTCCAAGTCACACTATTCAATCAAAACATACTACAATTGGAAAACAACCCCGGCCCCTTTAAACCACAGTGGCCAACAATGACCAGCTCACATAGCCCACCCACTGTGTTACTGTGTCCTCCTTATAATATGAAATTATGAAAGTATTACTAGAAATTGTATGGTCTTTTCTTAGTACAATCATTACACAGAATTTGGCATTTTATACATGTGGTGAGATGAATACAGTTGTTAACACAGCTCTCCTTCTTAAATGTCACATCTCAGGAGACCGTCTCTGTGTTTCCTCTTCAAATTTGCATCCCTGCTCACTGTACTAAATACTATGTTCTTCATTTGAACAAATGTGAAACAAAACCAAACCTGCCTCAAAGCTGTTTTTAATTTGTTCATTTTTTTTCATTGTAATTTTTGTACACATTTCCATGTGGAGACCCCCCATATCAAGGCTAATAGCAATAGGCTTCGTTTTACATGAAAACAACACTGCTGTTGTGGTTTTACTAAAACTGTATATTTGAAAATCCATCAATCTTTTGCCATTCATTATCTATGAGTCTGTAAATCAGCAACACCATGTTTTGGTCATGTCACCTGTCATGTCTGGGTCAAAGTGAAGAACCAGCACTGGAAGATATAGCATACATGTCTGCCAGTGCCACATTGTTAATAGTTTATGAGTATACTTTATGATGCCTGCAAAGCAAGACATGGCAGCGGTGACATAAGCCAGAGAGTCTGCTTACTGCAAGGCTCGCAGAACAAAACTGTTGACTCTGGTCTTGTCAGTCATATCTTTTTTCCCTCTTCTTTCTTCCACTCCACCAAGATATTACAACATGACAGGAGTCAAAGACCTCTGACCAGCTGCACTATTACTCAGAATACAACTGTCAGCGTATCCAGTATTTCCTCTTCTGAGCAGCAATGATATAATTGAGAGTGACCTCTGTTACTGCCAACATAGCATGTGTCTTCTCCATGATGATTAGTGTTCAGTTATTCCAAACACCAGTGACATGAAAACGCAAGCACCACTAGATATGATATCACTCAGGACATATCTGTGAGCTCACTGTATCCATAACAACAATGACATAATCAAGAAATTACCACTGGTGCATGAATGAAAACAATTACACACCCACCAGATTCATACAGTGTTTTCCTAGACCACCATTGATCTTGATCTCATCTGCTAAGCATATTGGGCAGTGAGAGCTAGTGAATATTTCAACATATCAGAGTTTCCTTTGTAATGTTTTCTCAGTGATGGCAGCGGAGATAGCTGTTTTGGTTTTGTTGCATGCTGTAACAATAAGCTGACTCCTTTCTAATTTTTTTTTGTCTAGCTAGAGAAGCTTGATTGTGCATGCAGACTCTTTTTCGGCAATCCTCTTCCTTACATTTATATAGTTATGCACAATCAAGAGCTAACCAGACAAGTGCCTTGCTCAACGGCATTTCAAATGTACTGTAGTTGGTTAAGGTAAGGTTTTACTTTAATAAGTTACCTAAACATTTCCCCATGCAGTCTATCTTTATGAGTACTGGCAGTGTTTTGCTGTAATGACTCACCGCTACTGGAAGAATATAGAGGAATACAGAACAAGAAGCATATACACACTGCTCCACAATATTACACACTCACTCCTTTTTACACCAAAATTGACTTGAAGGAGTGATTGACACTCTGCATGCACTTACCATCCAGCTGTCAATCCTGGAACTGTTATATCCAGTGAATACCAGTCAATCAGCACAGTAGCTATAGTGGTAACTCTGTGCTAATGTGAGCCTTCTCATGTCTAGTGCCTTTTGGCTTAAAGGATAGCTTCACCATTATCCAACCTTATTAATAAGTTGCTTATCATCAGTTATGATTGCGCATAGGACAAACTATAGCTATAGTTTTGATAAACTAAAAGGCTCAGTATGCTCGCAAAGGCAAAGTGTTTATACCTGTTCCAAATGGCCACACCTTGATGGCAGGGCAAAAAGCCTGCCGTCATCATCTCCTCCTGGCTGAATCATACTTCTCTTTTGCATGTCTTTGTACTATCTAAATGAACTGTAAAATGAAAAAAATGAAAAAATGCAGCAGATGCTTTTGGACAGTCCCTCCCCAGAGGCATTTATGGTGTTGCACTCGGTTGTATACTTAAAAGTGACAGAAGAAGTTGTGTGAAGAATGAAAAAAAAGAGACTTTGAGAGAGAAGTTCAAACCCTGTGTTACTTTTGCAACTCTGCACACCTGGCCAATCGATGTGTAAAGTGTTGAGCAGGATTGTCAGATTGTCTATTTTGGAAAGTTGCAAATATTTATATGTATTTTCCAATGCAGCCCCCTAATTTCAATGTCAGAAAGGGGGTTTCAGACACTGTTAGACAAGCATTGTGTTCAAAGGCCTTAACCATTGTGCTGCAGCTCCTCCCTGGGCTTAAACAGTCACAGTGGAGTGAAACATTTTCTCCTCTTCTCATAAGGTGGAACTACAAGGCTTAAGCTCAACAGGAGTCTGTTGTATCCATAGTACTGATGACATAACAAGTTGTGACCTCTGTCCGTCTCTCCACAGCATAACCAAGAACTCAGTTTAAACACCTTCTCCTTCTGTGAAGTGATGGCTCTTCCAAGGACCTCGCTCTTACAGGACACACATAGTAGTTGCCATCCAGGATGCTATATGTGGACGTGGTGTGATAGTTATGCAGGTGACATGTTCTGTCATGGTTTTCTTGCCAGCCTACATCTCCTGGGCCCACACATAACAGCATCAGTAATGGTTTCACAAATGCACTGCTCCATATCTTTAGGATTAAGGGTACATCTCCTGGTTTGTACTTGATAGCATTACCATGGTAATACCAGATATCTTGGATGTTAAACAGTGGGCATTGAATAGGGAGATACTATTCGTCTTCTGTTGTCTCCAAGTGACAAGGTCATATATTTTCCTCTTCTCTTCTCTTCTCTTCTCTTCTCTTCTCTTCTCTTCTCTTCTCTTCTCTTCTCTTCTCTTCTCTCCTCTTCTCTTCTCTTCTCTTCTCTCCTCCAGCCAACTTGTCATCCCTGTGATTTACTGACTCTACACACATTTGCTCAGTGACATTAATTCTGAAACGAGACAAGCAACAAATCAAGCTACTTTTCTGGTGTATCTAAGAAGATCTCATTGAAAGTGGGCTGACTTGATTAATATGCATATTAACATATGATGGCCTCAAAGCAACTCTTTGAGAAACAAGTACAGCTTTGAAAAGTAAAACATCAACATTGCCTCTCCTCTCTGTTTGTAAATGAAATGTAACTGCGGCAGTATGCAGGATGATATTTTAAACCCCGGAGGGAGAGCTCTGCCACTTTGGACGATGATGATAATTCACATTTAAGTTAGTTCAAATTTTTGCTTCTAATATACTGTAGTAAAATGATTATGGGTCTAATTCAATCTGAGAGATTTCATTATTATGCTTGATTGAGTGGATTACTTTACTGATTACAATTTTAAGCAGGGAAATGGATTACGTTTTACCTATTCCTTTTTTTTTTTTTTTTTTTAACAGGAGGACATTTATCCTATCATGAGAGGTGACTGTGACAGGGCCCAGGATGTTTTTCTGCAATATGGCCACTGCAGCACCATGATAAAAAGCTCACTTGGATGTAAAGTGATGCTTATAGAGTTGGCAAGAGTGTCATGTTGCTAGCCTACTTCTGGTGAATCCTCACATCATAAGATTAGTGATCTGATTTCATGCTCCTCTCCTCTTTTCACCTCTTTTCACCTCTCCTCTCTCCTCTCTCTCTCTCTCGGCCTTTTCCATTCCTCTCTAGTAAATGCTAAATTATGTATTGTGATATTGCTTGTTGAGGCAGAGCTGAGCTCTTGGGCAGACGATAGGACTAATACGGTTATGACATAGATTTAAATTCATTGCTCTATAGTGACAGTTGAGGGGATATCTTGTGTTTGTTGTGTGCATGTGCATTGTTCTTTGCTGCCTGATTCTGACAACTATCACAACTCTCTGAGATATAGTCAGTTAAAAAGAGGGTGCTCAGTCGTGCCATGGGCTATGACCTGGAAGAGCGTAGCATTTGACACATAAAGTATGTGGAGTGTGTCTCGCCTCATGACTGTACCAGTGACTGGTGTAACCACAGTTTTGATGCCCTGCTCCATAATCTAGCTAGTCACTTACATTTTATATATACAGATTGATGAAAGATTTTGATTTATACTGAACACTGAAATCCTTTTTGCAGCTGTCATAATGCATCATAGCTGAAAATAGAGATCAGTCTCTGTTGGCAAACATTAAGATTAAACAAACCTTTTACATCTTGATCTTACATAACCACCACATTTAGCTGCCATGTTGAGCATTGTAACAGGAACTCTGTCAACCATTTTGGGAATGAAAATCTCTTTAATTCGTTAAATCAGTGTATAAAACAAACCAAGCAGTGTAATGATAATGTAATAAAATGTTACTACCAGAGTTCTTTGGTAGTTTTATCCTTTTGGGGTATGGTGAGAAATGTGGGATGACATAGGCCAGCTGTCTTTGGTCTAACGCACAGCTGAACAAAAGAAATATGCATGCATTGGTGAGTTAGAAACCTCACCATGAATGAGAGGTGGTGTTTTTTTTTTTGCTCTGAACTTAAGCTCACATCGTCATACCTTTGACTCACTTTAACAGGTCTGGAATAATTCAGCTTAATGATTCAGGAACGAAGGATCTTGGTACAGTTAGCAAACAGTTTGGAGAAGACATTAAAAACAATTGTGGTTATTTATGATACAATATAACAGCAAATGACTTACACTCAAACACAATCCAGTACATTTTCGTATCATAACTTGTATGTGCAGCGGTTACTTTTGTGGCATTCAGTTCAGCTGAATGTTTACGTGTCTGTTATTTATCTGCAGATAGATTTTCAAGGTGGTAAAGTGTATTTCTTTGTTGACTCTGTCTGGAATAGAAAGAAAACACCTTTAGAAAACCTGAAATAACTCTTCATTACAGGCTTGGTTAGGTTAAGTAAAGAAATACATAAGCAGCCATCTTGCTAGAGGATCCTATATGCATAAGGCATTGCACAAATGCAGAGCCAGTCCTTTTTTGAATGTGCAACTTCAATCACAAATCATTAGCATTTTGCCAACAGCTCAGGGGGTCATGAGTGTCAAGTTAAACTCATCCATCCAGGGCTTTTATGAGTAGGACATTAGGCAGGCCAGAAAATAGTCTGTGAGACAACACACTCAGTCTCCACTCTGACTACCAGCTCTTTCCCTGCGGTGGAAGATTGAGGGACCCGAGAGGAGACTGAACAGATATAAAAACTAATTTGTTCCTGTACCCAATATGATTTTTAATGCCAGGAAGTAATGCTGTTCACTGCTGGCCGTGTGCAGTTAGTCGCCACTGTACTCTTTAAATGCAAAAGCTTCTACGCTCGTACTGTGCACTTGGTTACAGTTGTGTGGTGTCCTGATTCAGCAACTATGTTTTCTGTTGTTTTTTGAGTGCTTTGTTCTGGTGATTTTCACTTCATCAGTGTTCTTTCCAAGACATGTTTTCTCTTAAAAAATCAGAAATTTATTTTAGTATATCTGGGTTTGCTTGTATCTTTCACTGTCGCATCACCGTGTGAAGAGCTACTAATTGTTAGCTATTAAGCAACAAACAAGGAGCACGACTGAGGAGCACCAAGACTATTAAAGAGGAGTGGAGGTCTGTTTTGAGATTCTGTGCGTGCGTGCGTGTGTGTGTGTGTGTGGTCGGCGGGGCGTGTAAAAGAGAAAGAATAAGAGAAACAAATTTAGCTGTCTTTCAGTGTTGTGGTGCTTTTATCAGAATCATCAACAACAAACAAATCAATGACCAAAAAAAACAAAAAAAACAACCCATACAAAACAGAGAGCAAGACACAAACAGACAACCCAAGAAAGACAAGAGAGAGCACAAGAGACAGACAGCGAGTATATTAGTGGCTTTGTCAGAAACACGACTAACTGCAGAATCAAGAAAAAACATGGAAGAATAAAAAATGAATAAAAAAATAAATAAAATAAAAACAACTCAACCTCTGCTTTCATTCACTGAGGACATTTCTTTTCCTACCAAGCAATACATCAGGCAGCGGCTGAATAGATATTACTGGAAATATTGTACTGACACAAGAGGGCATCAACATACTGTATGGGTAGAAATACTATACGTCCTTATAGTTTGGGAGAGATTATTGAGATAGCTCTCATGGCTGCTAAATCTGCATGTGACCACTCCATTGGTTCAACATTGTTTTACCATTTTCTGTTAGCTTGAACGTGTCTGTAGAGTTGTATAGACATGGATGGGTCACAAACAAGGTCTTGTGTTTGTGTGTCTGCATACGTGTGTGTGTGTCTGTTTGTCTACCTCTGTAAGTGTGTTTGTCCTCTCTGCTGGTAATTGCTGTGTTGCAACCTCTTATAACAGAATGGCAGTCATTTTCCCTAATGTCTTTTTTCAACATGGGGGGAAATGGTGGGCATTTAGCCAGCACTTTACTATGTGTCTCAACCCATTAACTAGCAGCTTAGATACAACACAGCGCACCTCAATTACTAGGTGCCTCAACCCATTGGCTGGTAACATAACATATTAGACAGCTTAGCTCACTTATATGTGTCTGGATTTATTAACCTGTCTCTAACTATATAGAAGATCATTTGATATCTGCCTGTCTTGTTGGGTATTTGCTTCAAGAGGTAGCATTCAGCTAATGAAGTAAGAGAAAGTCTGAACTAGAAGACAAAAGGGGGATTCATTCTGTCTTTATCTAGCTAGCTTACAATGTCTTTAAGTTCATTACTGATCGGTGTACTATAAATACAAATGCGTATAATGGCAGTATATCAACACAATCTGTCTGTGTGACTCACCACATATGTCACTATTTAGCTATCGTATACAATAAAGTGGTAGTTCTGTTATAAATCAGATTTGTTCAAACCTAACAGAGAAGCATTGTTGTAACCTTCGCTCATAAAAGTACACTAATTTGCCAGTTTGTTACACCTAGGTTGGGATGTCCGGATCATGGTTTTTCTGGCCCTGATCCCGACTGGAGTCTTTTAATATTGGGTATGTCTATTACCATAGCAACGGAAGATATGCACATGTTGATTAAATATGTATCTGGCACTTTGAAATAACAGGTGTAGCCTACTGACTCTAACAAGCCTTTTTTTTTATCCAAATGCCAAAGGTCCTGGTTTAAAACTATTAACTCAGTGTGAATTATTGATATATGAGTGAAAGATTGACTGGAAGAATGCGGCTCCTGAAATTGACGTGAAACGACCAGCTAGAGAGAAGACGTATCACTCTGTTGGACTTTTTAAACTACAAAAACACTCAGTCCCCCCGCAACTGTACAGTAGTGTTAAGGATTGGAGGCTCTTCTCTCACAAAGTATCTTTGGCTGAGTACAGACACCGGCTGCAGAGAGTCAGACAACCAGACAAGTTTAATTTTGGCCTGCCATCAAGTTACTCACGCAATTAATGTTAATTAGTGACAGCTGATATGATCTGCCGCCGGCGACGTTTGTCATTTTAACCGGTGAAAACGACGGTCATCGGCTGCTAAAAATGAGAAGCTGCTACCTGAATGTTTTGTGCGCTGCTACTCCACCTCTTGTACGCTGAGAGTCTTGACCTTTTTCAGGTTAACGCAATACAGTTCAACACAGAAAGACAAGACTATAGTCTCCAAAATGACATGACTTCCTAAAGCTGTTTTAGCCAAAAGTGAACATTATTATATTAGACTACATTATTCTACACTGTATATCTAGCCAAAATGATTAAATAAGCTCAGTTTAAAGATAAATTACAGCTGCTTTTGATATTCAAATCATAACAGTTATCTTTAATGCAACCACTTATACAGGTACAGCACACGCCCCTATGCCATCATTTTTTAATTGTCTTGTTGTCTCTCTTAATCAGGAGTGACCTGAGGATTTTGAACATTCACAGAGCTGACAAGAAAAATACAGTATAGTCAACAGTACAGCCAGGTGATCCATTAGTCAAACAAGCAGCAGCAAACTGTGTATAATAATAATGAGCATTTACAAACACAAGATATGCTAATTGCAAAGTCTTGACATTGTAATTTGTGTGCTTAATATTTAACACTCAACAGTCCAGTGATATGATTTAACGATAAGCAAATTTAAAAGACAGTGACACTTTTGTATCCTGACACACACACACACACACACACACACACACACACACACACACAAATACTATCAGTGACAGACAGAGAGAGGGAATGGCAGCATTTATTACTTGCCAGGCAGTGGTCCGGTTTGGCTGCAGTGTTGCCTTAAGCAAATGAGAAAGAGAGAGAAAGAGAAAATGGGGGTGGAGGAAGTCAAAGGCAATGAGGAGGGTTAGGCAAAGAGAAAGGCTCTGAGAGAGAGATGGAGAAGGAAGAGTGAGTGTGAAGAGCAAACGGAGAGGGTCGAATAAAGCTTCCGGGCCCCAGAAGGCCGAGCTCTCCGACATTTTAATCAATAACCGCAGCTCTATCAAAGGACGTCTGATAGACCAGAGACAGAGGGATTGTTCTGCACTCACTGCCTCGCCCCTAAGGAGTGACTCAACACTCTGGGACAGGGTGAGGAGGAAGAGGGTGGCAGAGACAGATGGATGAGGAGAATGACAAGGAATAAGGGAAGGACAGATAGCAAGGCAGAGGGAGGTAGCAAAGAACAGACAATAGAGACACGATTATAGAGGCAGAAGAGGGTGAAGCAAAGTTTTTTTTTTTTTGATAGATTTTTCTGCTAGTGTTGGTGATTTTCTGCCATTATGTCACAGACAGAAAATCGTGAGCGTGTGTGTTTGTGCAAAATCTTTTATGTGACTTGACAGACTGCTGCAGCTCAAATATAAAGACTATTCTGTGAAACTATGTATTTATTTCTGTGTGTAGGAAAGAGACAGAGAGAGAGGGTGCTAGCTCAGTGCAGAGTCTGATACAGAGAAAGAGAGAGGGGAAGAAGAGAGTATGTGTGCCCTAACAGAGTGATGTCGAAATTAAACTTATAAGAAATGATTCATAACGTTACACTTTTCTAAATAAATGTACTCTGTTCATTTAACCAATGTTCCTCTGTAAGTTGGCTGGTTCCCTGGGTTATACACATGGGAGCTATTGTTGAAAAATGAATGTGGAAATAAACGGAAAACAAAACAACAAAAGTGTGAAGTGTGGACCTGGACTTTTTCAGTGGCCATTAGTCTTGTTTTTATCTATTAATCTCAATATTTGTCACGGTTATTGTTTTCCCTTGATAGTGTGCATCCACTGTGTATCAGATAATATTGCTGAAACGTATGTAAAAGAGCTGCCAGCACTTTTATATTTTACCCATAATCTATTATACGTAGCTGTAGAAGTGCATAATATGTGTTTTGCCTCATATTAACTTCATGCATTTTTACACAGAATGGGGACTCTGGACTCTCTGTCCCCCCCATTACTTACATTGAAATTATTTTAAGAAGGGATTTATTTGCAGCCAGCATGGACAGGAGGAAAAATTACAGCGACCATTAACCCTTTCAATGTACATATGGACAAAATGTTAGACTTCAAAAAATGTGAACCTATCCTTTAAGTCCAATATTGCCAGCATTACCTGCAATGGTCTAATACAACCAGAGATATTATTAGAGATTATATTATGGATATAAACGGTATAGCAAAATGGATGACAAATTTGTATCTTCTCATGGTATGTATTGTCATATCACCCACCGCTATCTGGCTAGTTTTGTTTTGTGAAACTTCCTGGTGATGCTTCAAACTGGAGGCCGAAATCCAGATGGGAGGAATGCGCTGTGGAGGAGGGAAGGAAGAGGATTAACATCAATGATGCTTTAAAGATGTGACTGATGACCTTTACTACCTTTCCTCTCTTCTTCCTCATGTGTTTTTTTTACCTGTCACTCTTCTTTGCAAAAATACTTCAATTAAATCCGGAGTCAGAGCCACAGTTTGGGTTCTGGAGGGAGACGTGCATGCTTTGTAACTCTCCAAGGATTCAGATTGTGGCGTGTTGTTCAAGAACCATGCGCTAAGCATTGTGTAACGCTCCGAGCGCTTAACATGCTTTCTATTTAAACTCTGCAACCCACAATGGATGTTTCTCAGAAACTGTGTGTGTGAGACTGAAACCATCTCTGTGAGTCTCAGAGGAATATGCAAGTGTGGAAGCGTAACAATCGAGTTGTTAAAATACACACAGCTCATTGGGAGGGGTGTGTGTGTGTGTGCGTGTGTACGTGCGTGTGTGTGTGTTCACATGTGTATGAGAAGTGATTAATTGCACGATTCTGCGTCCTGCTGTGACAGTGTCAGCGAACACTGCTGTGTGTGTGTGTGTGTGTGTGTGTGCATTTACAGTAGGTGTGTAGGTGTGTTTCATTTGATGTGTGTCTGTGATTGTGTGTGTAAATTCATGACTTATATTGTCCCAGCTCTTTGATCAGTCTATACTAGAAAAATCCCTGCTGCACTCATATTACCAATAATTAGTGCATAAATGTCTCATTTATCAGTGGTGTCGTATCTGCTTTTTTTTTTTATTATTAGCTCTGTAATGTGCAATTAAAACATACCAAACCCTGCATGCCAGTTATAAATTCAAAAGGATGCTCTAAAAAGCCTGGGTAGAGCTGCATTTGAATTTGAAATGATTGTGATTGCATTTAAATACTCCTCATTTGAATTTTGTAACCCTTTTGAAATGAAACCAATGAGGGAGTGATTGTAAATGCTAAACCTGAAGTATTACACTTTTCTTTCTTAAATCATACACCTTGACAAATATTTGACCATCAAAACTTTTATTTTCTTTTATTCTTGACATCATTGAGTTACTAATAAAAACTTTGTAGAGCTTTCTGCAATAAAATACTCTAAATACAGGTCTGCTTCATTCCTGTCATATCCTATCACAAGAAGATGCCTCTCAGTATAGCGCATCCCTCTGCTACCACCATGCAATTGTCAAGGTGTTTGTTCCACATGTCAGAATCTCACTGAAAGCTAATTATTTCCTCCATGCTCCATTACCAGCCAGCTCCACATCAGGACATGCACACATTCATCAGTGTGTCTGAAATTCAAGCCTCTTTTTAAACATTTTGGCTGATTATCACACCACCATGGGGCCAATCAGCACTGTATTTGTACCGTGGTCCTGAGTGCCACTGACCTTGTACCACTGGCAGGGGCTGTTACAAAGAGATCTGAAAGTGACTTGTGACGTCTATAGTCACCCGTGTGCCAGCCAGCAATCTTGTGTCAGTGTTTTCAAAAGTCAGATAACTCATTTTGTAACCAAACTAAATCTACAAAGCTGCTGGTGAAAACAGTGATCATGGGCTGATTTAATTAGATTTTAATGAAGACTTTAATACTTCGGTCTGACAGTGATTTCCTTAACATGTGAGTAAAACCTCAAGGCATATTTTAGCTTGCTAAACGGCGTACTGCTCAAAGAGTCCAAGCAATAGCTCATTAATTGAAAGGTAGATGTCCTCAGTGGACTTTAACAGTATCTGCAGGGCCTTTCTGGACATTTCCAATCATAGGTAACATCGCTTCCTATCCCATTAGCACTACAAAGTTACCTTTATCATACCAGAAACTGACAGTATAAACCACCTCATCATTACAAAAAGGTAAATATGACAAAGTCTGAATAGCGAGCATAAGAACGGACAAGTAAAATTACATAGAATTCAGATTTGCTTTATATCCCACTAATAAATGTTTTTGAAAGGGCATTACATCCTCAAAGGGCCGGTAGCCTTTCAGTCGTGTTTCTTTTAGCTTTGATCTCGCAATAGGAAGCAATCAGTTCAATTCATGAAGCTTCATTTGACACATTTGTCGAGAAAATCCATCCAATGCTAATGCAAAAATGATCACAATCACATCCATGCAAAAGAAATTTCTGATTTCTTTTTCATATGTGAGTGTGTGTTGTCCAGCGCTTAATTTCCTTATCCGACTTACGAGTCTATAGATAGATGGAGATGTATGCTGTAGAGATTGTAAAGCCCTGTGGGACACATTTTTGGGTTATATACAGGGTTTGCACAAAGTCTTGAAAGTTTGGAAAATGCTTAATTTGAACCGTCATGTTCTCAAGGAATATGCCTGAATTTGAATTTACTCCTTGAAAAATGCTTGATTTTGTTATGGAGGCTAGGAAGGACCCCAATAAGCAGAACGACAGACTCGGCAGCAACAGTTCACAAGCACGTTTATTTGCAGCAAGGGAAGCCGGGAAGGGGAGAAAATCAGGGGTGATCCTGGACGAGAGGTGAGTCTAAACCAGAACCCAGGCAGGGTGGAGGCAAGACACCGTGGAGGTCCAGGCAGGCAAGGAAGCAGGCTTGAACAGTGGACAGGAAGCCGAGCAGGCTGGGCAGGCAGGCGGTTGGCCGAGAAGGCTGGAGACCAGGCACAAGAAAGTTGCACTGGTAGATGGAACGATCTGGCGACGAGTGGAGAGCAGGACCCGGTATATGAAGGCTGGAGAGGTGATTAGTAGATCTGTCACAGCTGCTCAGGTGAGAAGCGGGAAGCCACCGCCACGCCCAGCCACGGACACACACATGCCCACACACAAACACCAAGAGACAGACAGAACCACAAGGGGCAGGGAAAACAGGGAAACACAAGGGAGGGAGAGGAGAGCAGCCTCAACCATGACAGATTTTCAACATAATTTGGTGTTTCATCTACACAATCACTCATGTAAACCAAACATCTTTCAATATTTGAAATGAAACAATCCCGTCGTCATATTTGTGCGTTATCTGCTGGCATTTGTAGTAACAATTTAGGTGTGTTGATAATTTTTCTCTTGAATTTTACTCTTAGAAAGCTGTACGAACCCTGTATATGAATAATCTTGACTTGACCACTGTCAACACTTTTAAGAAGGACTACTTCTTCACTATAAGACAGTCGTGCTGAAAACTGTTGACAGTGAGGGATTTGGATTATCCAAAGTATCCAGCACATTGTTTTTGGACACACTGTTGCTGAGTTTGTCAGTTTTCAGTATTTTGAGCAAACAAAACAAAATTCCCTTTACCTCTGTTGTATTGGGGTGGTGACAGCAGATATATCACATCCTCAGTGAATAAAACCCAAACTATTTGCATGGCTAGATGTCACTAAGGGGCAAGTGGGAAATATGTCTTTTGTGATTTGGGTGAACTGATCCTTTCCCTTCTGGCTTTTCTTTTACCAGAACTAAATTCGTGTAAATGTGTGTTCTTGTTTCAATCTTCTTCTCAACGGAAAAGTCACCATTTTGTAAGTAATCATTACTATCAGTAATCTAGGATATTTCAGGACTATCATTGCTGATAGTAATCGATGATAACATTTTCTCAATATTGTCATTGTCAGTTATATTAATGTAATACACTATAAAAATCTCCTTTATCACAATCAATTTTGATTAAAGGATACTACGAGACTCTTTTGTGTTGGGCTTGCTCTTGTAAACCTGTGATTTGTTATCCCTACAGGTGGGATTTTACCTTGGCTTCTATAGTATAGTATAGGTATAGGGCAATGTGATGGGAGTGTTGATAGATGGATAGAGACACAGACAGATTGAAAGAGGAGAGAATATACTCATGGCAAGGAAGAGAGGGATAGAGAGAGAAAAAGACACGGTCAAAGACAGAAAGGCCTTGGAAAGAGGGAATGGTGGTGAACAGCAGGGAAGGCAGATAAAAACAGAGACTTATAGATGCACAAACTGACAGCCTCTTGACATGAAAGAAGAGGAGAGAGAATAAAAGAGAATATTAAAAGAACTATAAGCATGCGCTTAAATCTACACACACTCACACTCACACAGAGACACACAGTGCAGTCAGTGTGTGTATATGCAGTGCCTGCTCTGTGTGAGAGTGTGTGCTCGTGTTTATTAGATGTGGTTCTCAAACTGGAATAAAAAGGGGAGAAGCGTGAGAAAAAAATGCGCAAGAGCCTCCAAGATCAAGAAGCAAAATCTGGCACAGTGTCATGTGTGTTTTAAATAGAGAGACAGGGAGATGGAGGGAGACACAGAGGAAGAAAGAGAGAAAGATTGGACAGATTGCAGGATAGACGGCGACAGGGAGGGAAAAGAATAGGGAGATAGAGAAAATTGGAGAGGGGAAAAGTTAAGTGGAAGTGAAAGAGAGACTTTTCTTGTTGTGCTCCTGATTTTTTTCTACACTCATTTAGTGTGAAGCCTTGGTCTGCTGAGGCACACACACACACACACACACACACACACACACACACACACACACACACACACACACACACACACACACACACACACACACACACACACACACACACGCTGCAGAGTAGCTGCATGTATTAGAGGAGAGTATGTATTGCTGTAATACTGTATGTGACAGGAGGCCCAGCTTTTCAGCTCAATTAACAAATAGCCCAAGGCAATACACACAAAAGCACAAGTTTACACCCAATTCACATGCATATAAATGCATACGTGTTCATGTGTAGAGCTGAATGGAATAGTGTGAAGGCCATTACGTATAGTACTGTTCAGCCTGTGTGTTGCTTTTCAAAGGAAAACTTTGACTTCCTCAGAAATAAGCTCCTTCATGAACTCATGGGGGCTCGGTGTGAAAATTGGTCGACGACAAATCTGTGGGAGAACATCGAGCTGTAGAGCAGAGTGGAGAAAGAGGGATAGATGGAGAGATGAGCAGACAAGTAGAAACTATTCTTAGCCTGCTGCTGTTAACTGTCTTGGCATCCTCACACACACACACACACACACACACACACACACACACACTAGCATGCACACACTGAGGGAAGAGCATACTGTGCATCCGTCATCCATATAGACCTGCAAAAGAAAGCGAGGTGTGTGTGTGACAGAGAGAGAGATGGGGGGGCTACTAAAGTGGAAGACTAGAGAGGCAAAGACCAGAGAAAATCATGGGTAATAAGGAAGCGACAGGAGAATAGAGGAAACGAAAGAGGACAAGAGGAGCGGAGAGAAAAGGAGAGATAACCGATGTTCTCGTCCTTGTATTAGCTTTAATTCCCCCTAATGTACCTGGTATTAAAGGGGGAGTTCACCCATTTTCTCTGACCTTGACTATAGCACTCTGAAAAGCTATAGAGATACAGAGCGGGCAGAGATTGTCTGGCTCTGTGCCAGCAGTTCATCTCCACGTCATTCTTAGAAAAAAAAAGAAACACTCCTCGTTTTATTGCAACATATTTTACCTATTCTGTCATCCTTACATCCATTCCTCTGTTGCTCTCTCTCCTCCCCTCCAACACATACATACAGTATATCATCTTAATAGTGTTAAAAATAATACATATGATGCATTAGATGCATTTCAAACGGTGTGCTTAATTGCCACGCATAAGGAGAAACTTTAATGTAACCTTAGAGGATATTAGTTTGGCTGTTGCAGCAGCAGAAATACAATACAGCAAAGAATAACAGAACCAAACCCTAAAAATAGATAAAACCCAACTGTGGCTCTCCAAACATTATGCAGCTGACAGTTCCAACACATGCTGAGTGGAATCTGTGAATGCACAGAAAAGGAAAGACTGTTACATGTGGAGGGTACAGTAAACACACTGATTTTGCCCCCAATTTTTATTGCAAGAAACATTTTTCCCCCTAAATGCAGCCTGATTTCAAACTGTTCCAGGGATATTGAGAGTTTATTGTATTTCTGAATATACAATTGATTTTGATTGAATGCGATGATCAGTAAACAGAGTTACTAAAATAAAAAAATAAAAAAACAACAATTTGTGGTGTTATGGGGGGTTATGTGCTATGTGTGCTAAGTGACTTTCTGTCTTGATGCTAAGCTAAGCTAACCGTCTCCTGGCTGTTGCTACATATTTAATGGACAGTCATGAGAGTGGTATTGACCTTCTCATCTAGCTCTTGCAAAGAAGTGAATACATGTTTTTCCATAATGTGGAACTATCCCTTTAAAAATGTTATTAATAGGAAACATTTTTTAATAATTTAGTAAAAACTGATTTAGCTCACTTTGTCAGTGTAACTGAATCTGACATATTTTAAATAATATCAGTAATTCTAATGTATCTATCACCAAATTTCATCAGCCTCTTGCAGTGTCTCCCCAGCCCTCTGGTTGCTAACCAACAGAGGATAATACACACGTACTCTTCACACACACTCGCACACACACACACACGCACACACACACACACACACGCACACACACACACACACACACACACACACACACACACACGCGCGCGCACACACACACACACACAGACATATGTACTTTTAAGATTATTGACATTAACAGGTTAAATCGACACACAAAAGATGGCGATACTTTGTGGCTGCCTGTGTCTGCACACTTCCTCTTCTGTTCCTCCTTCACACCTTGTCTCATGATCTGCCTATTTTCACTCCTCTGTTTCTGTCTCTAACCTCAGCTCCAGTCATTAGAATAATGACTGCAAGTTCTGTCATTCATAAGCAGAACCAGTGCAACATGGAAATGTGATTTGTCTCCTGTACCTTGAACCTGCTGTATATATGTGTGTGTGTGTGTGTGTGTGTGTGTATGCATATACATGATTAGTAAGCAGTGCTTGTGGAAAACAAAATGTGTGTGTGCATCTGTGTGTGGGTGTTTAGTGTGACCAAATCAGAAACAATTTTACCAAATTAAAGCATGAAACTAATCATCAGTACTATTGTTTTTACTGACTGCAGTTGTGACTCACGACCTCTTGCATGTCACACACACACACACACACACACACACGCACACACCCACACACACCCTCTCTACCTCTTTCTTTGTCATCAAAAATGTCATTAACAGTTTTTCAGACACTAAATAATATCCTGTTCAATTGCAACTTAATAACTTGTAAAAAATATTAAAATGCAAAAACAATCTGTTATCTCTTTAAAATGTATTGATAGAGTTTTCTTTTAGAGGTGGAACACAATGCAAAATAACTTAGGGTACCAAACTGTCATGAGCATGTGCAAACTGTGTAAAAGCCTGTAATATTTATGAATTTTATCAAATTGTTTCCCATCATTATGATAGATCAACAATAAGATTTTTGACAGTGTTTATGAGTTTATCTCCATTTGTTTGTCTAGCATAGCCTTTCTAAGCCAATAAAGTTTCCATCTACATACAAACAAAAGAAAAAAAGAAAAGTGTATATATGACGTAATGACCATGTTAGTGCCATCTTGTTCAGAAGTGAAGGACCAAAAAATAAAAACGTTTGTCCCATTATAATATGATAATACTCCTGTCATGTGGTACCTACAGTAAATTGGGGACAGGTGGTCTCTCCATGAATGGGTTTCGAAACGGGCCTACTTAGCACAGGCCCAGGGGCCTAAGGGGTCATGGGGCCTTTAAGCCACAGCCTCCTGTTTGAAGTGACCCAATAGATCTACTGATACCAAGTTTAATCTGAAATGTATTTTCATTCTGTATATCTGTCTGCTATCTGTGGTCATTTTCTGCTAGGCAGGAAGGGAGGAGATTTTACATGTGTGTCCCCCGGTGCTCATTGTGCCACACTGTAATGGGACACACTTGTACTATGACTAAACATAATAGATCATTTCTGCTTTTTCATGTGTATCACAGATGGCGTTTCATCATGGACACTGCTGAAGAACAATTCTTACACAGTCTGATAGCTACTAGATTATACAGCATCTGTTATTTACAGCATTTTCTCCATAACATCAGCTCCAAATGGATTTGTACTGTACTAACTGTGTTGTTAAGTGATATTTGCTTGCTGCAACCCAGTTTTGTTCATTGCAACCTGACCTAATGTGTGTGCGTGTGTGTGTGTGTGTGTTCATGAGTGTTCATCACAGTCAGTCCTGCCAGCTGCTATCTGCCATCCTGAATCAGTTTGATGGAACACACAATACACACGCACACATACACACATTCACACACACACACACACACACACACACACACACACACACACACAATACACAATACACACAGACACTAATCACCTAATCACTCACATCGCATTGTCCAAGTACTTAGTTCTGTCTCAATGAGTAAAAAAACACTTTAATTCAGCGTTCTTCGTATCCTGGAGAAGTGGAGAGGTAGAGGATGAGGCAGCAGAGGGACAATGAAAGAAGAGGATTAAAGCAGGAGAAATTCAAGAAGATGAGACAAGGGGTTCAGCTTTTCAATACAGCCAAGGCCTCCTACATTCAAAGCGTAATAAATAAAAATCTTGTGAGCATTCAAATATTAAAGCAAAAGGAAATCGTACATCCACAAAGCCCCTCCTGGCACTTGAAGGGCAAAGCCAGCTGCTCATTGCAACCAGAAATCTTTCTTTATGCCTCTCAGTGCAAGAGTTATCATTTCTTACGGTTTTACAGTCTGTCCACAGCGCAGAGATCCAAACAGGTAAAAGATCCATCCATCAACTTTCTATACTTGCTCTTTGCTGTTCAGGGTCAAGATGGGGGATGGTGTCCATCCCAACATGTACGTGGACACACTATATAATATACTGACCACATGTAGCAATGAAATGTTTCACTCTTTTGTTATCTTTCTTGCTTTTGCGAAACAAAACAAGCAGGTACAGTACGACACGTGTCTGTGCACACACACACACACACCTCTGCCCAATATGTGGTCTAGTTATTTATAGTACACAGAGCACACTGTAAAGGTTGTGTTTGCTTTATGTTAAATTATATGGTAATTCATTACAGTGTGTGGACCACCTAGTGTGTGTGACCATGCATAACATTATGAGAAACAGGTACATTCCTTGATTCAAGTGTGTCCAATTTCAGACACAGCCAGTCGCACAAAAAAAGGTGGCTGTCCTACTTCAGCGTTCACATGCTGAACATCTCCTTTGATTAAATACAGTGTACTATCATTTTGAATTTTAAAAGTGATGAAATGTATGAATGTAGTTTGTGAGATACGGCTTTGTCAGTAAACAAGAGGCAATGTTTTCTCTTCTCACAGAGGATACAGTGATGTGCTCTAAAACTGTCACCTGTAATGAATCTAAGCGCATTGTGATAAACAGCGTCAAGAGGCCTGAGCGTATGGGGCTGCTGCATCCATGTAAATCACATCATTCGAGCAGTCGAATACTAATAAAGAACGTTGTCTGTACAGTCGGCAGCTCACTGTTTTAAGTAAGACATTATTTATTTCGGTAAAAGTACCCTAATTTAAACCTCAGCTTCATGCTGATTTCCAGTTTCGTCATCAGGCGAACAACAATAACAACAACATTGAAACAACATTTCAATGTACTGGTAATATTTTTAGCATATAATTAGTTTTCTCTGGATTTACAAGATAAATGAAAACAAGTGTGTGTATAAGAGAGAGAGAGAGGGAGAGTGTTTATGTGTGTGTGTTTTGTGCATGTAGGTGACTGTGTGTAAATATACATGTACAATATGTTTGTGAGTAAGAAAATTTGTGTTTTGAGTGAATACCATATTTATCTTTGTTCCCGAAAACAACAGAATTGGTTGTTAGCTCAAAAGCTTAAAACTTTTTTTCCTGACACGTGTCCTCGTGTGGTGGTGCAAATAATGACTGCTCTCTCTCAGAAGAAAAAACACCAAGCACCAAGACGTTGTTCAAGCGCTGCAAAACCTCATAGAGAGGAGGTCAGGGGTGACACAAAATGTCTGACTTTGATGGCAGAGACCACGATTTGCATCCTGTCTTCTTTTAACCATGACCACAATCTTTTCCTAACCATAACCAAGTTTTAGCTGAAACTTAAACAAACCTTAGCGTTAGAAGTGGCAGATCAGACAACTCTCATGTGAATAATATTTGTAAAGGTCATTTTGGAAGGCAATGACAAATGGTCCATTTTGCTGGTTAGTAGGTTTGAGTACATGTTTCTCTGTACATGTGTGGCTATGATGATGGCTGAAGAATCTAGAAAGATTTCTACATTCAGACAAACAGAAATATAAAAATCCCCCTTTTAGGATTCATTTAACCCTATAAAATGATGCTCACGACATCGAGAATATTTCTATTTGATGTAATATGTCAACACCATAAAAGAAACATCTTGGGTCTTGGGTTTGAATATGATGCAGAATATGTACTGTATGATACTGTCACACAGTGTAGAAGAAAAAGATGACAAACTGAAACACTGGATGTTAAGGTTTTAAGTATTCCTATTCAAAATGTTAATGAAACATGTGAATTCACATCTTACCTGAGCATGAATACAGATCAGACTCATATGGCCGAAACCCTGTTTTCTTCTGCAGCAAAAGTGTTAACAGTAACCTGAGGAGGGAGCGGAGGGAAGGAATGAAAGCGATAGTGTTGAGGCGAGACATATTGGTGGACGAGGAGGGGGAACAAGAGATAAGGAGGGGAGCGGCAGAGCAAGCTCAGAGGAGACCTGGAGGATAAAAAAAAAAAGAGAGAGTGAAGAGGAGAAGACAAAAGAGAGGGAGGAATGGACAATAGGAAGGGGCTGGAAGGGGTAAGAGGGATAGACTTCAAGGATGTGGGCAGAGTGGGAGAGTGAAGCAGATGAGTGTAAGACCGGAGCGAAGAGGATGAAAGGTTTGAGACAAGAGGAGAGAAAGAAGGCAGGCGACAAGAGTGATTGACACAGAATGAAAGAATGAGATGGACGGGAGGAAAGAAGGAGAGAAGGACGGGAAAACAAAAGGTGAGAGAGCGGAGTCAAGAGAGGAAGAGCGCAAGGAAGGAATAGAGAAGGAGATGGCAGTGATGGAGGGAATAGAAAAAAGACAAAGCTGCAGCAGAGGAGGGTAAAGGAGAGATGAACAGAGGGCTGCAGTGAAGCATGAATCCAGCAAGACTCAATTTATCCTCCTTTTGTATTTGCAGCAAAACATTTTATCTTCCTGGTTGTAACTAGAACCCTATTTACTTTACAGATTGAGATTTTACACCCAAAACAAACATAAAAATTATGTGTTAACTCACTATACAAGTAATTAGACCAACTGCTCCACCTATAATATTAACATACATGTTTTAGCTCACCGACTATAAATTATGTGTATTTTACATTATACTACTCCATTTTCCTGAACATGCCACAATTTTCTAAATTGATTTCTAAACTTTCATGCAGCCACTGGTTTCATTTAATCTCAGGACGCAATTAAAATCAACTTGCAAGGACTTGAAAGTTGCTTAATATACACAATCCATCACAGTGAACAGCTCCTTTGTTTATTTATTTAAAAAAAATGTTGTTGAAGTTACATTTTTATTTTATGGTAATGAGGTCGCAAGCAGGAAATGTTTTAAAACTCTCCTCCTGCATTCAACAATGCTTCAGTGGCCGGTTAGTTGGCTGCCACAAAGCGTTACGCTGTCCAGAAGACAACAGTAAACAAGCATCGATGGTATGAAAAATGTGAAACTGGACTTTTCTTACATTTGAATTGTTGCTGCTCAGCAACTGACTGAAATTTCAGAGGTCAGAGTGTCCTTAAATGCACCAACAGAGAGAGTCCCTGCTCCAGCTGCATCACGATAAGTTACACTGACAGAAAAAACAAATGCGATGGATTACCTATCTCAAGCAAGTTTGAAGTCTGTAAGTTGATTTTCTTCCTGCACTGAGATGAAATGAAAGCAAAGACTGTCTGAAAATCACTCTAAAACACAATAAGGTTCAATATGCAAAACCAGGATCCTTCAAGATACAGTTACTGCTTAGTGTGTCTACAGTTCTTTCTTCAGTACTTTTGCATGTGCATTTTACAGTAAACTTTTTTATTGTGAAATAATGAATGAAGGACCTTTTCTTTTAATTTAGAAGTTTTGAATTTTAGCTAGTTTTGAGCTACTACAAATACAGTCAGCTAGTTTAGGGTCACAAGATAAATCTGAGGGGTCATGAAATGATTGATGGGAGAAGAAAAAAAAACAAGTTCTGATACACAGATCAGTTTCCAGTTTGGATGGATTTTTTTCTTTGTTTTGTGAAATATTGGATAATTTTACCTCTTTGGGCATTTAACAACCATTAAATACCCAAAGAGTGGAAATGACTATTTGGCGGAACTGCTAACAACTCATAGACAAGGGGCCCAACTAGACACTTTTTGTAAGAGGTCATAAGCCAAAAAGGTTGGAAACCAGTTTGATCTTTAACAATATATAGTATTTTATAAGCTTAGCACATGTTTTTTAAATGTAAAATCTTAATCTATAAGGTAAATAGTAACTATAACTGTCAAATAAATGTATTTGAGTAAAAAGTACAATATTTCTCTTTGAAATATAGTGGAGTAGAAGTATAAAGTAGCATAAAATGGAAATATTCAAGTAAAGTACAAGAAACTCAAAATTCTACTGAAGCACAGTACTCATATATTTTATATACACTGTATATAAAATATATGAAAATAGTGACTTACAAGCAATAAATAATACCTTCCCAAAAAAAGAAAAACGAAATTCTTTTTATCTGAGGTTTAAATTGGTGTCTTGTTTTGGAGTTCATAGATTTCCCACCTTTTTAAACTGTGCTACATCCCTGTTGCACTGCTGACTGTTGAGATAGTGTGTCCAGATAGAGGATCGGCTGGGTGTGTGAATGTGTGTCTGATCTTGCTCAGTGAGAGTGTGTGCATGTGTGAGAGAAAGGATGGATGGAGGGAGTGGTGCAGATAATAGGGGACTCTATCTGGAGGTGAGATACGTAGAGGTGGAGAGGGAAGTGAAAGAGGATAGATGGATGGACTGGAGCAGCGGGATGAGTGTAGATAATGGCTAGACATAATATCCGGCAGAGAGAGGAGGGAAGAGGGACAGAGAGGGAAGAAGAGGGGAGAGGCAACAGGGAAAGTGAGGCAAAGCGAGCATGGAGGGATGGATGGATGGATAGAAAGGATGGAGGGACATGGGTAGAGGAATGAGTGCAGATAATGGGCTCAGATCTAATGTCTGGAAGGAGGAGAGAAAGACAGGGAGGTACGGGTGGTTGTGCGTGCAGGATTGGAGCAATGGGTATAGATAATGGGCTCCATCTAATGTCTGGAGGGAGGAGAGGTTTCAGGGATAAGAAAGAGGGATGGAGAGAGGAATGGACAGGAGTAAGGGGATGGCACTATCTTCATACCTGTGTGCTTGAACACATTGATAGTGACTCAGTGTATACATAGTGTGTATTTAAGTGATATGTGGATAGTCTGTTTATCGTGTGTCTTGTAGTGACCTACTGAATGTGAATTCTGTAGGCCATGTGACGCTGTGAGCTGAATGTCTCTCCATCAGTTGTCATCGAGACAGATGTCCTGTGCGTGACAAATAAACTGATTCCTGTGAGTGTACTGTATGTAGTGCAGGTAATGGGCTTGATCTAATGTCTGCAGGAGAGGAGAGCAGAGGAGAGGAGAGGAGACAGGACGAGATGGATGTGTTGATAGAGAGGACTGGAGGGATGAGTTTAAAATATGGTTAGATGTGATGTCTGGAGACAGAAAGGAGGAGAGTGCTGGAGAGAGACAGGAGTGGATAGAGGAATGGAAGAGCTGAGCATAAGTGATGAGATAGGTCTAATGTGTGGAGGAGTGGCGAGAGGACACGGGGGAGGAAAAGGTGGAGAATGGATGGATGGTGGGACAGGGTACAAGGATGAATGTGGTGGAGAGGGGGGAGGGAGAAGGAGAGATGGATAGATGGACAGTGGAGGGATGAGTCTAGATAATGGCTAAACCTAATGTCTGGAGGGCAGACATCCATCTGACTGACCGAATTATAGTCCAGCTCACTTTCTACAGACTAATTACTGGAACACAGGGTTTGCACTCTGTCTTTCTCCCTCTGTGGCTTTGTCTTTCCCTCTATTTCAGTAGTCAGGGTGATTTTGAGGGCTTATGAGAGGGGAGGATGCCCATGCTGATAGCACACATCTCTGCTCAGCTCATAGATCAGCTCACCTGCCCTCTTTTCCTCTTGTTAGCACAGATCCTCACATACCCTCCCTCCTCTAACAGATGGTTTTCTAAAGAAAATACGGTTTGTTACCTGCTCACCGCCGTGCTCATTTGCCTTATTTTTCTCTTCCCTGCTCCCTTGTCAACTATCTGTTTTCAGCCCTAATCTAAAGAGGAGAAACAACAATCTACCTGTCTACTGCTCTGCTTGTTAGTGTCATTGTTAACGCTTACACCTCTTGTTTAAGTATATATTTTGAGGAGTGAATAAGCACAAGCTACGCTTTGTGCAATATTTATCATGACCCTGTTGCATGCACTTTAAGTAAACTTTGATCAAATTTGGCAGACATCTTAATGATGGAGGTTCTGGGGAAAAATGTTGAAGAAAACAACAAACCTGCCATCCATTTCTCCTGTTAGCTCTTGTGTTTAATAAAAGTAAGTACTGAAATAAAGGAAATGCCAGCATAAAGTGCTTTTATAGGGTGTAGCGCCACCAGAGCACCTTCAGTGAGCCGTGGCATAAATTCTACAAGTGTCTGGCTTTTATGGGGGGGCCATGTATACAGCACCACTCTTATATAAGAAGTTCCATTATTCAGTGTTTTGATGGTGGAAAAATCATGTCTTTGGCACTGTCGAATCTCCCGTTGTGTTTAGTTAGATCGAGATTCAGCCTCTGAAAAGTGCTACGGGATTCGGTTTACATGTTTTTAAGGCTTATCAAACCAATTTCCTTTCGTTCCCCGTGGATGCAGCGATAATCCTCCTGGAAGATTGAGCATATTCACTCACTTTGACAACATTTAACGTGCCGTCAAAGACGTCCACTGTAGCTCAACCATGCCAGGGAGACGCAGCCCACATGAGAGAGTTGCTGCGGTAAACACTAGTCTGCATGTTGAGCACCATGTGAATGATGACACTTCTGACCATATGATTTTCTTTGCACAGTAGACCACTACCTGCACTATTTTCCATCCCTTGCGTAAGTACATTTTAGGCATAATAAAGTGATTATGGACTCCAACCTGAACATTTCCTTCTGTGAAATACTTCTTGGAGCTGCCTGCAAATGCTTTGTCATTTACAGTTGATTGATCCAGCTCTGTGTGACTGTTTTAGCCTCTCAAATAATTCAAATACACAGTTATGGTGGTTGAACAGAAAATTCATCTGTCCCTGCGATCCCTAAATTGACTTTTTAGTTTGATATCTCCTTCTTGCACGACTATAGCCAGCATTTAAACTGCACTCTGACTCTGCAAACATCACCGCACCTGACTCCAGAAATCATACTAGTGACAGAGATGTAAATGATGAAAGACACAGTGGATTCAAACTTGTTTTTTCTGTATCTTTGCATCAGTAAACTTACAATTATCAGCCTTGTTGTTTGTTGCTCCTCATCAAACTAGTTCATGTTGGAGTTTTCAGAATCAGTGCTTCTGTTATCGTGTTTTAAGGTCATACTGTAAACTCCATATTGAACCCGAACAAAAGGTCACAGTCACTAATAATCATCACAGACGAAACCACTTTATTAACTCAAGATCAATATCAGCTGATCATTTCACCAATCAATCATACTCCTTTGGGATTTTCAGCTGTCTCTGTGTCTGTGTATCTGTGTTTGTCTCCTGCTGGTTTTAAATTATCCATTGTATAACAAGACAAGTGATTAAATGTGAAGGACTCTAGGACCTGTCCTACAGCCAGCATGCACTTGTGTGTGTGTGTGTGTGTGTGTGTGTGTGTGTGTGTGTGTGTGTGCGTGTGTGTGCGTGTGTGTGCGTGTGTGCTGTTTATAGGATGCTTTGGAGTGGATGTTATAATGTTAAAATAAAATGGCAAAGGGCAAAACTGTGGGTGTGTGTCAGTGTGGATCTGTGTAATCTGTGTTTGCTTGTGTTTGCATACATGTTCCAGGTGTCTCCATACGGACAGAATACACATATTACTTGTGTTCGCATCAGACATTAATGCTTTTGTCAGGAATCAATAAGCTTCAGGTGTCTTGTGTTGGTCCGAGCTGAGATCAGGATTAAGGCTTCAGTAAAGACTTTAAGCCATTACTTAAATAAACAACATATAATGCACTACAAACATATTTCTGTGTGTGTCTGAGTGTGTGTGTCTGAGCGTGTGTGTGTGTGTGTGTGTTTGTGTGTTTGTGTACATAGATCAGAGATCTACCTCCTAAGGTTTGGGTCGCTGTTTTGTTTTCAGTTCAGCGTCATGTTGCTTCAATTAAGGTCTACTACTCCCTTGCTGTGTGTGCGTGTGTCTCTGTGTGTGTAAGAGAGAGAGAGAGATAATTAAATTTAGCTCCATGTTTCTACCTGTGGCTGTGTGTATGTGTGGTAATTAAATCTCTCTCTCAGTATATCTGAAGGAATGGAGATATGAGGCTTAGTGACAGAATGATTTACTGTGACATAATGACACTCACATTAACGCACACAAGTACGTGTGTGTGTGTGTGTGTGTGTGTGTGCGTGTGTGTGTGTGTGTGTGAAGAGAGACCTTGTGTTGGAAGCTGGATCGTAACTTAGTGTAACTTCATACTCATCAGTATGTACTGCATACTGTACACTTGATGACAATTTATCACAATATGGGGCTCACTATTTTTGGTTTTTGATTTTAAGAAGTCATCTGTGTTTATTTCAAAGGTTAAAATTGGATTATAAAAGTACCATTTGGAGCGCAAAGAGTCTGCAGTTTTCTGTTTACTTACTTACTCTGGTGCATCAGCATAGCGTTTTTGTGCCCAAGCAATCCTGAGAAGAGGTGGGCAAATGCTGTTGCTCTCCTGCTGTCTGAGGTGCAGCATTTGTGTGGTTCATTTCTGTCGGATAAGTGCTTAGACTTTTGATCTCACCTCTAAAGTCTTCTGTCTGTAAATGTTCTGCCATGATGTGCAGACAGCAGACAGGGCCAGACACAGGGGGCGTGGGCTAGTCTGCTCACTTTAAGGCAGTTTTCATGGACGAAGTGGAAAATAGTCTGAAGCTTTCCCATAAACCTTTGACATAAATTATTGGCCTGTTATGGTTTTGACTCATGGGTTTTTGAAGACCGGTCTTCTAGAGCCATTACCTCAAAGTCTGAGGTCTTGTAGAAGCAGGGAGAAGGCTCTGAAACAATACGTCGGTAGTGAAATTGTTTTGTTTTTTTAGCTGTAAGTGAAAAACATTTACAGCTAAAAAACCAAAGAAATATCACATGAACAAGAAAAACATTTTACACACTCTTTTTAGTTTCTGGCCAAGGAGGAAAGTCCATTAAACCAAAAATAGGTGTTAAAATTGCCAGCCAGGATATATTATCAGTGAATACATTATCTTATACTTTGAACTAAGCTCACGCCAAATCTTGCGGTGAGCTTGTTTTTTTATTTTATTTTACTAACCGTAGCCACTATTTGATTTGATTGCTCTGCAGTGATTTTGATTATTTAGTTTAATGCAATAAGATTTAATTGAGGAGGATTTTTTTCCCCCCCTAACATTTTGTTGCTTAATTTTCTGGCAGGAGTAACAATCAGCCATGATGTTTTAATGTGCCTACCTTTACTGCCTTTATCCATAAAGCAGCTTTTCCACCAAAACTGCTGCTATAAATTAAAAAGTGACACCTAGAGCTTATATGTTTCTTTTTATTTGAAGGTTTTCTGAAAGTGATCTGCTTCTATAAACACATGAGAGTAGTTAGTTATTTGTCTTGTAAAACCAGACAAAACAAAGCTTCCCCATAAAAGCTGCATGTACATGCTGTGCTAACTGCTGGTTTAGATTTAATTCGAGCAGTAAATGGAAGCATATTCTGAGCTGTGCTCACCACAAGTAGACCTTGTTCACTGTAAATGGCATGAACACTGTCGTGTTGGAGCAGAAAACACAACAACTTTTGGATGACTGGAGACATACAATCTGTTTAAACTGATCTGCTTCATACTGAAGACTTGACTTTACTGAAGACTTTGAGTTTTGACAACACAGAAAAATAAACAGAAGCTGCTTTTTTTCAATAACGTATTACGCACATTAGAATTTTATAGATCATTCATATAGTCAGTGCAGATATTTTCCTGCATCAGCATTCATGTATCAGCATACAACACAGCATTTTCCAAAAAAATACTAATTCTACAAAAGTATGTTTGAATATGATTAGAAGAGACCTGAAATAAGTTGATGTAATTATACATATTGTCTGTAAACCTGCACATTTGTGGTCTTTTGAATTTAAGCTAACACTAAAGAGACACTAAACTGTGTCTGTGTGTGTGTGTGTGTGTGTGTGAGAGAGAGAGAGCATGAGAGAGAAAGGAAATACGGAGCAAAACAAAGAAAACTTTATCTCTGCACTGTCAGATTGTAGTCTGTATTGGCTGTGCTAGCAGAGCTTGGCAGCCTTAGCATTGCAGTAAAGGCCAACTCTTTCAGGTTAGCTATCCCCTTTATTATTGTAGCCCTGAGCTATAGACACACACACACGCACACACAAATGCACACACAAGTAAATCCTGCAACCTTGTACCTACCTAACTAAAGGTACACTCCAACCCCCCTCACCCCACGCACACACATACAGATGAGTTATCATTGCTTTGCCCTCAAGAGCACTATCAGTCAAAAGGTAATTCAGTCACAACTTGATATACTAGTGTGTGTGTGTTTGTTTGTGTGTATACTGTACGTATCAGCTTGTGTGAGTGTGTGTGTGTGTGTGTGATATAATGGCAGGCCAAAGGGGGCAGGGAGAAATAGAGGGAGTCGAAACTCAAAGGTATTCTTTAGCTTTTATTATCACGATATTGCCAAGGGCAGAGAGAGAGAGAGAGAGAGAGAGAGAGAGAGAGAGAGAGAGAGAGTGAAGGAGGGACAAAGATAGATGGAAGGAAGACACAGATAACCAGTGAACAACAGAAAAAGAAGAGGGAGAAAGAGTCGCTAATCTCTTTTTTCCCTTCGGGCTTGAGAAGTACTGCTCTTCGGCCAACACTTTTGCGTGTGTGTGTGTGTGTGTGTGTGCATATACAGCTTAATATGCTTGTGTTTTTTTTGTGGGTGTATTGGAAGTAACCTCTTCAACTGAACCAGCTTTCTGTGCATTGATTATTTTTATTATTTTGAACTAGCAGTGGAAAAATGTCTCAAAAGATCGAATCTAGAAATCCTTTGGGTCGCTTTATGGCACAAAAGGAATCTAACTTTTTTTTACAAAAACAAACAGAGAGAGGGCACCATTGTTCCAGCAGAACTAGAGATTTCAGTCTTTCTTGCAGTGACAGATTGTGGAGCAATGGAAATGCTGATGGTTCCCAGCAGCAAAGCCCTACTCTGATGCCCAAACACAGACTGAGTGATGGAGGACCATCGCATGTGGCATGATGATGACCACATCATCCACCAAAATGTCAAGGCCTGCTTCAGATTTTCTGATGCAGACGGGGTCTGGATGAATTCCTCTTTGTGAGGTTTTTGCCTCTCCTTCACTGTCAGTGCATGTTGTTTACCAAATTGTAATAAGCCTGATGGAACTGAAATAAAACTTTGTCATGGCTAATTAAACCAGGCACTTTTTGGCCAGGGATGCCAAAGATCTTGTTCCTTTGCTTAAGGTAATTTTTTGTGACAGAATTTTGAAACAGAATGGCATCTTGTTAACTAGATTGTGTTGAGACTGTCTGAAAGAAACCCCAAACATGGACTCACAGTGTGAATTCTGTAGGCACTATACTATGCCAACAATGCACTTTTGAATCCAGCAGCAACTGCTCCCTTTTCAGTCATGTTTATTTTAGGTGTAAGTTATAGCAGTAACCGTAGCGATAAATACATAACACAGAAAACAGGGTTTCTACAATACTTGTTTGTTGTGTTGTATGTTGGGTGAAGGGGCCTCATGGGTTGGCCATGTGGCCATGAAGGTCTGAATATCTACTGTCCCTATCAATTTGGCCTACACAGTGAATGAAAAGATTGGTTTTGGCCTCATGAATCTGAAAAATAAGATTATCTCATGTATGCACATTGTGCTGAACAGTAAATATTCTAAGTTCTGTAATGCAGTGTGCACATCTGACACTGCAAATAGCCTATCACAGTTACTGATCTTGTCAGTACCTACACTATGGTTTGTTACTTATCAGGCAAGAAAGGAAACTGCCCATCTTTCAAAAACCTGTTGTTACTATGTGGCTGACTCAGAAGATCAGCAAGTGAACTGGAGCTCCTCTGAGGACACTTAACCTCCAGGAGCTGCTGCAATCAAGGATGCACCAGCAGGATTTTTCTCTCCACAACATACCCTCATAGCCTGAATTGCTTTGTCCTCATTCTCATGACCGTAGTGGCAGCGTTGCCCTAGAAAATTGCCTTCATTCATAAGTGTTGATTAAGAAACTTTCCTGGGTTGGTAGAGATCTTTTTGGGGACTTTTTTTCGCTGTCAGTTGCAAATTTCCTTGTGTCACACTACAGCTCTGATACACTTTGTATTTCGAGCTCTCCTTCTCAACTTGGTTAGGGGTTAATTTAACACAGGCCTCGTACAAACCACAACACTTCTGACAGGTCAGTGCAGTGCCATGTGCAGTGTGGGGCATCTGTGGATCAAAAGGTAGGTCACATTGTCTCTGTGACTGCCGCTGCTCTCGACATCTGCTCCATAACAGAGCTGAAGGAGACCATCTGTCTGCAGCTGAAAATGCAGAACAACACTGATGAATCAACAGAGCTTTTAAGTTCTGCTTAACATCTGAGAGGTTCAGCTCTTTGGGGGTGTCTCTTAAAAATCTGAGCAGCAACAAGGATTCTGCAGGGAAAACTAATCTCCTCTTAATAAACATGCACAAACAGTAAATCTCCAGTCAGATTAACAATATCAAAAATATTGCATATAAAGCAAAGGTATCTGGCACAAACGTATATCAGCAGAGTAATAGTGAGAAATGCAAGGTTATGATGACCGTGCTGTACATCTCTATGAATGCGATTGGACGTTACTAGTCAGCTGGTAACCACAAAGCTGGTGAATGAACCAGTGATTGTGACGCTTGAATGAAGCGGCTAATGTCAATCAGCTAATGCAAGCGTTTAATCAATTGCTCTTCCTGAACGAACGCTCGTTCTTGATGTCTGTTGTTAAAGAGCAACTTAACTCCCCATTTTAGCTTGAACACGACCCCTTCACAAATGCAGAAATGCATTCTGAACCCTGACACCCAACAGCTTACTGACTTACTGTACATGAGCACCATGACTATTCTGCTGTCTGTATCTTCTGATTTGGTTACAAAACTAAAGCTTGGTGCTGTAGCAGCATCAGGTTCTGACATGACTCTTTTAACTTGACAAAGTTATGGCTCATGCATATCAGTACACACCCAATTTTATTATATACAAGTACTGATAAGCTTCATAACTTGCTTCACTGTCTCTTCAAAAAGAATCAATAGCTTAAATTTCCTTTGCACGTTTTCCACAACCATTTTTCATCTTTTGATGTCAGAGGGGAAAGGCTTGATCACACAAAGGGATTTAAAACTGTGTTCCCGTACTGTTTTACTTGTGTTATCCTGCCTTATAGGGATGCTAGTACTGTTTGTTAGCGATAAGAGTGGATGGCAGCCAAACATGTCCGTCACATAATGAATATATCACAAAGGTTAGGAAAATTGATGATAGCTCCTCAGCCTGTTGACAGGCATGAGAGCCTACAGATTACAACGGACCAACAAAAACACAAACTACATCTCACAAATTACCACATAGTCAATATTAAAAACACATGGAAGGGAGTAGACGGAGAGTGTGTGTTCCCTGCTGGTGTGATTTTCCCAATTAGCCTCATCTGTTGTGGTGGATCCGTGGTTAATAACTAAGTTATCTACACTGCTCATTAGGACTTCCCCGAGCATTGTGTGCCATCAACATCAAACACAGTCTGTCTCGTAGTTTTTTTTTTTTTTTTTTTTTCAAAATCTTCTAGATATAGAAGAGGGTGTGTCTCCTGTCTCTGAGTTTAACAGACTAGTAATTAACTAGTGGTCTCTTATCTCCTTGTGTTGACAGAGTTGTCAAAAAAAGCTATGAATCACATAGACAGTGAGGGAAAGTTAGAGGGAGACGCAGGCAGATATGGTTACATACAGAGACATGAGAAAAAACTGTGTTTTTATTAATACTTTAAAGGGGCCTCTGTGAGTCTCTTGTCACTTCATGTTGACAGAGACATGAAAATGTGTCTGAACACATGAGTCATACAGTGAAGTAATGGAGGGAGAGAGAGAGAGAGATTAGTGGTTGCTAAGAGATTGAATTTATACATTATTTATTGTTGCATGTGTCATTGTTACGTATTGTCTGGGCTTGTTTAGCACTGCTCTTGTCTCACTATTGCTTCAGATTTCATTTTCATTTCATTGCTTATTTTTTTTAGCAATGCAACACTGATTTCAAAAGTGTGATTTTCACACAACAAGAAAGAGAGGAAAAAAAAGAGAGAGAACACGGAGAGAAAGACAGAAAAAGGCAAAGAGTGGACGAGGAGAGACGGAGGGCAGAAATGAGTGACAGACAGCAGGAAGGATGGAAACACAGAGAGAGATGAGCGGGATTTCAGATGAGAGAGAGAGAGACTGTGGAAAGGCAGAAAAGAGAGAGAGAGAGAGGGAGAAATTGAATGGGATATCAGATGAGTGGGCCATTAGTCACTGCCTTCTTGCTTCCTGCTGTGACTGTGTTTCCATGGTGATAATTAGCATATCAGACATTAACCCCGCCTCCACAGCCCTCATTGCCTTGTTAACCAATTAACTTCGGAGTCAGTGAGGACTAAAGAGAACAGAAAGTGAGTATAAAAGTCAGGCATCAACGGTAACAAAATCGGGTGCAACGCCTACCTTTGCTTCACCACATGAAGTGATGCTGAAATGCTAGCATGAAAGGAGCATTCATGATGAAACATTACTAAAGTTGTTACTTACCTGAAGGTCTTAACTTACAATGAATGTACTTTTTCTAAATTTAATATCAGCAATTTCAGCATAGATGATAGATGATCATTGAGCACTGATCTGATGAAATTAGCATCAGTGTATCAGGAAAACATTCTCACCACAAAATCCATTTAGTAGATGTTCTGGAGCTTTTGATCATATCACATGATCTTCATTAGCAGGTGGATTTTCTCAGTCGTCATGGATTTGTAGATGTTTAAATGACCATTTTTATTTATTTATTGATCTTTATCTTGGAAACGGCAGTTGATAAAATGATCTCACCACAAGGTCCATTTAGTAGCTGTTCTGCAGCCTATGACGTAATCTTCATCAGCACATGGAGATACAGTAAGGGCTTAAAAATAATATGTTTGTAATAGCAAAGATTAACATGAGGTACAAAATCTATAACATTCAGCTGTCTTTTTATTCTGCTATGAAATTAGGAAAATCACTTGTACCCCTTTTATTTTAATCCCCTGATATTTTTAACACTATCACTACTCAGCTTTCTCAAGATATTGGATGCTCTGTGACCTGAATAACTTCACTCCTGTGGCCTTGTGCTTTAATACAGAATTACACACTTTAAAGATGTACAAAGAGCAACCCTCAAGATAGTTGAGTAAGAACTGGAGGGGTGCTGGTTCAATCTCCAGCCAGAACAAGTCTGTGGTCTCTGTGTGATAGGACCAGTTTGGCGGCTGCATGTTAAAAGTGCCCTTGAACAAGGCACTGAATCACAAACTAGTCTGGTGACACTGCACTCACTGCCAGCCCTCTGCTCTATCCCTTCTGAAGAAAAGTTTGTGAAAGGACGATGTATTCTGCAATGAAAGGTGGCCGCTCACAAAACAATTCTAAAGTGCCCTTGAACAAGGCACTGAATTCCAAATTCCTCCAGGGGTGTTGCATCGCTGCCAACCCTGAAGAAATGCCTGTGTGCATATATATAGGAGGGGTATGCAGAATAAGGCATTCAAGGTACCTAACCATAAAGAGGAGAGCCCTGATTCAGAAGTTTAGCTTAAACACTGCAGAAATAACATTTAAAAGGATAATTTTAAAATATGTCTGAATTCCATTTAAGCATTTATGGTGATTCTGTGTTTGAGACAAAAAGAAATATGATTATTTTAAATAGCAGAAGAGTGAAATAAGCTAAAATAGAATAAAACAGATCAAACAGGAGAATGAAAATGACAGTGCAGTTACAGTTCAGTGCAAGATATGGATAAGTAGTCCCAAATTTAATTTAATAAAAGTGGCAAACAAAAAAGTCTTAAGCCTTGATTTAAAAGAACTGAGAGTTGGAACAGACCTCAAGTTTTCTGGGAGTTTATCCTAGATATGTAGTGCATAAAAACTGAATCCTGCCTCTGCATGTTTAGTTTTGACAGGGTGCAGTAAGCAGACTTGACCCAGACCATCTGAGAGGTCTGGACGGTTCATAATGGAGCAGCAGATCAGAAATGTATTTTGGCCCTCAACCATTCAGTGCTTTATAAACCAACAGTAGTATTTTAAAATCTTTGACAAACTGGAAGCCAGTGCAGAGATCTGAGAACTGGACTGATCTGATCCACTTTCCTGGTCTCTAGCAGCAGCGTTCTGAATCAGCTGCAGCTGTCTGATCGACTCTTTAGAGAGACAGCAAGTTCTTCTAACACAAGTCCTCTAATTCTTTATATATTCTTAAGGTGAAAGTAGGCTGATTTTCTAATTGTCATAAGTGGCTATTGAAATTTAGGTTTGAGTCCATAACTACACAAAATGTTTTGGCTTGGTTTGTGGTCTTTAACGTTAGTGACTGAAGCCGGACAATTACTTTTTATTGTTCTTCTTTGGCTGCAAAAATAATTACTTCAGTGTAGTCTTTGTTTAATTGAAGAAATATTTCCAATGCACCTACTCAGCGCTTGTATGGGACCATAGTCTCCTGGTGATATCATTATGTAGAGAATGGAGCCTTGGGGAACTCCACATGTCATTTTTGTACGCTCAGGTGTGTAATTAGCAATCGACACAAAATAGTCCCCATCATTTAAATAGGATTTAAACCATTTTAGCACTGTGCCAGAAAGTCCCAGCCTGTTTTTCAGGCTGTCTAGTAACATGTTGAATGTAGCACTGAGATCCAATAATACCAAGACGGAAATTTTGCCACTGTCTGTGTTCAAGTGGATGTCATTCAAGACTTTAGCAGGAGCAGTCTCTGTGCTGTGGTGTGGTCAAAATCCTGACTGGAAAACATCAAAACAATTGTTTAAGGCCAAGAAGGTGTTCAGTTGTGGAAAAACAGCCTTTTCAATGATCTAACTTAAAAATGGAAGGTTTCATATGGGCCTATAATTGTTCATTAGTGAGTTATCTAGATTATTTTTGTTAAGAGTGGCTTGATAACTGCACTTTTCAGGGTCTGTGGGAAATAGCCTGAGAGTAGAGAAGTGTTGACTATTTGTAGAAGATCTGACGCCGGGAATTTAAAAACATTTCTGAAACAGCCTGTAGGGAGACTATCAATGCGGCAGGAGGAAGATTTCAGAAGTTGCACAATTTCTTCCAAGGTTTCATAGTCGATGGGATCAAATTGCATCATGCTAATTCAACTAGTTTTAGGTGGACGCAATACAGACCCTATACCCTGATATGGAGGAACTGACAGCTTGTCTAATTTTCTCAATTCTGTTTGCGAAGAAGGAGGCAAATTCATTTCATGACTTGGTGGATGGAAGTTCAGGGGCTACTGACACTGGAGGGTTTGTCAGCCTGTCAGCGGTAGCAAATAAGGTGCGTGCATTGTTATTGTTTTTGGCAATGATGTCAGAGAAGAAGGACTCCATTAAATTTTTCATTCAAACTTAAAAATGCAAAGTCTCTTTATAGATGTCATAATAAACCTGCAGATTTGTTTTCCAGCTTTTCAGTTGTTTAGCTCTTTTTTTCCCCGCAGTTTTTTTTTGTTGTTGTTATTTTTTATTTTTTTACCAACGTGGCATTTCTCCATGGTGCCTTTACCTTGGTGGGGCAATAGTATTAATGACATTTGTAATTTTAGAAAAGAAAGAGAAAGCCTGAATGAGTAATTCACTGCTGTGTTCAGTGATATACCGTTTTGTGATTAACTCTGATTGAATATTTGTGTGCACAGAGATAGTCATCAGGAATGGTCAGAAAGAGCAACATCCGTCACCTCAGCCTTAGAAATCTTAAGACCCTTTAAGATGATTAAGTCCCCTTGTGCCCCTTATTGTGTGTGGGCTCCGTCACATGCTTAGTCAATCCATAGTTACCCAGAATACAACGCAGTTCTTTAGTGCTGCTGTCGTGGGGGTTGTCAACATGGATGTTAAAATCACCAACAATAACTAGTCAAAAGTACATTTTTAACTGCTTGGATTGGAAATAATTGTTAAAAATTAAAAAAGTTACAAAATGGCAGCTCCACCTCCGTTGTTACGCACTGGCTTTGCTGATAAAACTAAAGTTGGGAAGGGTCGACTCAATAAGAACTGGTGCTCTGTTGTCTTGGTCTAACCAAGTTTCAGTAAAAAAAAAAAAATCAAGATTAGCAAGACTGTGCTTGATAATTAAATCATGAATTAAAAATGATTTGTCTTCCAAAGACCTGACGTTTCAAGGTTCCTGGCATGTGGGTTTATGTCTTGTTGTTTTGATTCCTCTTGTCCTTGGCAGAGGGAGCAGATGGGTGATAGAGGAAGTAAAATAGGTTAGAGGTGAACAGTTTTACCTCTGACTTGTTAAGGCAAAGTCCATCTGCCATCGAAAGATGTCTGCAGTGCCAGAAAAAGTTAAAGTTGTCAATAAAGTGCACTGAATGGAGGACACATGCAGTTGAAAGCCAGGTGCTCAGAGCCAACATTCTGCTTAATCTCTCAGCTCCTCTTCTGACTGGTGGTAGAGGGCCACTGATAAACACCACTGTATTCAAGGAGATCAGTAAAGTCTCATTTCAGTACTTCTGATTGTTGTTTCACAGTGTCATTGGCCCCTGTGTGCACTATGATGTTTTTCACAGTTGGGTGTGCAGCCAGAATATCTGGGATTCTTTCTGTCATGACAGAGACCATATCCTTGGCAAAGCAGTATATTCTGGTCTACTTAATGCCTTTTACATCTTTTACAGCAAAGTCATTAGCTTTCCCTGTAGCCCTTTGCTTTCAGAATTACTCTCAGTCCGTACCCTGCTGTGTGAGGATGAGAGGTTATCCAGGTCATGTGACTGAAATCCATGGTCCTGCAGCAGCGGTGCAAATCTGTTTTCAAGCTGTACACTTGGTTGTTCGGGAGGTTTGTTGCTAGTTCTCCCTTTCGCAGCTGTCCACGGCAAAGTCCTACTAAGCACAGGGGTTGGTGAGGCACTCTAACTGGCTGGTAGTGCAGGCCAGCCAGTAGCGTCGCAAATCTCAGGGCACTGGGCTCTGGCTATCACTCATCCTCCCATTTTCCAGGGAAATGATTTATTCGTAGGCTTTGCCCCAAGAGAGTTCCAGAGAGGACGACTACTTGCAGAATTATTGCCTGACAGACAGCCCTCCTGTTGTCGTGTTGGTGCTTATTAGCCGCGTGTTAGCGTTTTGTTGCCCACTGTTGGGAAAGTGGTGTCAGTCCATTCACTTCTAACCAGTTAAAGCTGCACTAATCAGTATTTTTATTTTAACAATGTATCACATGAGTATGAGTAATGTGAGAATGGTCGCTCGTAGTGACAAGCCCACAGAGGATTATCACCCGACTCTGCAGTTACCCTCAGCTGTTAGGTGTGTTTTAGCGTCTTTCAGCTCATTGCTCCTCGCAGCTTTACTGTTTTGTGTCAGTCCCACTGCTCTCGTCAACCTCATTTCCAGCCGCAGCAGTTTTCAGCATAAAAGCTTTGATAAACCAACTGTACACTACCTGCTCAGCACCAAGCAGTAGACAGACAAGGTTAGCAACTAGCTGCTGAACAAAGTGGAGTATTTAGCAGCTAAAGATATTTTCTTTAGCAGAGCTAAAAGGAGAGTGAATACTGGACTTCAGATCCATCAGGTCGCCAGCAACATGGCTCTGAATGAATGCTAATGTGTAAATAGGCACCTATTTTCTAACACGTTAACCATAACAACTTAATTAGGTGATGTCAACATTGTGTTTACAGCTCAATTAATATTTATTTTATTTGTACAATATTAAACATACATTTTACAATTGGATGCATCATTCTACCTGTTAGCTAAGAGCTCATTTTCATCTCCAGTCTCTTGTTCTGAACCCCTCAAGTGGACAAAAAAATCATTAATATCTTTAAACCCTGCTCTAACTTGTAAGTGGTGCTATGATGAAGGTAAAAGCGACGCGTAAGCTTTAAGGAATCTCCCATCATCAATCCTCTCAGTCAGGTTGACTAACTGAAGTTAATTTTCTCTGTCTCTCTGTCCATCTGTCCGTCCCTCTTTCTGTCTATCATAAAAAATATTTTCCAGCCTGCAGTAACAATTATGTGCAGCTTGTGTTGGTATCTGGTGTCAGTTTCAGCCTCACATAGACTCAGATTGTGCATGAATTGCTGTAATTGTGAATGACGTACCGTGTAAGTTTAGATGTGTAAGTGTGCGCGCGCGCACACACACACACACACACACACACACATATGACAGGACACAAAGATCAGAGAGCAGGATTCCAACTGTAGGTCAGTTACCATAGCAACAGAACAGAACGCACCGGAGACCTGTCACCATAGGAACCAATAGCCAAAGAGGGAGAGAGAGAGACAGAGACAGAAGGAGAAAGAGAGATGTAAACAGAAAAAGAGAGATACTGTAGGGAGATGGAAACAGAAAAAAGTAAACAAGTGAGGAAAAAGCGAGATATAATCAAAGTCACGAAGACAGAGAAGGAGGAGGAGGAGGAAGAGGGAGATGAGACAGCTCGGAGAGGTATGACTGTATCCACTGTACCCCCATACAACATGTGCAAAGCAACATGTTGGCAACATATGCTGCGGTCACATCAAGTGTGTGTCATGTACAGCTCACATGTTAGCACAATAAACAGTATGCAAGGTTGAAAATGATCAACTTTATTCCCAATACAAGAACTGCACAGAACTGTTGTGGCTGTGTTCTTCAGGGAGATTATGCAAAATGTGTTTCACCCTTTCTCAAGGGCAGCACAGTGGTAGCATTACTCACAGAACAATCCTGCTTGGTCAGTGTTTTCGAAACAGTGACCTTTGAATCACAACATTGAGGCTAGCTGCCCAAGCAAAGCAACAGTAAAAAATAATTTAGGGACTCCAGCTGGTCCTGTTGGCTTGGGTAGAGAGATCAACTCAGAGCTTTCAGTTGTCAGTAGCGTTAAAAGGACCTGCTGCAGGCTGCATCCAGCTTTGCTTGTCACTACTTATGGTACAATATTTATGGCTATTAGTCCATCAATAAAATAACTTCTTAAACAACTTTCATGCATGAATGAAACTAACTTTTTAATGGATGAAAGAAAAGAAAGGAGCAGTACTTCTGTGCAGCTTTCAGTATGATGCTTACTGGCAGCTGTTCATAGTCATTTGCAGCCTTTTTAGAAATTCCTAGTGTATTGTAGCCTGTTGCCTGATGTTCATAATGTATACTTGAATACTTATGCCTACTTAGCATTAAGCTGGGCCCCCAAATTTTGCCAGCTGCATCCACTTGTAGGAGCAACATCCTAATGTGATTTGCGTGAGCATTTTCATCTGAGCGCTGGGAGAAAATTATAGTGACTTCACATAAGTTTTCTCCAACACAGTACTGATCATGAACCTATGATCATTCAATGTAATCTATACCTAGTCCTCTACTGCAACTGTGTGGCACTCTGGATAAAATAGTGCACTTCATGCTATGTTTAATATCTCAATATAGCCTTTTGTCCATTTTTATGATCTTTTTTGTAGAGATTTTATTAGCCATAACGGTGGTATTTAAATGGTGGGAAAGAGAGACAGCAAGAAAGAGTCAGAGACACACAGGAAGCAAGAGAGCGAGGAAGAGACAGCGAGAAACAGTTGATTGGGAAGAGAGCAAAAAGCAGACAACAAGAGGGAACAAAAATAAGAATAGGCAGCAGAAAGACTGAAAAAGGGCAAGCGAAGACAAAGAGAGACAAAGAAAAGATTGGTGTGTAAGTGTGTGTGTGTGTGTGTCACAGTCTAGAGATTTGTGTTAGCTTAGTTCTTATTCCAATCACACACGCTGCCTAATGAGCTAATGGGTCTGACAACCAGACAGACACACACAGAGTGAGGGACAGGCAGAGAGAGGTGGGTGGATAGATGGAAAGTCACTATGCAGTCAGTCAGCCAGCCAGCCAGCCTTTCATCCATTCAGACGGTCAGTCAGCTAGTCAACCTATTAGCCCCTCGTTCCACATTGAGGTTTGTGTGACTGCTGCAGATAAGAGATGCACAATATTCCAGTGGCATTTTGTGAAAAACCCACTCTTCTCCTCTCTTGACCCTCTCATCTCATCTTGTCTTTCAGTCCTTCCTCTCTCTTTCTCTACACTCAAGGATACACACATGCAGGTACACACACATCAAGTGAAAGTGTCTCTGCGAATGTTGTGAATCACAAAGAAACAGAAACTCTGATTAAGTTCTTCCCTGGATTTAAAGTGCTATGTGCCACAGCACCCCCTGTGGTGTCAAGAGCACAATTATGGGGCGTTTGATAAGATAAGAAGCCATTTTACAGATTTGTCAAATAAATGACTAGTCGACACTGTCCTGTGACTAGCTGAGTAAGACCTACAGCAATCAGCGACAGCTTCATGATTAGCACCTCCTGTGGTGCCAAGTTCTGGTACTCCTGGCAATTATCTATATGTGTTACAGATAGCTGAATCACTAAAATAATTATGTATTTGGCCTTGAATAGGAAATATTGAAATTAAGTCACTAAAATACAAAAAGAAAAGATTCAGTTAGCTTTTCTCTGTTAATGCAGCCAATTGCTGATTGTTTTGGCCTCAAACAGAATGGTATCATTATTGTTATCATTATCATTATTCTCTAATTATCCTTCCAATTATAATCAAAGCTTTTCTCACATGGCTACTCCTTTCTCTCTTAGTTTCTTTTTCACTCTCACTTCTTCCTTCCCGCTGTGCCTCGGTCCTTTTGCTGCTGTAGTCGGTTTGTGTTTGGAATATGTTGTCGTGATTTTTCAGACCGCTCTCTTTGCTTCATTAAATAATTTTCCAGGTTTTAGCCATTTCCAGAGGGCATCAGTATTACCAGAGCGGGTCAGCAATTTGATTGTGCCTGTGCACACTGGTAATGTCGGTCACTCCTCGAAATGCTAAAATGATTCACTGTGGCCCTGTGGTAACCACAGTAACACATTAAACGTCAGCCAGAGTGCAGGAAAAAAACATGTAAAAGCCATTTCAAGTGCCTCTAAGTCTTTTGTAAAGCCTCACCACTGGTGACATGGCTCTTGTAATCTTGATGTGTCGTTCATAAACTGGTAAATTCATGAATCATCAGATGTCTACCTGGATACAATTAATATTATCCACAGATTTAGCTTAGAAATCAGTAGGTGTTTTTTAAGCCATTGCAGGAACAGCCAGAGAGCATCGGTCATACATTCACCTCTGATGTTCAAACTGCTGAGGTCCTCAGTTAGTAATTACTAATCTCCAGACCTCCCATGGTAATAATGTTGTCCACAGAGGGCGACACTCAGACACTGACCATTTATCCTGTTTGGAACTTCATCGTCATGTTTTTCAAAGCCTCATGGTGCTTTGAAAAACATTATGATTGTCAGACCTCCTAAAACAGATGAATGCTGCTAATTAGCATTCAGTCTGCCATGTAGATGCCTTTGTAATTGTGACTTTGACAGTTCAAGTTCTTTTGGTCACACTTAATTTGGATAAACAGTTCTTAAAAATGTTTTCAAAATAATTCAAGGGATTTATCTGTGTATTTTGATTATGAAAATGAGATTTGGAATAAATCAGTAATACAAAAACCAAGGATCAAGGGTAATAATATGACCCCCTTATGAACCCCTTTTTACTTAGAGGAACATAAACAGCAGCTCCTTTTTCATTTTCTTCCCATTATTTTTCTTTATTTTCTATAACCACAAGCATTTTCCGAGCTGTGCTCCTCACAAGAGGGCACTAAGCTGCGGTGATGAATGTCCTCTTGTTGCAGAAGAACACATTTTGGATGCGTAGGGACATAAAATCCAGGTGAAACTTGGTTTAAAACGATCTTCTAGATTTTCTAATTTGTTTGAAAAAGAGCCAGAAATGCTGAGCCTTACAAATAGTCCAGTCACACTTTTTTGAACATCTGCGTTCTGTCACTAAACAGCTATACTAACTATTCAGAGGTGGTCTTCCATGTGATGTTTTCATTATTTCAATGATTTTGATATTTTGATCATTTCATGTGTACTGCATGTCTGTGCATGCATGTGTGTGCATGCGCTCATGGATTGACAGGCCAACTGCTGTGAAATTTTCTGGGCATCTGGACCAGTGCTCATTATTGCTGATGGTTCTGTTTAGGAAGCTGCAACAGAGAGAGAGAGAGAGAGAGAAAAAGAAAGAGCGAGAGAGAGTCAGAAGATGACAACAGCAGCATCAATCACTTTGTCAACGAGCATCCTTCGCCACTTCAGTACTGGGGGACAGATGTTTGGCTGAGTGTGTGTGTGTATGGATGACTGCATTTAGCTGTTAGACATCTGTGTGATCAGCTACTACTCTGTCGCACACATGGAGTAAATCTTAAAGTTTTGTTCCTGTAATAGAACATAACACTTGCTGATCTGTTAAACCCGGGTGGAGTGGCTGCAGTTACTGTAGCAGCGTTTTAGTTTGAACACTGAAACCTTCAGCACCAACGCGCATAGAAAAACAAGTTATTGCAGCTCAACAGCAGCTGGGTGTAACAGATGATGGACTGTACAGTATAGGGTGCCATCAGTGGGCGATATGTACTTTCATTTTCTTAAAGCAACTAGATGTGTTTCATGATGGAGGTGATACCGATGGCTGTTTGCTTGTTCATTTTTGTGACAAACATCAGCGTAGGTAGGGGGCCTACACATATCACAGTCCACATTTTTCTCTGTTGGATATGTCTTTCTGGATTCTCTGACCCCCTGTGGTTCCTCAGTGTCTGTCTTACAGTACAGCTTGTGTTTGTGGTTTCCAGGGCTGAGCTAGCAGCAACCTGAATGCCTGCAAAAGAACATTCTGAGAAAAAACAAAATTAATGAGTCTGACTTCCAAAAGGGGGTGGACAAGGACAGTGGTGCATTCATATATGTGTACTGTGTTTACTTATTAGTTATAGCTGAAACTAAATTCATTTCCAAATGAAATCAAGAGGGCGGCGTCCTTGTACGCAGAACTGGGTATTGTTTCAAATTCATACTGCCGATGTGATACGCGAGTTTTGGTACTGAAACCAAAACAATACTATCTTGACACCTTACTTTGAGAAATACAAACACGTTTTCCTTCAAAACCCTTTTTTGGCCATTTAACAAAAGAAGCCAAAGTTATCAAATGTTAAATGTTTTCTAAACCCAAGCAGCCATACAAGAATGTTGCCCATATAAAATAGTCTAAAACCTGCAATATATAAAATATATAAAATATATTTAAATCAGGAATACCTGCAATATTACGATTTAAATCAAATGAACTGAACATTTAAGTCGGTGCCAAAAAAGTACTGAGGTTGTTCCATTCTTTTTGATCAGCACACATGTACAGTCCTTAAAAACACACATAAAATGTTGTACCCACTTTACATCTCATCCGTTCCTCTATTAGTAATGCAGGTAATCAGTCTTACAGTGAAACAATATCTTCAATGCAAAATATAAACATTCAAAAATCCCTGTTGGCTCAGCTATGTTTCCAGCTTAAACAAATGAGTGCTGTGAGTGTTTTAAAAAGGATTTGGAAAGTATGTATGGTGTTTAAAGTTAGAGTCTGTCCTACTTTTTTCCATCTTAAAGCCCACACAAACTTTTGTGAGAAAAAGCTTTTTGAATATGCAAACAAACACACTCTCATCATACCCCCCATCGCCTCCTATTCTTTTATTCTGCTCTTTTTCTTTTTCTTCTCATCCCTCATTTCTCATTTTCACTTTCTTTCAGTTCATACTGATTAATCGCAAAGTCTCTTTAAGATGTCTGGAAAGCAAAGTGCGGTTTATGTAACATTTCAACATCAAAATGAGACATGCTTTTGAAGAGGTAACGATTTAAATGTAAACGACCAAAACACATTTCTGTTGCAAATCCACCATACACAGAATGTTTTTTGCAAACCTGAAGAAAAGCCTGCATGGCATTTTATATGCTTTGACCTGGTATTACCAGCGGGGAACACAAACACAATTGTTGGGGAAAAAAAGCACCGTAAATACATGAAGCAAGGTTTCATTTATGTTTCCTCTGTTACTTCCTCTGTCTCTCTCCTCCCCCACAATGTATTTATCCTCCTCTGCCTCTCTTTCTTTCTCTCCCTTTTTTTCCCCTCTCTTTCTGTAAGTTACACTACAGCAAATGATTCAGTCATTTGGAAAGCTTGTATGGTGTTTTACAGTGAATATTGGCTCAGTAATTTAGTGAGCTTTGTCAATGCTCCAAGCATATGGAAGATATTGATAAATAACATACTATTCTCCAACCCCTCCTACACCAAGCGCTTTGCTATGCTCTCTGAAACAATGACTGGAAAGTCTATACACATGCGTAGACATATACATACACACACACACACACACACACACACACACACACACACACACACACACACACACACACACACACACACACACAGTCTCGCTCTCTTCCTGCCTCTCTACAGTGTATTGACAAAGCCCACTAGCTAATCCAGTGTGTGGGGAGTGTTGCTGGAGACAGAATTAGGTGGATAACACTGGATTGCCCCCCCCACGCACTCCCCATTCCCTCCATGTCTCCCACCACCTTGCATGTCTGTGTTTCTATGTGTCCTCCACATGTGTTGTTTAGGTGTGTGCACATGCACGTATCTGAGTGTGTGTGTGTGAGAAAGAGAGATTAGATTCCCCACAGTGCACTGTACTCCTACTGTAGATTAACTGTTCATAATGTGGATCCTCACTCCCGTCCCGTTTTGTACAGAAAACCACATGAGCCTCCCCTGTGACTCCCAACTGTAGACTTATCCAGATTAAGTGTTCCTAAAGCCATTTCTCTTCGGTTTGACAGTTTCACTTTGCGGCATCTACGCCTCCACACACCTTTTCTCAATCAGATAAATTCCCATATACTTAATGTGCTAGGCAAAGTAAGTGTCTCTAATTTTTATTTCTGATGATACGAGTTCAAGGGCAATCAACTTCCAGTATTACACTAGCTGCCCCGGGGATCTACTATTACAACATGGCACTCCAGCTCTTTCCTATAAATTCCTATAATATTAGTAATTGCAAACAGGTAAAATAACTAGAAGAAACATAATCCCCAAGGTAAGTGGAGCAATATAATATGGATCAACATCTCCTTTGTGTCAAACTGTTTTAGGAGCAATTATTAAACAATGCTTGAAAATTAAATTTCTAAAGTTTGACTATATGTCCCCAGAGCAGATTTTGGAGTCTGACCGTTTCTAAACTCTTATGAAACTACGTGCACCAGCAAATTAAAATAAACATTCAAACCATCCATCATCTGTGATGCAGTACATCTCTTAAATTAAATCACTGAAACTCACTTTGTGGCGCTTGATAGCACACAGATAGCCGGGCTTTATTGTAAAAGACTCAGAGTGTGAAAGAATGTAGCTGACATGGGTGTGTGTTTATTGTCAGGCTATAAATAAATGTTATAATTTCTGCAGCCATCACTACTCAAAATACATTTTTTCACTTGAGTGTTTAAAGGCTTTATTATAGCCAGAGGGCAGCTTACATGTGCAGCTCACATAAGAGCGAAGTAGAAGTGAATTTAATGTCAGTAACTAAAAGGCAAGAGAGACAGAGAGAAAACAGGCAGAGGAAAAAAGAGACACACGGGTTAAGAGAAGGGTAAGTTAGTTTTTTGCACAAGATTCAGGTCATTTCTACAGTATTTTACAATCATGTGTCATGGGATTTTGTTATTCTTTAGCAAAGTTGCACAAACTGTGTTTAAACTGTGAACAGGCATTTCTCAAGGGTTTTATGAGCACAGTGTATTTGTTAATTGTGTTATGTTTGTGTGAATTTGTTTATCTGCCAGGTGAGAGTGAATACAGGAGTGAGCGTATGGTTGAGTGCATGTTCTGTAGGTGAGCAGAACATCTTCAAAGGCCTGGTTCAGTTAGTTCACTAAAAACATTCATAATTTTTGGGTCACAAGCAGGACTTATGGTCGTGACGCTCATTACCGAAACATATACAACCCATAATAAGGACAGACCATCTGGACAACACAGTATTAGGCTGCTGTACTGAATTGCCCTTTGGACTGATGCCCTGTTCTCTCTCTCTCTCGTTCCCTTGCTCTCTGCTTCTCATATGTCTTGCCAGGTTTGTTGTCTGAGCATGTTTTGCCCTAAAATCAGTCACTTCTGTGGGGATTAGAAAGTTGGAGTGAACTGAATGCATTCAGCTGCTCGTTTACTGTTTACAATGTTATCCTAAGCATACTGCAGAAGTCATGTAGACTTTCCTTTCAGCGTCCTTGTGTTTCAACCTTTTTCAGAGCATTATCAATCACCTGGCCCGGTCGACAGTGATGAAACAGAGGCCTCTGTCATGTGGCTAGACACTGATGATAAACATCTTACGTGGCAGTTATATTTGTCCCAGAGCGAAGCTTATCATGCCGTTGAGTCGCCTAAAAATACAGAGAAAAAGTTCAGAGTTAAGTTGATAGAGAGCCGCAGTCCTGACGTCACCTCCAGTGTAGCCTCTGTGCTACAAGCTTCTGTAACTCAGTACAGTCTCTCATTGAACGTTTCCTTCAACTGTCTTTCTGAAAAACTGAAAAGAGTTCCTGGGATTTACTGTGCATAATCTAAAACAGACTGGCATACAGCACTTGCTTTTAGAAATTATTATCTTTTGTGATTTTAACAAAGTTGAACAATGGTTAATTTGTTAGCAAAAAAAAAAAGAAAAAAGAAAAACAACTCCCATAGAAATTTACCAGTGCGACAGCACAGGTACTTGCATCATCGTTGATTTCATCCATCTCTCTTTTAAAATAATTTTTCCAACTGCAGTAATCTCTGTCTCTAAAACCAGTATCATACTAATCTCTGTATGTCTAAAACCTTCTACACCGTTCGGTCCTCTCTGTCCGCTTTTATTGCTGACATGTCTGAACTCACATCAGCCCCTCGACTTGCCCATGGACTCTTTTGTCGAGTTGGTGACGTTTAACCCGGGATCAAGGGTTTATGGGAAAAGGTTTTCTTTAAAGGCCACTAAAAACAGAAATATCGAATAAGCAATGTTTTTTTACTACCATCTGTATCCGGGCGAACCACACAATATACTGTTCATTAAGACTATGTTCCAAGGCTGGATTTTTAGTTATTTGCATTATTACAAATGTCAATGAGACTTTCTTACTTCTGGAACAGAACCAGTTTCTCTTCGTCTCTTTACAGGACTTTTAATTTTATAGTAAAAAATGAAAGATGTTTGTTACATAAATGTATTTAATCCTACGCTGAAAAGTGTAGCGGATGCCAGTGTAATACTTTCTGAGATGCTGCAACTATTTTAGTGGAATTAGTTACTTATACACCACTTATAACAGAAACCATTTCTCTCAGCGTGAGGTAAATCACACTGTGTGTTCACTTCATAGCATCAAGATTTGCTGTAGTCTCACCAGACAAAGTCCACTGGTGAACATGGGATTTTAATAGCTTTCGGGTTTCTTTTTTTTTTGTTTTGTTTACTTGCTGCTTTGCAAATAATACAAGAAGAAACAACTTGCTACTCCCTTCACTTTCTCTCTGTCACTTCACACTAGCAACAAAAGTTCCAGGAGTCAATTTGGGATTTTAATGGGTCATACTTTTGACAGCCTGCATAGTAAATGTGCTCTTCGAGGCCAGTGAGAACAGTTGAGGCCATCTATGATTTAACGTGTCCTCAGCAACCACCACCACAGGCAGATGTAGCGCACGCCCTCACACCTCCCATAGCTGTGAGCTTAAACTGAAACTAACTCCTATCTCACATACCCATACAGTTTCAACAGTCTTTGTGGTACAGAAACAATTCTGTTCAATGTGTATAATTTAATAGGCCTTGTGGTCCAAACTGCATTCAGCTCTAAATGAATCATCGGCTGACAGCATCAAAAACAAGCCAGCGCTGTCAACAAGCTGTCAAACTAAATAAAACAAACACTGATGCAGACACTCCTCTCTCTCTCTCTCTCTCTCTCTCTCTCTCTCTCTCCTTTATGTTGTTATTGGTAGTGACTCCTGCTCTGTGCTGCTGCCTGTTCACGAATCCCTGGAAATCACACACACATGTAAATGATGACTATGATCACTGGCATGTAAATTTCTGATTGCCTTTATGTTTCACCGCCGAAATAGCAACTAAACAACAAGGATGGATGTTGGAAATAAGGCGAACGAGCAGGATGGTGGGCTATTGATCTATTTGTTATCCCAAAAGCAGGGTATGTGGAGGTTGAGATAATGCTGATCCTCTGATGCAGGGATCAATTTGTAAGGTCAGGATTAACCATCCTCTCTAACCAGTGACCAGCTGAAGGTCTTGCTAATTTGCTGCCCTCCTGTCAGACTGGTTCACTGACTGATTGTCTCCCAAGTCGGTTGACTAACTGACCAGATAACTGGCTGACAGACTTAGTGATGGCTGACTGACTGGCCCGGCTGGTTGATGGGAAAGCTTACTGGATGACTGACTGACTGACAGGCTGAGTGGCTGAGCATAATGAAGGCTCACAACTCAAAGCCAATAGAGCAGCAACAGTAGGATCCACGGGTGAGATTATCAATACACACAGATGTACTTACGTGTTTTTGAAGTTAGGCTAGAGAAGAAGAAGTGAGTTCAGAAGAAGAGAAAAAATGAGTTTGGATCTTTTTCAGGAGAGTGAGTTGCCTTAAATTTTAATGTGGACTGACAAATATGTTGATATTTGGCTGTATTATTTTATGCCTTGCGGTGTGGAGGATTAAAAAGTCTGATTTGGCACCAAAATGTGGTTTAACATGTTTGTTAAACTCGGAGAAAATGTCATCAAAACTTAGCATGACAGCACTATATCCTTAATAAAGGAATAATTACTTTTATATATTTTATATATTTTTTGTCCCTTAGAAGTATAGCACAAATTTGTTGTTACATGCTGTTATTTGATAATTAATTAATTTCTTTGTTGTATCATTAATAACAGATGATTAGACCTGCTTTCATGTACATCATTTAAAACTTTATTAAATGTTTCGTATTGACTGTGAGAATCTACAATAAGTGTGTTAATTAACTATAAAATTGTGTAAAAGCATTAATAAAGATTTTTAGGCAGCAAATAAAAAGTAGAAATAGATAACAGTGCTTAGTGAATGGTAAAATCCTTACAGTAGTGGCCCAGGAGAAAGACATAACTGTTTTTTTTTACCACAATAAAAAGCAAGTTTATCTTCCTTCAACAAACTTAAACGCTCCTCTATCTGACCTTTACTCTTTGGTCTTTTTTTCCTCTTTGGGATTACAGAACATCAAAACAGCATGCTTAACTGAGTGCAGCACCCACAACAATAAGTACACTACCATAAATCACCTGAACCGGTAAAACAGTTACAGGCTGTACTGAAATCCCGACTAAACAAACGAAACACAGCTTGAGGCTACTTTTCACTTCCTATTTTTCACTTCCCAAAGAAATGTTAAGATGTACTCAGCTGAAGCTCTGAAGAACCTCCTGTAGATACTCTTTGTTTTTGTGTTTTGTAAAATAAACTCTTTGACACATGTAGAATTTAGAATGACAGGATGAAAGTGATTTTTCAGATTATTTAATAAAATAACACTATTTGTGTTCTAGCATTGTAGATTATGTATCGAGGAACTTAGAAAAAAAAACAAAAAAACACTGAACTGAAGTCTGTTGATTCCTTTTAGTCAAGACAACAGAAAGAAGCTGAACTGGAGTCTTATTAGAAGAGAAGTTGTTCTACTGGGGATCCAAATAAACAGTAAACACTAACACTGAGAAACTCAGATTTCTTCATGTTATTTTGTCGCAGAGGTCCCACAGCGACGTTAGTATAACACATGGCCCACAGTACAGCAATATTACAATTATAACTCCCTTGCAAAATGATTGGGTGAGATATGCTTTCTTTCATTTGACCACAGTAAAAAAAAAAATTTAATTTCCCTGAGGAAAATTAAATATTGGAATCAATTATACATAGAAGTTAAATCCCCTGAATCAATTACGAGATAAAATTCAAGGCTTCTAAAACTTAAAAAGGACCATTTCTTTCCATTTTCATGGAGGCGGGAGTGCAGAAAGAATTTAAATGTCAAGATGTAGGATTTTTTCATTAAGCCAGAAGAAATGTTGTATCATGAAATGTTGCTTATAATTAGCAACCATTAAGGTATGACTGACATTATTTGACCTACTTTTCAACTTCTCCGTCTGACTCATGTGATATTTTATGGAGCAGGATTTCCCTTTTTATGCCAGATATATCCTTTGTTGTTGTCGTTTTAATAACTACATAGCTATTTTTTTCAGGGGCAAGATTGGAAAATATTTTTCATTATCTTTTATTGTACTTCTTTCGCTCTCACAATAGGATTTAAATTCAGGTTTAGGAGTTCCAGTTCTTTTGGATACTAACATCATGGGAATAATTTGAATTAAGTGGCCCCCTCAGAGCTCTCTATGCACTGTCTCCCTAAGCATCCATCCCTCTTGGTCCTTTCACTCATTAATGAGAATTCAATCAGTTCATTACTCATCTATGATCAGTTTTTCATTTCTTTAAGTACCAATCTTTCTTCCATGGATCCAGTCCACCTCTCTCCTTTTACCTCCATGCCTTTGCTCTCTCTCACTCTCATTAAATGTTAAAAAATACAATGGCTTTATATCCCTGCAACTATAATCAGTTATATGGATGTAGTATAGTCTTCTTTGTAATTCAGTTCATCTCACTCTGCTGCTCCTGTTGTATTTATCCTTCCTTACACACATTTAAAATATATATGTGTTTCATTCATGTAAACGCTAACTTGCTCTCCCTGGCAAGCACACGCATGTTCATGTATATCACTGCATATGCACACACTTACACAACACAGCAGGTTGAATGTGGTTAAGGAGGTAATGTTGTTGTGTCATCCTGTGACAAGCGCACACATCCATTTAAATGAAACACCAGTCAGATTTACTGAATACACACACACAGAAGAGGAGTTAAGACAGGGAGACCTGGTGTGTGACTTTGGTCAGTATCCTGCTGGTTCTTCTAACCAGACTCAATAAGGGTCTCCAGTCTGCCCCTGAGCAAGGCTTTGAGGTCCCTAGTAAGGGCCACGCAAGAACACCCAGACAGATGCTTGTTTCCAGTCAAATCTAGAGTCAGATGAGAAAATCAATTTCATCACTAGTGCAGAGATACAACTAGGTCAGGGACACGTTTAGCCTAGCATAGCTCAAAGACTGGAGGCAGGGTGAAAAGTTCAAAAAAAAAAAAAACAGCCTTCCAACAACTTCAAAACATGCGTGGGTGGTGTATCTGTAGCTAACAAATTAGTCACTGATACAACCAGCTGTCACCAACAGTCGGTCAAACCTTACCAGGACTTTGGAGCTTAAGCTGACTGCTCCTGACACCACAATGTTTCATTTTCTGTTTCTGCTTTCTGTTGATAAATAAGCAGCAGGACACATGTTAAGTTGTTGGATGCAGTTTTGTTCTTGTTTTGACGGAGCAATGCACGCAGTTTCCAGCTGCTAACAGTCTTTGAGCTAAGCTAGACTAAATTGGTGTAGTATTTTTTACCTGTGTAGTGGAACCACAGAGGAGAAACTGATAATCCTCTCATCAGACTCTGGGTAAGATGACAGAGTCAGATTCAAATCACCTACATTACGCTATCTAAGCTAACAACGTCTGCAGTCACCTGTTGCCTATAAATTATTATTATTATCATGCTCCAATGAATTAAAGTCATGCTCTAGGTCAACTGTAATCTCTCCCTTCACTGTTTGTTTCTGTCCTTGCCTGCTAACACCTCTTTTGACATTAAAGAGAAAATCCATGGATGCTGTAATTATACATCGTCATATTAAGGTCATAATGTATGACGTGACAACACTGTACAGTATGTGATTAGTTTTGTTGAAGACCCACAACTAGTAACACTGCAAAACATGATAAGAGCTTTACATTAAAAGACAACAGTTGAAGCATCATTGGATTTGCTTGCATTTTGGTTTGGTTTGTGTTTCTGAGTTTTGGTTTTTCAGTTTCCTTGGGTGGGGCTCTACTGCGATAAAGTTGCTGTCATTCTCCCTGGAAAACTCAACTCAGGAATATAACCTCCAACTGTGCCAGCAGAGAGTTTCTGTGTGTTTGTGTATGTGTGTGTGTATTTAAATAAAAGTGGGAAAGAGCGAGAGATTCATGCATAATGCTGAGGGTGGTGATGGTGACAGGATGTCATGCTCCTCAGGAGTCAGATCCCTCTGAGACCAGAATCACAGGAAGGCTGAAGCAGGCTGCCTTGAGTTTACTTGATTCTTATTTTTTTGATGTTGTCATTGTTTGAGCGTGGAGGTAGCTGTGGCAAATTTACAGTTTAAGACAATTTGGCGCTTCTTGATACTGGATTTTATGGACTTTATAGATTCAAACATAATGTCAGAGCCATAGTGTGTGTGCCTCAGTCTCTTGAACCTTATAGCAGCTCTTAAATGTATTCTGTTTAATCTCAGTAGAAACCCATTCATGGTAATATGATTACTGTCCCTATAATAGGCTAATTACAATAGCCTGTCATGTAGAACGATTTATGCTGAACATGCGCGATGCATTTGACCTGTGAGTGAGTGTATGTGTGTGTGTCTTCTCTCCCTCCTTCCCTCCTCTCATTTACTGTATTTATTTATTTATTTGTTTATTTATTTTTATTTATTTGCCTCAGCCCATCACTCTCTCTCTCTGTCTCCCTGCTCGCCTTTTTCTTGTCTTTCTAACAGATTGTTAATCGGTGATTACTGCAGCAACAAAAGGTTAGGTGAAAGTGTTGATGGGATTCTGTTGTCATGGGAAGTGCTGAAGGCAAAAGGCAGCATCCGCTGAGTTTAATGATCCCCTGCACGTGTGTTTTTGTTTAAAATCCCTCGCTAAATCATGCATGAATATGACGTAGTTTGTTAAAGAGCTGTGGGCTTTTGCACACACACACACACACACACACACACACACAGACTGCAGAAGATGGATGTCCTAGGTTCTCTGTAATGCCTCTCTTTCTCAATCTATCTTCCTGAAAATGACAACGTGCCACGATCATACAGGATATATAGCTACACACACATTCACAAACAGATACACACAAAGGCACAGATACAGATTAGCACACATGGAGACACATAGAGCAGAGATGGAAAGACAAAGTGACAGAAACGAAAAAAACAATAACCTATATGAACTATATGAACAATGAGATACACACACAAATAAAAATCCCAGTGCAGTTTTTCTGAATATAATCTTTTTTTGTGTGCTACCTGTTTTTCACCTTCCTGCTTTTTGAGGAGACCCCTGGAGGGAACATATCATGTCATCTTAAACTTGTCCTGTTCACCAGTGTGTGTGTGTTAGCCTGTGTTTGTAGGAATTTGTGTATGTGTGTATCAGCCTGTACTGTATGTATGCAGTATGATGAGTTAAACAATGTCTGTCTCTGCCTGATTACTAATAATCATATTGTTTCTGGCATTTGTGTAGTTTTTTTTTTTTTCACACGTTGCATAATAATAACTCTGCAGGTCGGTAAAATGGGCACATAGAAACTGTTGCTATAGAAACACCAGAATAAAAGCACCCTCCCTGGTAACGACACAAGTTTTCATTTCTTCCTGTTAGATGGGAAAGGGGGTTTCACTCTTTGTGTTCTCTCTCTTTTTCCCTTTTGCCCCTCTCCCTTTGAATCGAGACAACGGTTTCTCCCTCTTCTCTCTCCATGTTCCACTTTCATTCCATTTCTCACTCCCTCTCCTCCTCCTTTCAAGCTCCTCTTCTGCCTCCTCAGAGGGCCCTATTTCTGTGAGTCAAATTCACTGCACTAGTGCACTTGGCCGTGACTGACAGATTTTTGGTAATTTCATGACCAGAGGCTGTAGCGCTCCGGCGGTGCACCTGCAGCGCTACTGTAAAGGAGGCCGGATTAGGAGGAATAAATTATCGTTATCAATCATGGACAATCAGATCAGCTCCTCTCATCTCATTTAACAGCAGTGTGCTCCCACTGCACACTGACATATTGTAATGGAGAAAAGAGCCCAGAACTCTCCCAGGGGGAAACTGATGTGCTTTATCAGGAGGTGCAGAGTCTCGAAGCCCAAATGCACATTATTCCAAATATGCAACAAGTGAGAAGTGTGTATCAGTTTGGCTGCTAGTTTAGCAAGATTTTCAAGGATGAGGAGCGTGAGCTGCTTTGGAAATATGCAATATCCTTCAAATGATAGGCTGCACATACCTGTTTTGCTGCCTTCAGATAACTACAACTGTAAAGGAAAGGCCCTCATACATAACACAAGCAGTTGTAGATAACAAATAGGCTACTGGTAAGAATCATCCCTCTTTGTGAATTGTTGCAGTAATCACATGTTTGATGTGCTTGTAGTCTGCGTATGCTGTTGACAACTCACTCAAATACACAAAAACAATCCATTTTCTGAAATAAGCTGCAGGCAGAGGCCCAATTTCAATTTTTGATATCAGACAACACTGACCCGCCTAATTTGTGTTGACATCCTCCTCTGGCGTGCCCTCTCCTCTCACCTCTAATGTTGGTCTGGTAATATTGTTGCATGCTACAGCATTATTGAACTCATGCAGGCAGGATATTATCCACTTGCAGCAAGCAAATTTACCACTACACCAGTGCAAGATTGCCGTTCTGCTCCGTCGTGACATTATGTCTGTGAATATCTTATATGTGACACCAATATACTAGCCCACTTTTGGCTATGATAAGGAATTTGCCACAGTTTTGTAATATATATTGATTACTGCAAGCGAGTACACTATTTAAAGCCCATTAAAATGCAGTTTCAAATCTCAAGTATTGCTCTATAACATTCAATATTTGTACCAAATGTGCAACAATTAGGAAAAAAGCATCATTAGGTATTATTTATCAAGAGTCAGAAACCAAAAACTCAAGCTAATCTGCTTCATCAGAACCGCGTGGGTGTGGATTCATAAGACTGGACTGACAGTGGCCTGGTTAAATAAGCAAACGACCCGACAGCGGTCATCGTATTGTGATTCAAATGTTGCTCAGTCCTGATTGGTGCACAGAAATGTGTGACATCACGTTTTCCAAACTGAGCTCTGCCCATTACAAACCAGTAAGAAGAGCAGAGCCAAAGAATAAAATACTGAAGAAAAATTTTTTTTTAATGTGAAATCACCAAGACTGCTCGAACTTTGGCATAAAAAGTCGTGTTGATGTTGAAGCCCATTGCAAGAAGCTCATTGAGAAAATAGGCTTCCAGGGCCGTTAAAAGCATCCTAATTCTCTATAAATGTATTTTAGCTTTTATAAAAGTTATTATTTTGAATATTTCAGAGAACCACAAAACGTATAGACACTTAACTGAGTGATCCATACAGTATGAAATGTAACTTAATGAACACAATTCTTCTTTTTAGGATTATTGCATGCATATTTCTCATTTTCTCTTCTTACTTGACTTAATATTCACAGGCTCTGATACCTACTTACTATTGTTCATGATAGTGCACAGTATGGTAGGATATTGGCCCCCAAATCCTCTCAACATACTGTATAGATGACCCAATTCTTAATTATTTGGAGCAAAGAAAGAAGTTAAGGGTGGTCATAATAGACAAAACCTTTCAACTTTCTTTCTCTCATTCTTCCTCTCAACTTTCTTTTACTGTTTGAACATTTTTGCTACATCTACAGTATTTTCCCAATCTTAACTCTTTCCTGTCCCCTCTCTGCCTCTGTTTCTCTCTTGTGTGTTACGATGACAAGATGTTTGGTGCCTTCATTCCTCTCTGTCTATTGTTTTTCCACTTGCAATTTTAATCCTGCTTCCCTTTTTCTTGCATCCTTGACATTTCCATTTTAACTTTATCTTTATTTTAACTCAGTCTGTCTATGTGTATGTCTCTCTCTCTCTCTCACATACACACACACACACACACACACACACACACACACACATAACCTGCTAGCTCATGTGAAACATCAATGTCCCTACAGATGAATAACAAAGCATACTGCAGCATATAGAGTATTAAGGCCCCAAGGGCAAATATATGGATGCAAAGAGCTGCATCTCTCTCTCTCTCTATCTCTTGCACTCTTTACCTCTCTCCCTGCTCATTGTGTGTATTCATTTCTAACTCTGTCCTTTGTATTTCTCTTTTTGTGTGTCCCTGTGCAAGTTCCAGGCAATTTCTAGAAATATCTTTCTTTTAATCATTCCACCTTTTGAGCCTTTATTCTTAAGCCTTATACATATACATATATATATACACACAAACACGCTCAAACACACATTTTCCAGGGATGCTTCTCCAAAGACCTGTGTTGTGTGTCTGTCCATCACTGTGGTGGTCAGTTGGCCAGCTAATGCACCTTGTTGGAATCACAACCATTTGACAGCAGCTGTTATGTTGCCCTCTGTGTGTGTGTGTGTATGTGTGTGTGGTGCTTGCATGCATTTTAACTGTGTGCTGTGACACGCATATAGTTATTGCACAAATCACCCAGCAGAGCGTCTCTGTCTGTCTCTCTCCATCTCCTTCACCTCTTGTCTCTCCCTCTCTCATATACACAGGAGACACAAAAATCCACGGGGACCAATAAACTCAAGAGACAGGCACACAGAAAAAAACAGGAAGGAAGACCTATACAGAGAAGCCCTGACAAAGTGGATTTACAGGGATATACTTCCCTTTCCTCCTAACTCCTTCTTACCGCCAGTAGAAGTCTGGTTAGAACTGTAAAATACTGAGCCGTTGCAGGTGTAACTAATTAGGTAAATACTAGAATTGACAGAACCCAATTAATTTCACCAGAGAAAGGAAGCTGAATTATTTACAACTGAATTACTTCAACCCGTTTCTGGCCATCAGTTTAAGAACTACATGCTGTGGTTTAGAATGGTAACAGCCTGGGCTTAAGGGCATAATTTCTACCAACTTATTTCTTTCATAAAACATTCAGTGTTTAACTCATCAATTTAAGGAAAAATGTTCTGGTCCTGAAGGCTTCTATCAGCAACGGCCCAAATTTAATTGTTCATGTTGTAAGAACAAACTTTTTTGTATGAATTCTGGAGGTTTTTCCTTTTTAATGTAAAGGCCCCATATCACCTGTAACAGCCTCATCTGTGCACCTGCCAGATTCACAACGCGTCTTCATACATTGACATCTTGTGATGCAGTTACAACGTTATTACAGTGTGTTCATAATATACGATGCAGCGATCTGGAGCGTGTTTTCAGTAAAATAATGAAAAGCAATTAAACATTTCATATTTGTACCAATACAGCAAACACCCAGCTTATATGAGGTAACCCAGTCTGTCAGGTAAATAAGCAAATAACCTGGATGAAGTTTTATTCGTTTTTATTTATTTGCATGTCTATGTTCTCCAGGGGAAAGGTTGATACAGTGTTTCATATTTGTCAAGCTCCTTGTCAACTGGACCATGACTCAGTGGCAATTATGTGTTCATTTCACTCTGACTCTGAAATAGAAACTCAGAATCTGTGAATGAAGACCACCTACATCCAACCAATGTTTCTGCATCAAAATTCGAGGAATTCTGAGTCATTCCTCGATAACTGTTTGGTGAAAAGAGAGGTTAAAGAAAAGATCAAATGAAAGTCAAAAAACATAACTGTGGCTGAAAGCCTGATTAAATTCACTTTTTCATAATTACTGTTGAAGAAATGTGTGAACACTAACATTAAAACAAATTGAATACCCCCAGTTAACAAAAGAAATTATGAGTGAAAGAAAGAAGAAAAAAGGTTGGACGGAAGAACAGAAAAATGAAAGGCTAATTTACTGTGGAAATTTCACATCAATTTTATGGTTTAAATGAAATGAAATGAAATTAAAATATCTTCCAGCTACAGGAGGTTGACGGGCAGACAGAGCTCGTGTTACCGTATAATCTCACCGTGACATGCAAAACTTATCACTGTCATAAACAAATTTAGAAGTAATAATGATACATAACTAAATAAATATAATCTAAATCATACACTGAAAAATGCATACTGATATAATGGTTATAAGAAAAAAAATGCTGTGAGAGCAAAAGGGAAAAGTGGTGGTCGTGGAGATAAGTGACAGCAGGGAGAGATTCTAATAGAAGTGATCATAAAATTATAAGAGACTCACCTCAGCCAGTGAGTCTTTGATTCCTTGTGAAGGTATACTTTGGCTTTCCATTTCTTCTTCTGCAGCTGTGTGGTCTGACAACACACACACCTGCACATAAATATTCAAGAACACACGCTGGCACAAACAGAACCTCATGCGGCATTGCTTAACGCGTTAAAAGAAAATATCTGTGTCATTTGCAATTGCCCATTTACTTGTGCAAATATAGGTTATGTTTTGCTCATTTTGCACATTTTTATATTTTAGTATATACATATTTTTAACATTAAAAAAGACTGCAGACCCAGTAGGAAATTACCCGCTCTTTCTACTAACTCCTAAGATATTCTAAATAAGAAAACAAGGATGTGACACTGAAGTTTGTAATGTGACATGTATTTGGAGACTTTTATTTCTTATATTTCTTGGTGCCAGATCATTAACAGCAAGCAAAGCAGAACAGAATGCTCACAATAAAATCACAAAACAAACAAAGACGAAAACTTCGACAAAACCGATTAAGCTGTCTTTAAAGAATAAAGCTGTTAACTATGATGGATTATAGAGGAAAAAAAGAGCAGCACTTTGGTGATGTTTTTATTTAGAAAAAAGACAAACAAAGTTACCGCTGTGAACTGTCATATGAATTGGGCTACAGGACTGCTTTCATTTGTTTTTCGTTTGCAGTAAAAAACAGTATTATTGTCAGATGAAACAAGCAATTGATTTCCACTGTCAGGGAGGAAATATCTTTGAGGCAGGGAAGGTAATTAGAGAAAGAGATGGTGAGAGGGAGATAAAGTCAGAAAATAGTAAATGGAAGAAAATTATTCAAAGAAAAGAGTGTGACTCTAAGGTGTTGCGGGAGCGTGGTTTTGTGTTTTGTCAGCAATGGAAGAGTAACCCAGTCCTGACCGCTAGCTACAGTTTATATTAGAGCATCTCAGCATAATAGTACAGTTTACCACATAAAGATACACCCAAGGCCATGCACACAAACACACACACACACACACACACACAGACATATATACAAGGGATTGCTTACCATTGCTTACTCTCATCACCCATTTTGCTTTGCTGCGCTCTAACACACGTTCAGCAGATTGCTGAGTTCATGGATTTGATATTTCCATCTAGGCTTGACCACAGAAGATCCTCGTGTGTTTGTTCTGGAATATGTATGTATGTGTGTGTGTGTGTGTGTGTGTGTGTGTGTGTGCTGACTCTTTGCTCTCTGTAACACATTTACAGGTCAACTTTTCAAGAATGCAAAGGAATTCACTTTTTTTTCTTTCCGTTTTTAGCTGATCCCAAGAGTAAGTTAAATATTGAGCACACTGCCTCTTTTTTTCAGCAATAACACTCCAAGCTAGTGGGGCATCAGTGATTTTCATTGTCACATCTTTTCTAGTTAGATGGCTCTGTGTATATCTGTGTTTCCCCTTCATTGACTCAGGAGCACTGCTACACGGTGTTGAGGAAAACTCAGGCCTGGAGAGTTTGACAGTTTAAACTGCAGTAAACTCCATCTCTAAAGGGAATACACAGAACTTTGCTTTGGTGAAAAGTCATGGCCATGTTGATATAAGTGACATCTTAGGCTAGAAATGCTTAAAGAAGCTTTATAGCATCTTTCAGCTCATTGTTTTGGTTTTGAGGCCAGCAAAAACAGCAAAAAGCTTTAAAACCCCACTGTACACTACCTGCTCAGCACCAAACAGCAAACAGACAAAGGTAGCAGCTAGCTGGTGAACATACGGTAGAGGAGCATTTAACAGCTATAGAGCCATATATTTCCCTCAGGAGTTGGTGGGGACCAAAAACAGAGCTAACAGAGAGTGAATATTGGACTTACATTCTTCAGGTGGACAGAAACCAGACTCCAAATGAATGCTAATGTTGCTCCATATCTGCTTGATGTGTAAATAGGCAACTGTTTGCTAACAAGTTCGTCATATATCATAACAGTATACAGTATGTCATAACGCAAAACAGTGCATCTTCAGTGGTGACCACATGCTGTGATAGTTATGATAAAAATGAGGTACAAACACTTGATATGGACTGCTTTATATATAAACTGACAGGTCTGTGGTAAGGCTTCTAGGTCGCATGGAACAGATATAATAAACATCATAACAAGAGGCACTAAAGATCTTCTAAGTTAAAGATTAAAGGGTTTAAAGCCAAGATGAGACCTTAAGAGGAAGTTGTAATTCGTACTATGTCAAGTCATTTGGCAGTGTATAGTATCACTGTTTCCGTCCCTGCAGAACTTCTTAATTCACAACAGCTATTATTGATTGTGAGCTTTGTCACAATACGCCCTCTCAGATTTAGGCAAACTATTATATACTATTTCCAAGATGGGTTGTACTTTAAATATACCTGTATTGTGTGTTGTATTGTCTTTTATCTAAAATAGGCATACTAAGGACTGGACACTCAATCAATCATGTTCATCATTGTTCTATTACATGTTTACACCTAGGAGCTGTCAAACTCTTTTGACTTCTGGTCTCAGTGTAGAAAACCAAGCACCACGTCTCACTCATCTTCCTGTCTTAGAAATGGCAGCCAGTCATGTCATTTTAAACATTTGACCCCAAAATGTCCAATCTGCATGACTTGTATTTTTTGACGGTGGCGACACACTTGGTAATGAGCAGTCGTTGTGGCAGTGCCATGCACTGCATTTGCCATCACTTCATGAAACTGCCCCCACTGCTTTGGCACCACCCGACTGACATCAGCTGCCAAACCCCCAAACAAACAAGCACGGGCTGCTCTGCTGAGACTTTTGAAGCAAATACAAATAATGGAATGACAGAATTTCAGCCGGTGCCTATGAGCAAACACGTCTGCAGAGACGATAATATCTGCACTGAAAAATACATCAATCATGATTTGTAAAACATTTTGAAAGATGTATTATATCTAGCTTCGCAGTTATCCCTGGGAGAAGCAAGGGCAGAAATAAGGCCAAAGATGTACTCTCAAATTATTGTTTTTCATAAGTTTGTTTAGTATTTCTGCGCTTCGTTTTAATTTGAGTCCCTCAAATCATCGCCATTCATTCTATTCAGAACATAAAGCTATTGAGTTGTAGACTGAAGAATGATTGATTGCTGATGCAGAGTGGTGGCCTCCCTCAGAAAGTAAATTGGTTTGTTTTTCAAAGGGAGAATGATGAAAAATGAAGATAATGTTTTACGATACGCACACAGACGCATGCACATGCAAATACAAGTACACATGCAAGCACATGCAATTCTCTCCTGTGCACCTCCCTGCCGCCCTCACTTTGTCCTTATTTTGGTCTCCTTCTATCTTTTATCTCTCTCTCTGTACCTCACACACACACACACACACACACACACACACACACACACACACACACACACACACACACACACACACACACACACACACAGAAACACACTATCCATCCCACCCATCTCTGCTATCTTCAGACAGCAACCCCTATTTTCTTGCTGACAATGTTTTGGATTTACTTTGGACGTAGCCTTGATTCTCCCTGTGTGTCTCTTCCGTGTTTGTCCATTTGTGTGTGTCTCTCCGTGTTTGTCCATTTGTGTGTGTGTGTGTGTCACATGGGTATGATACATGTCTCTGCTTCTATCCATGGTTGTCATGGTGACTGGGGACTGGGCATGTCCTGTCCCTTACCTCACCTGCCGTTTAGCTCATCACCTTCACTATTTATTTAATTTACTGGTTTTACTCTTTTTAATGTGCATCTAATTTACATTTGACAAATATATTAATCGTCTATTTGACAAAACTCTTTGATCAACTTATTGAAGTGTAACGAGAGGCGTGGTAGAATTTTCAACACTGTTTGTTCAGTGTTTATTAGTTTGCGCTTTAATGATTTTCACACTATGTTTACTGGCCAGCACAAGCAAACAGTATAACCTCAGCCCAAAAAAAGTAAACACACAGAAGTGAAATTGCAGGCAATTTCTAATTTAAGGAGGATTTTCCTTCTAAATCAGTTTCTTTTCTCAACACAGTAACTCGCAATAGAAATTCTTGGAACGAGTTGCATTGAAGTGGTATTTCCACTCTTTCAGTAACAATTCAGAGTGCACGTCATGATGGATGTAAAAAGTTAGAAATGGTGACTAAGTATTAAGAGTCCTGCTTTCACAGGAGATCACAAAGTTTTCAGCATAGTTAACTGCATAGATGGACTTTCATATTATTTTCCAGAGACCTGCTTTTATCCCCATTGAGCACGAGCTAAATGGCCTAAACGCTTCATTCTAACTGCAGCCCCATTTACTTAAACTGTTTGACAGTGGGCTGACAGAGAGTGCTAGAAATGGCAATAGAGAGAAAGACAGACAGAGAGAGGTTGTGGTATTTGTTCTTTGTGTGATAAATATAGGAGGTGAGTGGGTGGAATAAAAACAACCTAACACTCCAGCAGGATAAGAGAGGAAACAGAGAGAGATAGATATAATGACACCGGGAGAGAGAGAATATGACATAACGATAATAATAGCCATAAAGTGAGGAAGCGGTGTAATGACACTTAGAGAGAGATGCGATGATACTAATACAGAGATAATTGTGACGAAAGAGGTATGATGCGAGAGGGATGAAGGGATGAGAGAGCAGGACAGAGGCAGAGGTAGGGCAGGGAGGTGATGACAGAGAGCTAGGGAAGGAGATAGAGAAGAGAATGAGAGAGGAAGAGATGCATGGGGAGAGGTACGGGGATGGAGATAATACCGGTGTTATACAGAGAGCGAGGATGGACAGGAGGTTGGGGAGAGAAAGAGATAGAGGTGGAAGATTGAGAGAGATGGAGGGCTGCAGAGAGACAAACATAATGTGGGAGAGACACAATGATTCTGACACTGAGATAATGAAAAAGAGGGAGGGGGTGGAACACAAGAAGAGGTGGGGAAGAGGCAAAGAGGGAAAGAAAACAAGGATACCGGAAAAATAGACAACAGATTTCTCTCCTCTCCTCTCCTCTCCTCTCCTCTCCTCTCCTCTCCTTTCCTCTCCTCTTTTTCATTGCCGGTATTGAATCACTGCAGTCAATAGTTCTACACAGCGTAACTTAGAAAGATGCATTTGATTTGTGGCCCAGCATGCCGTGGAAAGAGGAGGCCAGCATTTGATTTATGAGCAAGGGACCTTGTGGTCAGGTTCTACCAGAGTGCTCCACCTCTCTGCTGCTTCTCAGCACATAACATTTAACAATCTGTCTGATTGTTATGTAGATCTGTGCACTGACCCAATCCATTACTGAGCAATTCAGACTTTGTTTGGGTTGTTGGGCAGAAATGATTGAAAAATAATACTTTTTCTGCATTAGAAATATCTAACATTTCTCTGCTGTATGAGTGGAGAAGGCAGAGAATCGAGTTGCTAACGTGTGGCATGCAGCTCTTGGGAATGCCTGTTAGATATGGAAACATCCTGAAGTAGCCATCCGTATTTTAACCTGGAACATGTCTCACAACAGTATCAGTGTGCAGACTTACATGTACAATGTTTTAAAGTGGACATACTGTACATAACAGGGTAAAAGCCCCAATGCCTTTGGGATATAAATCAAACACAACATACCTGTAGGATTTAGCCCTGTGCTTTAATGAAGACTGTCACAGTGTGTGTATTAGCATCCGTGTACAGCACCGAGTGCATATGACAGCATGTTTTTATCTGCATGTCTCTGGAACAGTAATTTTACATACACATTTCTTTTTTCTCTCTTTCATACATACAGCTACATGTTGATGGGTCAGTCAACACATTTTACCCTATCAAGTGAAGAAACTAAAAACATAAAACAGCTAATATAAGTAAATATATGTGTTAGATCTTTAAAGACATGAGATGTTAGAAGACGGACATACTGGGGGAGGAGGAAGGAAAACCTGGATAAAAGTGAATAATTACTCTTGCTGTGTTTTTGTCTACAATATTTTTATTCTGTTACCATGACAATGGTAGACCAGCACACAGAAATCACACAAAGTTAAATGTGTCTGCGTAACCCTTTCTCATCTAATTAGTTGTCAAGTTCTGATAATTAAAACAAAAGGCAGTACCTGTATTGAGCCAGGCAGGTGAAAACAGTGCTTTGTGTTTCAAGGCTCAGCATTTTGTTATGACGGAGGTCGCCACTCATCAGCTGACTGGTGGCTTCCATCAACAGCTGTTGGATGTTTACTTCTGCAAAATAGTTTCCAGAAGACATTTCTGCTACCAGAACAAAATGTTATTATAACTATTTTAAATGGCAAACATTATACCTGCTAAACATCACATTTTAGCATTGTCATTGTGAGCATGTTAGCACACCGACATTAGCATTTAGCTCACAGCACCACTGTGCCAAAGACGAGCGTCATAGAGCGGCTAATGTAGCTCTACACTCTTAGTCTTTTTCTCTTTTGTCATCTCTTACAATGAGTAAGTGTTTGTTGTCTGGACAGCTGTTGGAAGGACTGACCATATGGTTGTCAGTGACTGGACAGCGTCTCTAGCAGAAAAGCGACACTAAACGAACAAAATCTAAGCACGAAAACCAGTGGGGGAAGAACTCAATGCTACATCAACAAAGAGGCAAGGCAAAGGACTTTTTACTGAAATGCCCCAAGTATGGTGCTACAATATGGCTTCTTATCCCATCTGCTCAAAGGAGAGGGGGGGGGGGGTTCTGGCAGCGGAAGAGACCATGGACAGAAAGAAAGACAACTGGAGACAGAATGAGAGACAGACACAAAAACGACTGAGAGGGAGAGGGAGAGGTGAATTGGGTTGGAAAGACAGTGGAGAACAATCTGAAATTAATCCGGACAGTCCAGATGGTTTGAAGTTGTGTGTGTGTGTGTGTGAGAACATGTACATGTGTGCGTCTCAGTTGCTGCCAGCTTGTCCATTTGGGCCTGTGTATAGGTATCTATGCGTGTTTGTGTGTTTTGTGTATCTTCAAACAAGAACATCTGGTATGTGCACAATGCGGAAGTTCTGATCTAATTTTGATGGGAAAAGACAAAAACACCCAGAAACAGACACAAACATATTTTGTTAGCATTTGGTTGACTAGATTGTGACCTAGTAGATAGTTGTCTCTGGAGTGTACAACACATTTCTGTGTGTGTGTGTGTGTGTGTGTGTGTGTGTGTGTGTGTGTGTGTGTGTGTGTGAAAGAGTGTGTTCTCAGTGATATAAGGTTAATAAATCAATAGCCATTGCTATCTAAGAAACAATTACTGCTGGCTTTCATGTTGGCCACACACACACACACACACACACACTCAGACACACACACACACACACACTCAGGCACACACACGCACACATGCACACACATTGTACTACGTGCCCTGTATATTCGAGTAGCTTTAGGAGTAAAGTGTATAAAGTGTTTCTGGAGGAGAGAGTAGCCGAAGATGAAAGATGGAGGAGAGAGCTGGAGAAGTGCAGGGAGAGTTTGTAAATGAGGAAAGGGGGAGGGGAGGAGTGGAGGTTTGAGAAACAGTGTGCCATAGTGGAGGATTCTTAAACCTTGGTTGTTTTTTTATTCTTTTGCTTGGTGTTTTGGCTTTTACATGTGGTACTCTACTGTGACGCCTTTGGTGCAGCTGCAGCTAAACAAACTGGAAACTAAAAGTTGCATGCTGTTCTTTCCATAAAATCCGTTTGTTTATCATTTTGCATAATTCAGTTTTTGTCAGTTAAAGCTACTTTGGTTAGCTCTTACAGGCTTCCTTAAAATTTGGTCCACTTTGTTTAGCGTTGGCCTTCCTCACTCAGCTTATTTGGGCTGTTTTATACGTTTTGGTTTTGTGCACTTCTGGCTGACTATGGTTAACTGGTTTATTTTTGTCCTCTGGTGTGACATGTATAGCTTTCACCTGCTTTGTTACACATAAGCTTAGCTTTTGGCAGCTTTCTGCTTTATTATTAATTCACTACATTTTTCTCTCACTGAACTTTACACTTAAAAGCTGTTCATGAATTCTTCAAAACTTAAGCCAGCTGTATAGAGTCTGTTCTTCTGTGTATGCGTCTGTGCAAGTATGTCTCCTGTGAATACGTTCATACATGTATATGCAAGTATTCAGCAGCAACTGACACTCAGTGGGAATGTCGAGTACCGGAAGCACTGCTTAGATATCACAGATAAAAGTAAAGGTGGTGGAAGAGCGTACAAGCACTCACCCTCTACACTGGATCATAACACACCTCATACTAGTTGTCAGCAGAGACATTTATATAATTTATATTATATACATTTTCTAACTTTAAAACAAGTTTAAACAAGTGGCTTTAGTTACATAATAATAATAATAATAATAATAATAATAATAATAATACTTTAACCATAGTTAAAGTAACCATACTTTAGCAGGTACATGCGGATTTTGAAGGAATACTTAATGCAAACATTCTTTGTGATACACTGAGGACTTTAATACATACGTCGTGATGTGCAGCATTTACAGAAATGTTGAAAATGCTCATTCTGATATACATGTTTATGAAGAATATGATTATACTACAATGTGTTTTGCTAATTAAATAGCTGCATATGAACTGGCTTAGTATCAGGTTAGTGTTTTTGGTTGTGTGTGTATGCGTGTATTTGTGCGTGTAGTAAATGTAAAAAGATCAGTAGATCCCAGCACGAACATTGTCAGGATTAAAGGATTAGAGCCATAAAATTTAAATATATGCAGTATGTATATACGGTACTCATCCAGGCTCATCCAAACACCAGCGAGATAGCCTACATATGAACTGTTTATTTTTAAATTGACTAATGATGAATTGCTGTGGTTTTATTTTGTACATCTTATTTTTCTTTTTTATTGCTATGGACCCTCTTGTGAGTCTGAAATGAAGTGAATTGAATATGTAGTCATATTCAGGCTATTTGCATGAAAGCTTCACATGGCATATGCCATAGTGTCATGGGAGGCTGTGAGGCATGTGTTGCATTATGTTGGAGTTGCATGTGAGGACAGGGGCTTGTGTCTCTAGTAACACTTGGCTTGGCACATAGTGCCTATTTAAGCTGTGCTCAGTGTGTTATTTTTAAATACACAACCCATTACATTATTTCTAAGGTTTTGGAGGAACGAATTTTAAAAATGAACAATTAACTTTAATCCCAGTGGTATGAATCTACGTTCACTCTTTATTTTCTTGTCCTGAGCTCTGGACAGAATTTGACAAACATTACAAGGATACAGGCTAAAAATTACAAAGTCTGTATCTTTGAAATCTGAAGGATACAAGGAAGGATTAAGGAATGTGTAAATTATATAATTTAATGTAGGATGCAAGTTTGAGATCCTAATATTCTAATATGATTTTGTCCCATCTTTCTGTTCCAGCTGAATCTTGTGGTGGCGTAGTCCAAGGACTGAATGGTACCATAGAGTCGCCTGGTTTCCCTCACGGCTATCCCAACTACGCCAACTGTACATGGCTGATAATAACAGGGGAGAGGAACCGAATCCAGCTAACCTTCGTCACGCTGGCGCTGGAGGAAGACTTTGATATTGTATCAGTTTACGATGGACAACCGTCGCCTGGCAACTTAAAAATGAGGTTAGAAATTATTCTTACATTTACAGTCTGATCTTCCCTCTTTCTCTTCGAACCTCTCTGACTCTCAATATGAGTGGAGCCCTTCCTCTTCTTCAGCTCTACTCGTTTACCTCCTCTGAACAAAATGTTGACATTTGGACAACAACATATTTCTTTTAATACTTATTTCTCCTAGATGGGGAATAACACAGTGACTAGGAAGTCAAAGAAAAGTGCGTGCCAGCTTTAATTTGAGTGGATTTTCTGTCATACTGGATAAATAGTTCACGAGAGGACACCCATTTTTGTGCATGGTCCACTCTTTTTCACGGTGGCAAGAGTCGTTGGACAAAATAAATTGAGATTTGACAAAGAGGACACTTTGACATTGCAATGGCTGCAAAGGCTGTTTCATTGTCTTCTAAAAACTTAATCAGTAACACAATCCACTAGAATAGGATCAGAAGTTTTGTCATGATATAGAAAGTTCATAGTTCAGGTCAAAAGTCTGCACTTTTATTCAATATTGAATACTTAATTAAACTTCTGCAATTACTTACAAAGGTATCCTTTACATTTTCCCTACATACTTACTTTACATTGGCAAAGACACAAAGATATACTGTACATAAAAAGAACTCTCTGATGTGACCATCTAAGGATTCAGGCTACTAATGACCAGTCTTACGATGCAATATTTTTATAGTGTGTATTTGTGGAGAGTACAGTATAGCATGTGTGTGTGTTTCAGGTCAGTCAAAGTCCCATAATATTAGGGCACAACACTTACACTATATTGTCACCTTAGTTGTAGGGCTTGGACTTGGAGTGCATATTATGTGGCAAGTGTAACAATACTATAATATCATGGGAAGAGGGGTTGAGTAATGATCAGTTACCACTAAATCCTGATCATTAGGTTTTGAAAACACTAACAGTATCGGGGCCGATCTGGGCATATTTTAATGGATCGTATCGGCTAAAATAAAGCCAGTCAGAATCCAATCCTGTCTTTACTGAACTCTACTGTGTTTTATTGCAGCGCACTGCTCTCCTTAATGACAGCCGGGCTCTACACTGTGAGCATTTTGCTCCATGTGAGAGTGAAATGTGAAAAAATATTCGGATACAGCCAATCTCACTAGGTTAAACAGCACTATCTAGTGGATCATTTGAAATCTTTGTCTTCTAAAAAAATGTGCAGTGAAATATAAGTCATTGATGAATTGGCAGCATCATTATTTGGTGAGTTGTAGGACTGTAATATTGTGGCAGAAAGGGCAGATAGAACAGCATCTACAGAGCTGGCAAACTGGGAAGCTTATTCATAGTGCTCTGCTTGTGTGTAGGAGGGATGAGCCGGGGATGCACCAAGCTTGAGGTTGGTGAAAACATTATATAGCTGTATTATATGTCAGTGTGTTTGAGTAGAATCCTTTTTTTTTAAATTTTACTAGCTGGAGGGGAATAGTGTAGACTGCAGACTATACCGAGTGGTGGGTTTGTGTGGAGGCTTACAGCAAGTACAGCTTCTTTTTTCCTCAAAGTTTCACCATCAGGTTTCTGTCTCTAATTGTTTGCTTCTTTGTAGAGCCAAGGCGGCAGTTAACACAATTATTTATAATATTTCCGTAAAATGATGAGCTAAATTGATACAGAGGTAAGAAAGTAATCAAGACTGAAACACAGTATTGAAGTGTACTCTGATGAATGGGCCATGTGCTTTTCAGCAGTTACAATAACATAGTTTCTTTATAAAAGTCAGTGTATTTAACTGATCACGGCTCTGGAAAATTCAGACGCATTCCCAAGTGTTTCAGATTGTTAGTTGTGAAAGAGTAACGTTTGATTGTGAAACATGAGCTGCCTTTGGCTCTTGATATTTAAAGATTAGTTTGATCTATCAATAAAGCACATTTTTCATTTTGTGTTAATTCAAATCTCAAAACACAACTCTGAATTACCAATTACCGATGCTGTTCAACATGATGCTTCTCGTATGACAGATGCTGGTTGTATTAACCCACATTTAATATAGGCATTATTATACCAGCTCTTTTGGAGAGATTCAGCAACGTTGCTATTTGTGGTCTCGTCTGCATTATTCTACCTGTTGCTCGTGTTTTAGATCCACAACAAGCCAATAGGACGAAGAGGGTTTTGTTTGGGCTTAAGTTATGCTTGGCCTCACTGGACTGTGGTGTGATTATATCATAGGCTGGCTAAAGAGACTACTTCAAAACACAGTTTTATTAGATCCTTTAATATGTTAATTTCCAAAATGTTTAAAAAAAAAGTCAAGTCCTAATTTGTCTGTGAAATGAGCTTAAACAGCTGTTAAGTATACTGAAAACAATCTAAAGAATATGAGTGATAAAATATATGAAATATGTAAAAATAAAATTAAAATTCCCAAGTAAATTTAAAAAAAGGATGTTTTTAAAATTTATTTTTATCTTCTCCTTTTATTTAATCCTCATTCTTTACACTTCTTTCTTTCTGTTTTTTACATTTTTTTATTTTTTAAAAATTCTCATTTTTTAAAAATCTATCCTTCTTCGACTTGCAGCCTCTGTTGTGGTCAGTTTAAGATCAGCCATGGAGTTTAGTTGAACTGTTGTGTGTTCTAACCAGGATTTCTTGTTTCAGCTTATCACCTTCTTGTGTTTGCCCAGTACGTTTGCATGTATATGCTCAGAAATTCAAAATGAGTCCATCCGATTGTATGGGGCTTCTTCTCTGCCGAAGACAGCATAACCAAGACTAGCTTGTCAAGTTCTGCACCTTGGACCCCCTACTGACTGCATGTGTCAAAGTTGTTGGCCAGAAGCATGCTTCTGCTGGGATAGTGGAACCATGAGAGTGTGCTGTCTGCAGGTGAAATGACAGCTGCAACAAAAATTTCCAGTGCTCTCCAGAACTACAGCTGAGGCATGACGACAGGGAAGTGAAGTGTACCAGCGGCTCACCTGTGCCTGGCCCCTTTGGGCCATTCTCAGATCACCTGCCGCTGATTGCTCCTTCTGTAGCTGAGAAGAACAACAATGTGCTCTAGTCTTTCCTCCTGCCAAATCAGTGCTGTTGTTTGATACTTTTTGCGGATTGATTTTTCACTAACACGTGCAGCATCACCTAACAGCATATAAAAGCAAATACATCAAGTACGCAGCTCTGTGTTCATGTGAGAAGTCTGTTTGAAGTGTTGCATGCAGGGTGGGTGGGGCAGAACTCATAATTTCTTTGTTAGGATGCGGAAACTCTCAAGAGGTTGTTGCTGCTTGTTATAGGACTACCAATTCATTAATTCATTTTTAAAAAAGGTTGATGCAGAGGTAAGAGGTGGCAACTCCAACCCTTTGCCAGCTTAATTAGCCCTGGAGTTATTTGGCACCCACATTATGGACAGCCAAACAGGTGTATGTCAACTGTTCTGTCCGCTGCAAGCCCTCAAATGTATAAGATCAATAGCAGAGTGGTGCATTAGTTGCTTCTTGAGCTTCTGGCCTTAAGTGCAGTGTGTTCTCACAGTGAATACATTCCCAATGTCATTTAGATCAAGTGACTAAGCTGGGAGGTGCAGGCTCATTCTCTTCTTAGCTCAGCTCCTCTGTTGATGTTAGCACTTCTCTGAAAGGTGTGGACATTACTGAGGACAGGCAGCATAGTGCTGAAATGAGACCACTGGCCAGCCTTATTTTGTGCCCTCAGGGTCTCCCTGGTGTGTGTCACTAAGGGCAAAGCTTCTGCCCAGCTTGTAAGGCTTCCTCCAGCTCCAGCTCAGCGTCAGTAGCTTTTGAATCACACCCACCATCCCCTCTTTGCTTCTTAGAGTGTAACTTATGTTTTTACATAAATATAAGAGCCGATTCCAATTACGCTGCCTGTTCTCTGTCTGAGCTCCACGAGGGCAGTGGTTAGCCGGCTGACCTAAAACCCTCTCCTCCTCTCAGCTTCTGGCTGAATGGCGCAAGACTTGCTGATATGAACCCATCAGGCTGCCCACATGGACAGTGGGATAAAGCCAAGAAGAGCTGACTGCCCTCTCTTTGTTCACAAAGAGGAGCACAGAAGAGGCAGGATATATCATTCAGACCTTGTGTGTGGGGAGTGTTCGATCTCATATATAGAAGAAGGGCTGACCCGGCATCTGTGGCCTCTTCTTACCAGCCCTAGCTGTGCGTCAGCGGTAACTTTACCTCCTCCCCCTCACTCTGATGACTGATGTCAATAGTGTGAAAATACTTGTTTCTGAAACTGAAAAGTTTCTCTCATACAGGAACCACTGACTGCTCTCTGCCTGTGTCTTATAATGTATAAGAAAGGAACATAAGTGACTTTCCAGACATTTTTCTCAAAGTCCCCGTTGCCTTACAGTCAGAGTTTTGCCAAAATTGGAAGCCATGTACCGAGATACACGTTATTTTGAACAAACCTTGCCTGTTTGGAACATCCTGCACATATAGATAGGCAGTGGAGAAGAGGGAAATGCTGAAAAAGTAGTTAGAAAAGTTTCGGTGTATTTTTTAATAAAACCTGACCCCATTGGAATCCATTTTAGCTGTACCAATTGCAGCTGACCACCAACACTGTTTCACATCAGTAAAAGTAAAAAAAGCCTACAGGTTGTGAGTGAGTGATACTTAAAAGATAGACTTGTAGTGTGTTTGTCACTTTTAAGATGTAAAGTGTCCTAGAATCACGTTCTGATCAGTTTCCTTTCTTACACAATCTTAAGGGTAGAATATTTGATTCTGCTGTTCATCATTTTCAGGGTCTTAAGGCATACATTTTGTAAATCCTCTTCCAGTTAAGACTGTCTGAGCATTTGTCACATCCAGGTGCCGCTGGGCAAGATGTGAACTGTTGGTCGGGGGTGTGGGAATAAAAAGGAGTGTTGGATTCTGGTACAGTTTTCTTGCTTGGATTTTAGTTGATACTCTGGTGGGAGTCGTTGCAGCGGTTGATCTCGTTTAATGTGCGACAAATTCTGCTCCTTCATTTTGCTCTCTTCCTACCATCCCCAGCCCCATTGATTAGGAGGGTGGAGGTAAGCTACAAAGATATAGCTGTGCAGGGCCATTCTGCTAATGCTGCTGGTCATTAGGTGGGCATGTTAGAAGACAAGCAGTTGAATATGGAAATTTCCATTTTCTCTTACTAACGCCAGCAGCACTGTTACTATGAGTGGCATGCAGATATGTTCTGAAAGTTTGTTCATAATGTTACAAACCCTCTTGATTCTGACCCCCACTCGGACAAGTTTTCCATTTATCTATTAGAGATAAAAAAAACAGATGTTATAATTTAAGGTGCCGCTGGACTTTATCATATTTCAAGTTAGTTTCTCAGAACAGGACAGAGAGCCATTATGGAGTCAGGTCAGAGGCTACACCGGAGCAAACCATTGACATTCTTACTGTCATGTACCCTGCGGGTCTTGTGTCAGCAGCTCACCGTGTGTCCACTGCGGCTGCTGCACATGAGGCGTTTGCAGAAGTGGTTTGTCAGGCTACACTTGGACCTGCAATTTTACAAGTTAAGTGAGACCTTTTTGGTCCCTGTAGGGAGATTTTTTTACTCTTTATGTGACCCACACTCCAGCAAATTATGAGTTCCTCAGAAGATCACACACTTCTTGCTATCATATTTATTTAGAACAGGGTACAAACATTTCTGGCCTTTATCAGTGCAAATACTACACACGCATTTCATCCATCCTAACTAGGAGCACTGGATATCCATTCTACCCAAGTCCACTTCTGGACTATCTTTTCTTCGAAGGACACTGCTTTTATGTCTGAGCTATCTCAATGAACATCTGCCAATATGGTCATAGCGACGTGCATTATTGCCTGCCACAGTGGGGTTTTTTTTTTTTTTTTTTTTCAAGTAATGCCATCATGTTGCTGCCAAACGTTTAGGTTAAGAATTGTAAGTCTGTCTTAAAACAATAGTCGGGTGCTCATATGAACATTGAAACAGGTTTTGCTTGCTGTAATCATTCCTCCTGTTCATACTGGCCACTAAAAGATTCTCTCCTAATGCGCTTCAGTGTATGTGAGGGACAAAGTCAGAGTCACAGTAAAAGTGTAAAAAATGTGTAAAAATACATTGAAAAGTTTATCTGAAGCTATGTGTGTTTTAAGAAAACCTTTGTACATTCCCCATCAAGGCCTTTGTTCTTTGTTCATTGGTTCATTGTGCACAGTTAACAGAAGACATGCACCCGTGTGTTTACTGTGTGCACACAGGTCTGAGTGTGTTAGGTCCAATCTCTGAAAGGGAAGCTGTGTGTTCACTCAAAAGTATGCTACACATGTATTGGCTTATGTATGTGCGCATATGTTTGCGTGTGCAACCATGCACCTGCGTTAGATGACACAGTTAATTATGGAGTACAACCATTAAGGCAGTAAGTATCGCTATATTTAATGACAAGAAAAAGTTATATAGCTATAAAAACATACACATGGATGCACCCTTACACACTGTGAAACTGCTAATATCAGCAACACACACACACACCTGTATTAATACTGCAGCGGATTGTCAAGAGGCATGGCATTCAGGGGAGACCTCTCTGTGTTAAACTGTCCTCCGCTGCGGCTCAGCAAGGCAACACTGTTTGGGGAAACACAAAGAGGGAATATCGTCCTAAATTAGCCTGTAACTTTGGAAGATACCCACTTAATTTGACTAACTCAGGCTCACGAAACAAGAGCTGTGTTTTTTTTGTCCCTCATCTCTTACAATGGTGCTAGGTAAGGATCACTTCACAGCCAGTATGGAAATGACGAAGGATTACAGCGATGAACAACTCTCTCAATGGGCATGTGGCTAAGATAGACCGAATTTATCCTTTAATACTCCACTACTTCTACTAGGCCTACCTTCTTCTAAACCTCTTCTATTAGAAACCCCTTACCGGCACTCAAGTGGCACTCATCGTGTCTTGAGGACCAAAGTTTTCATTGCTCTGTGTTTGTTTTTGCCATTAATCTTTGCTCCTTACAGCTTATTCCAAGAAACCCTCTTTACTTTCTGGTATTATTTTGCTACACTTGGTCTTAAGGCAACATGTGATTACAGAATTCACAAATATGATGGGATTATTGGATTATAGGATTTATAGATATAGATAGACCATTTCTGCACTTACCCTTATGGTAATCTGAGTCAGAGCACAGGATAAAGTTGTAGACATATCATTTGAGTTTTAGTTAAGGAATTACCTTACCTAAGTCTCAAATCATGTGTCTACAGTCTGTCTCAGGTGTGAATAGATGTTTTGCCAAGGAAAGTTAAGTAGTATATACTATTCAACAGTAATATTTTATTACCTTTATATGGTATAAGTTTCCACTGAGGTATTCCACTCTCAACATGCTGAAAAAAATGCACTGAAATGGCACGAGATAAGACCAAATCTCTACTAAAATGCATACTAATTAAATTGTTTTAGGAGGGTTAGCAGCTACAGGACACGTCTGTCCTCGTCTGCATCCTCTGCTTCTACCGGTGCCAGCGGTAATATTTGTCATAGACCAGTACAAATTCAGCTGGAAGGAACATGTGAAATGTTTTCAGTAAGTCAGTGCGACCAGCAATTGCTATTTTATTGGTGTATGGTGTAGCAAACATTAGCCAACGCTAGTCACTCACCAAGACACCTGCCACTGGATCTCCTCAAACCACACCCAAATTTACTGACACCGTTTTCCTCACACTGTCTTTTCCTGGTCCCTTCTAGATCCATCTTTATTATTGTTGTCTTCTTATAGTCAGATGTCACAATAAATATGTCTTCATTTTCTTGCACATTTCACTGGGATAGCCAACCTTGACAGTTGCTCTTAGTGGCAGTGGTATTGCTAAAGCAAAAACGTGCATAGGCACCAGTCAACCAGAGGCACCTCTGTACATCATTTCACAAGAAACAGTGTTAGTTTTTAAGTCACTGTGGGAAGACTAAAAGTTAGAGAACCGTATTGGATATATGAGTAGAGAACATAGAGCTGTGTTGTGTGCTTACACATGACAGAGGGCGGAGGGGGGGCCAGAGAAAGGTTATCAGTGAGGTGTCGTGTCTTTGTTGTAGAGAGATGGAGACAGCAAAATCAAGAGAAAAAAGAGAGAATGAAGAGGCAAAAGGGTAAGGTTCATGCTGCAGTGTGTGTGTGTGTGTGTGTGAGCGAATGAGGTCAGCTGCCTTCTTTATTCAGCACACTTGCACAATGCATAGACACACCAATACACACATATATGCACACACACGTACACAAATACCACTACTACCAGTTTTCAGTAATTTTTGCTTCATTGGTCACTACCTCAAACTTCCTGGTTCATTTATTCTGCTGTCAAACCTTTCCTTCTCTGCTACTCTCCTCTCTGCACTTCCTCACCATCTTCTGTGCTCTTCTCTTCTCTTCTCTTCTTTTCTCTTCTCAGCTCATTTTTGCTTGTTCATGTTTTGGATTTGTCAAACTTCTAATGGATGCATGTATTTATTCATTTACCACAGCTTGACAATAGCAATGAGGAAAGGGGCCATATAGTGTCTAGAAAATCTCAGAAGATCTCAAAAGGTCATATATTCAGATTTGGGAAAAACTAAGGTATGATCTGAGATTAAAGAAAAAGAAAAATGAGAATATCTCAAGTGAAATAATAGATTTTCAGCACTGGCAACAGTCAAGCATCTGCATCAGATGGTGCTAAATGTAAAAACAGATGAAGAAGTTAGTACAGTGGAAGAGAATAGTGGAGAAAAACATCCAATGAAGCATCCAGTAATCAAAGTATGACTGCACCAGGCCTTTATGAGATATTTCATTACAGTATTTCTAATGGAAGGTCCACAGTACTTGTGTCTAAGCGCACATGCACTGCTGCTCAAATGTTGATTAACAAAGAGGAATAATACTTTATCAAGTTAGATGCAGTTGAGTTTGTTCAATGAATTTATTAATTTAATTGATTGTAATATTTTACAATGATATTATATACACTCCCTGTCAGTAATTCTGTAATATGTTTACTATTTTTTTTTTTGCATACCTAACTTCATGCAGACACACAAAGGTTATTGTGTGTCTGAGAGATACAGCCGCTAGTTGATATCTACTGTTTATATACATTTTACAGTAGCGCACTAAAAACAGGACCAAAAGAAATAAAGAAGTGTCCAAGTAACAATGAAGCCCAATGGAGTTTGGTCACTGTCCTCAATTGAAACTAATGACAAATATCTAATGGATTACATTTTCACTCTTTCCAGGCAACATCTTGTGAACACACACACACATACACCCACACAAACTAAGACTACCCCCAGTAACTGCAGAGTAAAAACCACACTTTTCTGAGAAAAATAGGCCAAAGATAACCAGGCAATGGAACTAATCCAGGAGTACCGCTAGGGAAGGAAGGAGAGAAGTGAAGAGAGAAAGAGAGAGTGGAGAGAGAAGGTAGGGCTGCTTGGGGGCGGAGAGAGAGAGAGAGCGAGAGAGAGAGAGAGAGACAGACAGAAGCATGCAGAGAAAGAGATGTAGGACCAGAGGAGGACTCACACACACACACACAGGATGCTAAAGCTAGTAGAACTAAGTCCCTCTGCGGTTGGTAGTTCTGTCCGTCTGTCTGTGTCTTATTGTATTCTTGATAATTCTCTAAGCTGCTTCGACTTGTCACCAGCACATCAGAAAGTTGAGTGCAGTTTTCACATTACAATAAGAGTTGAACAGAGACAGAAACTAAAAGAATATGCATGATTTCTGCCGCATAAGCATTTAGATTTTTTTTTGTTGCACATCCTGTTGTTTATGCATTTTTTTCAACTGTCTGGCCAACTGAGCACTAAAGCCACACAGTGGTTAACAAAGTTACAACTGCAGTTGTATTTGTCCATGGAGGCTTAAAGGAATACTCCGTTGAAGACTTTTTGAAGACCCCATAGGTGTGAAAGGTAGATTTAAAAGTCTGTAGCTTCCTCCTCTTTGGAGGATGGCAGCTGCAATCAGCATGGAGTCACTGAAGCTTCCCAAAGTACTCTTGTAGCATAATCCACTTCTCTACTGTTTGTCTGCATGCTCAGTATGATCCAGACATTCACATTTTTGCCAAAATATGCCAAAATATGGCTGAATATGCAACTTCAATTTTCCACTAAGGCGGTAAGCTGTTTGTGTTTGTCGCAAGCCTTGTAGTTTTTCATAGGGCCACAGCAAGCGATTATTGTTATTATTGAACAATCTGTCTATTATTTTTATGATCAATTAATCACTTACACAGTCCATAAATAAGACAGTCAGACAATAGTTAAAAAAGCTCATCATAATTTCTCAGGGCCCAAGGTGACGTCTGCTTGTTGTGTCTGACCAACATAAAAAAATGTTAAATTTATATATTTACATATTTATATATATATAAAAGAAACAGAGAAACGCAGCAAATCCTGAAGCTGGATCCAGTAAATGGCATTTAAAGAAATAAATTACCTAAATGATTACTTGAAAGTTCAAATACATCCAAAGTTGTTGTCAATTAATTGTCGCTGATGGCCTTATCAATTATTCTCCTAATTATTTCAACACTATAGTTTTCAGAATGATTCTTTAAAGCTGTACTAGTTAGTCCTTTGTTTTGTTTTGCTTTTTTACTCATGACTGGCATTCTTATTACATATTTGCAGCCTGATCAAGGTCTTTAACACCACAAAATGTCTGGAGTCCAGTAAATCAAAACCAAACAAAGCCAACTGTGAACTTACCTTTGGTTTTCTTTGTATGATTCACAAACTCTGGTTTATACCCCAGATTCCAAGGTGGCCGGGAGGATTTTGTCAGCAGAAAAATGAACGTGTATTGTTGTCAAGAATGAAAGTGACCGGGAGGAGCTACAGTCGCTGGAGCAGGCTGTGGACTGATGCTGAGTTCAGCTGTTGGGCTGGACTTGTAGGACTGATGAGAACATTTAGATCCGCAGGCCTCCTGCCTCACCAAACACCTGTTACTGCTGAGACACAGCGGGGGTGAGGGGATACAGAAGGAGAGATGAAGCAATAGAAAGAGAAAGTTACAGGTAGACACAGAGATGGAGTAGAGCAGAGTGACACCATATGAGGTAGAGAGAGTGAAAAAGAGTGAAAAAGAGAGAAAAATGTATGCCAATTCTTGCATGATCCTGTCTGTAATTTTGCTGCCAACCTGAATTCCAGTCACATTTATCCAGACATCTGCAGTAAAAGTTTAATTCACCATGAATCCAGATTGGGCCGTGTCACACAAGTCTCACTTCAGTGAATTATCTGACTCACTAGTTTAGTTTGTTTACACAGCGATAGAACATTGAAGCCAAGTGCTAAAAAAAGTTAAAAGATACATCGACAACAAGAAGAAAGTAAAGAATAAAAAAGGATAAAACTCCAGGGGTTCCTGAAACAGATCTCACCCCAACCAAAAGACACAAAACAAGAAAAACATCAACAAAAATCAACATGACAATTCAAAACACAGCACTACTGGATAAGGCAATCTAAATGACATATGCACTCATGAATAGTTCACCATGAGCATTGGCCACCCATAGTGATGTCATTCACTTTCTTTTAGTAAAATACAATGTACCCTTCTTCTACCCATATGATATTCTGCTGCTATTTACGGATACTGGCAGGAAATTATCTCTATGCACAGGAGGTGACAAACTTCCAGACAAACAAGAATGAATGCAAACAACAAAGCATCACCTCCCCCTGCCATTCATAGCCACTAAAGTGTATGGTACAGCTTTAAAAATGCAATATATACGTATATATATGCCGGTAAATCCTCAGACAACTTACTTCCTCTGTGCTATACAGCGTTATTAATGTTAATATAAATGAGCACAAAGATTAAAACCATTCATTCAGAAACGTCTTTGCTTACAGAAATAGAAAAAGAGTTAAGAAAAAACAAAAATGTCATCCTCCGTAAGTTCCAGCAAATGTACACATCTGTCCTGCCTAAAATTTTGAATGTTTTAGTTTGTTCCTAATTTTCACAGAAAAATACACAAACCTTTAGGATGTGCAGATCAGTTTAAAGAGTTACTTAATATCAGGTGGAGAAGCAGTGTTGCTGCCAGATTAAAGTCTGTTGCACATTTAAAGGCACTCAAAATCATGGTTAAGGTTGCACCTGTAACCACACCCAGCAGTGATGTCATGGTGCACCGGCACTCACACCTGTACATCAATGCTGCAGGGTGAGAACAGGATTTTTTAAGCTTCTGTTAAGTTGCTCTTTCAGCTGGATGTTATGTCTCCACGCACTCAAAAGTTGTTTCTGTGTTTTCTGCTGCAAGAAGACACTGAAGCAAGGTAAACTTGATCCTGCAATAAAGTGTAGTTCTTGTTGCTGACCACCCAGAAGTGCAGTATTTGATCTCACAGAGAGAAATGAACACAGCATAAACAAAAAAACATCAGGCTTCGTGGAGAAATATTAGTGGGCCCTTGGAGTTTCAGGTAGGTTCTTTTTTTCTTTATTTGGCTGTTACTGCTGGATTTTTAATTGCCTGAATGTAGCTGCAGTTAATAGTTACAGTTGTAGCTTGCTAGCTTGCCTCTGACAGCAGCCTCGATGCGATTGGGATCAGAGCTGCAGGGGACAGACATTTGTGTCTGTGGTTTCTTTGTTAGGTTTTCCGCCATCCTCCCCCCTCCATTTTCAAACAAAACGAGCTGTTTAATTTTTTAATTTAAAAAAAAAATGAAATCAAAAATATTGAGCCCTATTCCTTCATTACAATCATAAACCGGGACTTTTGTGAAATCTACCTCAATATTAATGACTGTTAAATATTTCAATGCTGCTCTTCAGTTCGTTAGATGTAACTTTGTTTGACAGTACTACTTTTAATGGGCTGTCATCATCACATTCATTTTTAATGCCACATCTGTTGTCAAAGTTCAAAATGTGCAAAGTAATCCTTTAAACTGTTGGTTAGATTTTGACATATAAACACTGACCTTGCATTTATGTTTTGTTTCACAATCGCTGCTGTGTAGTAATAAATAAATATAACAATTAAAATTAGAACTGTACATGTTAGTAGAAAATAAACAATAATGTTAAATAGAAAGGTACAGTAAGATCCAGAACAAAATAATTGGTTGTGTTTCTCGCACTGCCATCACGATCACCGTCGTCTTCCTCATTATTATATTCATGTGGCTTCTGTTTTGTAGCAGGCTTGCAGTCTGATTTACCTGCACTGAAGTAAACCAACACGATGACTTTCCTACAGGGATAAATAAATTATCACGTTCCACATAAGTATTTCCACTAGGAGACGGGGCTAAAATATCACCTCAGATACATTTAAATTGTGACACTCAGAGTTTACAAGGCAACAGTCAGATCTATAGTAACAGCCATTTCCTCTCTTATTTAGCTCTATCCCTTAGGCATAGCGGTTGATTTATATTTTGCATTTCAAAACATCATACATCATAAGAAGTAATATGCACAGGCATTTAGACACGAGGCCCCTGGCACTCCTTTGCAGACTGGTTGACTGACTGACTGACCGGCTGGCTGAATGGCTGGCATTTATCCAGAAAATCTACTGTTGTTTTTGCTCCCTTTGGGTGTTTGCTGAGCAGTAATGTTGAATCTACACTTCCTGAAAATACAGATAAAAAAAAAAAAAAAAATGTTTGTTTCAGACACATCAAGGTGAAAAGGCTGGCTGGTAAAAAGCCAGAGTTTGAAATGCCTCCAAAAGATTTTTTTTTTCCTACAGATACATCAAAGTACAGAGACGAAAGCGCTTTGATATCAGAGGCAAAAACCAAATGATGCTCTCTGCTTTTCTAGCTTTCCATTTTATTCATACATCAGGAAATAACAGATCTTTTCATGCTTCATTCTTTAAAAACTTTTAGCTAAATGGCCGACCAAAAGTACCAACAAAGTCCAACACTCTTCAAATATGAAAATCTAGGCTAAGGAAAATTATTTTCACCATGGTCAATTTATAAAGTGTTCTTTAGATTCTAGTTCTTTAGTCTTTTACAACTTTACAGACAGGGTGTTTGTGACCCCCCCCCGTATCTCATTTATAATTGAGAAAGAGATGCTGGTGAAATTCAAATGTTGGACGGAGAACTAGAGACAGAAAGAAATATGATAAGATGGAACAGTGTCTCCAAGACTCTCCTCTGACTTTTTGTATCTTTTTCTGCCTCCCCACTGTGGGTTCGCCAAAGAAAAGAATACAACTTTATTTTTAGTTTTACTCATGCAGTATCTCAACCACTTGTCGATGCCTCCTCATCGCTTTTTTAGTTTCTCTGTCTTTCATTTGTTCAGTTTTTGCCTCCATCATTTTCTTTCTCCCACTGTGATTCTTTACTAGCTGATTTTTCCCTGACTGGAAACTTTTTCGTGTTTCATTTTATACGGTAGTACGAGCACACACACATAAACATGCAGACAAACAACTGCTGACACACAGTGCAGTAGGGCTAATGGGATGGAAGAAAGATTTTCACACTGAGAAGGAGAACTCAGAAAATAACAGAAACAACTGGGCAAGTTCAGCAACTGAAGATAATGAAGAGTATAAAGTCCCCAAGTCTCTCTGCCTCTGGTGGAAGAAAAAAAAAGAGAGATTTTTGCCATTTCTAGTATGTTTTAAAACCTTCCCACACATGCTCTCAAACAAACCTTTCACTAAACCCACAGAAGCCACATTACAGTGGAAAGAGCAGAGGGGCAAACTGGATTCCAAAGTCAAAGTATAAAATTTGTTATTTTGAGAAAAGAGACATTACCCAGTAATGTGTTTCTTAGCAAAGAGTACCTTAAGAGATTAGCTCTGTTACTTGGAGTCTGCTTTTTTGCTCCCCTGCTGAGATTTGGATGTGAGGATCTGTGCATTTAGTGGACAGTCTGATCTGGGACATGTTAGCTTGGCACAGAGGCTGGAAGTGGTTCGGCTCTGCCAAAGGATGAGTCATATAGTGTCAGATAACTTCAAAGTTGTCTTATTTACGTGTTCTGTCAGTTTAGCTGGCTAGCTAGCCAGCCATACATCAGAGAATCACCTGTCTTTTGTTCAGAGTTGGGAGGGTGTGTGAAAACTGTGGCTTCACTGTGAGTAGGGGCCTTCTGGGTTGCTGTGCGCAGCCACCTGGGCTAGCTGTTGATAGTCAGTGAATAGGTCCGATGTGTAGGCTGGCTGCTTGTTAAAACATAATCTCTTGTTTTCTATTCGTGCTCATGTTCAATCTGGAAGACGTGACATGTGGTGGATTTGATACTAGATGAAAGTCACTTTCAACAGTGTGTCAGTTAGCCAGCATGCACAGCAGCTAAATGGAATTCAGCCATCACTGATTATTATTATTTACACCTTTTCCCACTGTGACATGTCAAAATGTCTTCCATGAAAACAGCCTCTGTGGGTATTTTTTGTTGAGTAATATCTAAGGAGAATTGATTACATGTTTAAAGTAATATGCCCATCACTGCTAGCAGGTCTGTAACTCTAACATCACAGGCACAAATCAGTATGTTGGGCTACATGTCACTGAAGCAGAGGTAACTGTGCAGCACAATGTTTCCCAGTCTCAGAATAGGCTACCTATATAATATTATTAGTAACTTCAACATTAGGTTTTTATCACGCTGCTCCTCAGGGCTTCCATTCAAAGCAGCTCAGAGGTCTTTTTCACATGAGCCAGTTCTCACCCATCTGGCATGATGCTCACAAAGGATCTTGCTTTAACCTCCTCAACAGGGTGCACAAACAAGCAGAAGTGTTAGTGAACAAACAAACTTTGATTCTCTGCTGTTCTCTGACTTTCAAGTTTTTGTTTTCAATAAAGGCTTGATTCTTATGAATGTTTGGGGACCGTGGAAGACAGTATGGTGGGAGTATTTAAATGTCACATTTGCTTATGTGGGCTGCCAGTATTGTGGATAATTGGAACATTCAATTCTGTGGTTGCTACTGGTGTGTGTGAGTGTATGTGTCCACACATGCGTGTGTGAGTAGGTGTTGAAGTAGGTGTTTTTTCTGTGTTAATTTGTAAGGTTTTCAGTCATAACTATTCTGATCGTATGTGTGCAAAATGTAGCCAGGTACATCCATATAGAACACACAGATAACTGCACATGTTTATAAAATACTGCATCTCATCCACTGTCTGTTTACTTTACAGAAATACCCTGCAAATACTAATCTAGCTGTTAGGATTTTGCCTGTGTTTGTGAAAAGCCTGAGTGCTGGAGAAAGTGTATTTGGCTTTATGCAGACTTTATCTTGACTTCCATGAATTGAGCTAACTAATCTCACCAGTGGACATACCTTCAAACTGCTCACAGAGACATGAAAAGGCATCCATGAGTTTGTCTCTCTTTGGGTAAGCAGAAAAAATAGTACAGTTCTCCAAAAATTGAACTAAGTCTCATATCAGCCAATGAGTCAGCATGCTTTGCATATTTTTAGCCCTGTGGCCAAGCACAGCACAGCAGCACAGCACCTGGCCTGACTTTGAATTTTAAATGGGTTTTTTTTTCCTAAAGAGGACCACATGGTTGCTATAGCAATTGAAAATGACTTGTGATGGGTGATTGACAGCTGACAGATTAGTGTCAGAATTATTTTTCACACAAAGACACACCTAAAATCACAGTTTTCCCCTCATGCTTTTCATCTTTTTCTAATTCAAAAGATTCAAAATAATCTCTCTCTTTCTTCTGGTCCTCTCCCTCTGCCTCTTTTACTCTCTGTTAGCACACAATTCATATCATGAAACTGACTTTAGAGTTTATAGAACGAATGTTTATGTTTCAATCCGATTTAAATTTCAAAGAAATTTGGGCCAGTCTCCTTGGAAAAGGGAGGAGGAGGGTAAATGGAGAAAATAGGAGGAGAATGAAAAAAGAAAACCGACTGGGGGATTCAGACGAGATGACAGAAGAGAAGAGATGAAATGGTGAAAAGAGAGAGCAACATTGTGATGTGTTTAACACTGAGGGTTTAAAAAAGGAAAGATGTCACATAAATGCACACACACGCACACACACAGTGAAAAATGATTCAGAAAAATGTCTTAAGGGAATACTGATTTCTAGTTTATGAATATGGAAAAGTTGTTTATAATGTTGTGTATATCCCCACCTGTTCCTGCATGACAGTACTGCAGGTGTGTGTGTGTGTGTGTGTGTGTGTGTGTGTGAGAGAGAGAGAGAGAGAGAGAGTGCAGACTGAAATGGAGAGGGCAGTAGAGGGATGGTAATTGACAGATGGCTGATAGAAGGAAGATAATGTCAAATATAGTGATGGAAAGAGAATGAGGACAAAAAAAGTAAGAAGAGGTTAGGACGAGCTCACTGTGTTGCTAAAAAAAACTTCCAAGACTTTTTCAGGGCCTTGAAAAAATGTTTTGAGTGCATAGTGAGCCATAACATATCTTATTATAGAGTAGACAGTATTTCTGTCTCTTATAGTCTCTGTCTCACACTATAATAATGTGACTTGTTAACTACTGAGTTAGCCAGCCTTTCAGTGTCCTTACAGCATGTTTGCACTTATAGAACTTGTGAGACAAAAGCCTTTACGATAGTAAGAATGACCCAAAATTGCCCAAAACAGATTTTACTAAACGATATCCTTTTACTAAAATGTGCATTAACATCTGTCTTTTTCAGTGTTTGTTCCACAGAGACAAATTAACTGATATGCTTGACATGATGCAGCACATTTCTTCATAACTAAACATAGTTTAGGTTCAGTATTTGGGTTTAGGTTTAGTTTAGGATCTGGATTAAGATTAGGGCGAGGTAAGAGCAAAAATGTAGAAGACCAAAAATGTTGAATTTGCATTTATACAGGCATAATTTGTGTTGGTAGCTTTGACATCCAGTCGTATAAATGTCTCTGCGCATTTCTGCTGTTTGTATACCTTGATTTTTGAATATTTTTTTCCTTCTACCAACAGATACGGAACATTTCCAAATATGGATGGCTGCTCCTCCCTAGGGTTTGCCTTTGATGTGTGATTAACTAGTTTATTAATTCACCAGATAGACTTAAAAGAATGGCAGCTTCCTGAACAAGAGGAATATTTTGTTTTTTTGCATACCAGATGAGCCAGGAGACTCTCGACGTAGCGCTACGACCTGCAAGGCGAGGGTCATGTGATGGACAGAGACTGCTTAAGGCATCAGTGGTTACTTTTTGCAAGCTTGTCTACTTGTACTGTAAGAAGGTAATCAGAAGAGAAGACGTGTATTACACAACAGTCCTTGAAAAATGGTTTAGTTTTGATAAAGTTAATCAAAGTTAGTGTGAAACCTGTTCTCAAATGTAAAAACGATGATTATGAGAGATGACGCTGAATATAGAGATGTTGCAAGCTAACCTCCCTCCAAAATAAGACCCTTCATGAATATTCATGCAAACATAACTAGTTAATCACATTTTGAAATCCACACTTAACGATCACTTCAATATAAGTGACTTTCCCTATTCTGCATTACAAGTCTATTAACACCGAAATGTCAGGGCCCAACAAACGACTTTCACCAGCTCTGTTCAGGTTTTCTGTCAGGAGAAATATCAGATAATGGTGAGCTTTCAATAGTCAATTCCTACTGAATTCCATTGTAACATTTTGGGAATAAAAGCTCAGGCAGCAGTAAACCTCGCACCCTCGCCTTGCAAGCTGAAGCGGTCCGTCGAGAGTCTCTCCAGGTGAACCAAATATCCACAAGAACAGCAACTGAAATTATGAACTCAGCTAATTTAAAGCTTCAACGCTAATGTCCTGTGACATCTTTTTAAATGATATTAAACTATGAAAGGATACTTTAACGTAAAGACAGATTGTAGGTTTTGATTTATAGTTCAGCAACGGGTTTCACATGTTGATAGCTCCACAACACTAAACAGATGTATCATACATTATCGGGCCGTATCGTGCTTCAGTGATATTATCCACAGCGACTGCGTTTACGTTGTTTCATTCACTTTGTGATAGGAGCAACGGTGGGAAGGTCCGCCTCGTTTCATTAATGAACATGGGACTATTCCGTATGGTCGCTGTGTTTATAGAAAGCAGGTGAGCAGATTTGCAGTGGAAAAGGAAAAGGAGAATATATCTCTCAACAATCTGTACCAGCATCAGGAACTTGTAGGAGAAAACACAAGCAGCAAATCACAGTTTCTTGCAGCCCCCACGTAGTATCTCCATAGCCACTGCAAGTCCCGAAATTACATTTTTGAGGAGGTGCATATCAGCTATGGTGTAGTCTACAGCGTAACCTCGGAGCCTACGAATGTAGCTGTCGAATGTAAGGTGTAACCCCTTCAAATTCAGCTTCAGATTTAGGACAAAGATAATCTTAGGAGAAGTGTTAAGGTGAGACTTGTGGTGGTGAGAGTTAAAGTTTGAGTTCAGGATGAGGAAATGCAGTGCAGTCAGTGCAAAGTTGTGTGTGTGTGTGTGTGTGTGTGTGTGTGTGTGTGTGTGTGTGTGTGTGCGTGTGTGTGTGCGCATGCACGTGTGTGTGTTAGAGTCTGGTCACATCTGCTAGATAAGAATTGTTCAATGCATAGACACAAGCTATCACTTTCCTCCTCTCACTCAACTCAAGAAATGTGTGTGTGAATATTTCATTTCCTGTCCTTTGTTTTTGGTGATAGCCAATTCATTTGTCACTTTCTCTGCCCATCTTTCTCTCTCTATCTCTTTATCTCTCTGCCCCAACCTGTCCCTGTGCTCATGTATACAGAAAAAAAAAAAGGATGCAGCCGAATGTCAGAGAGGACTGAGAGGGAAAATGGCAGGGTAGTGTTGATGACAGGAGTGAGACAAGAAAAGATAGAGCAAAGACGAGGAGAAGAGGGCAGTAGAGACAATAAAAGGGGCGAGACAAACTAAGGAGAAATGAGTATGAGTGAAGTTGAATGAAGAACAAGCAAGTGCAGGTGATTTGAGGAGATGTAAGAGGTGCAGAGACCAGAAACAAAACTGGAAAAGACAGTTTGATCCAACGAATCCCAACAGCTTTTTACGGCTTCTGCTGCTAAAAATGCAGATTCACACAATAGGTAAAGAAAAAGAGAAAAAGGGTGACAGAAAAGTGATAGATAGATAGATAGATAGATAGATAGATAGATAGATAGATAGATAGATAGATAGATAGATAGATAGATAGATAGATAGATAGATAGATAGATAGATAGATAGATAGATAGACAGACAGACAGATGGACAGGTAAATAGATAATGGCTTAATTGCTTGCTTCAAGTTCTTTTCAAAGGTGTGATTCTATGCCAGGGCTTTTTCCTTGGTTCTGCTATCTATCAGTGTTACATGTTAGACCCTCTGTGCGTAGGATCTGACTGTCGGAGTCATCTTTAAGGTCTGAACGCCTGAATCACAGTAACACTGACTAATGTTGAATCGTTGTTATACTCTAAGCAGAGCTAATTTTCTCATTGCAGCCATTGTCACAGCCTGAGAAACAAAGTCATTTTACCAGAGTCTTTTGTGTGTTCAGCCTTTTGTCATTTTTAGCACTGGTTTACTGTGAATACTTTAAAATGGCAATAAGTCTTTTACAGCCTAATAACATAAAAAATGACTATTATTTACTTTGCCAGGTGCTGAGATTGCTGCCTTTCAAAACTCTTTTCAGCCCTGCCTCTATCTTTGTTTTAGCACAAAAACGCCTGGCAGAGTTTCAAGACACCATCTGTGCCCCCAGCCACTTCCGCCCATTACTCACATTAACTCTTACCTTGTATTAACTTGTGTTGTCTTAGTTAATGATCCTCCCCAGACAGTTTAAAAATACTCTACTTGGAGTACACAACATGTCTCCTATTTTGCTGAAAAGCCAACTCTTACTGTATATGCACTAGAGGTTTCAAGTCTCCATGATACTGGACCATGATTGGCTCCCAAACTAGTTGTGATGTCACAAAATCCTGCTCATACGTACATGTCTTAACCTCACATTTAAGGTGAGCGCACCCATTCAGCCGATGAATCTGAAAACACCCTTCTAGTGTCAAACTCTGTGAAGGTCAAACATCCAAGTGAAGTAACAATAAGCAAAACACATTTTTGAGTGGAGGGGGGCTTTAAAGTAGCCTGAGTCTGCCACTGATTAACACTGCTGCAAGGACACAGGAAGATAAAGAAAACAAAATAATGCAATACACAGTGATGACTTTATATCCTAAAATACTAATGATTTTCAGACTCAAATAATGGGGAAGTGAAGCCCCACAAGACACAGGAATCTTGTCTGTCCAGCCTCTCTCTCTTGTTTGGAAAGCACAGTGATGGATTATGGCTGCAACAGAAGGCTGGCAATCAATCAAACCAGGATGAGTAAGGGTGTAGAGGAGGGGGGGATTCTCTCGTGTCAGTCTTGTTTTATACACCAGTTTCAGCAAGAAACTGCATGTTTTATTTCACCGTTAATTTAACTTTTTTTGTTGTATCGCTGCTGTCTTTATTTACATGTGGCCTTCAAATTCTGATCCGTGCACAATAAATTGCCAAATGCAACAAAACCACAGCACATGCAGGGAGGATACGCAGGGATGTATGACTGGCAATTTTATCAATAATGGTAGTCTGCAAGATTGCATGCAGACACATTAACTGAGCTTTCTTCTACAATTGCTATAAATGGCTGCATAGATTCCCCCCACCCACCTCCAACAAGTATAAAGGCAACAATTATATAACGGTGTAAACAGTGCTCTAATTAAGGATTAAGAGCTCTGTTCTGAACGCTGAGTTATCATTGGAGCCAAATTTCGGGAACCTTTGTTAGGCTATTATCAGTTGTGGTTATTTTTTTATTTTTGTTCCTAATTACTAATTAAATCATTTCAGTTTAATTTCCTGAAGCTGTAGAAGAGATGTTGAGACCACCAGGATCTATTATTATTAATATTATTACTATTATTACAGAAATGGACAACTGGATAGTGTGCCTTATAGAAAAAGACAGACCTTTGTCACAGAACATAACAGATTGGTCTTATACCCTAAAGGTCCTGTTGCATATATCTGTGTTAGTTACAAACAGTTACAGGATAAGGCTGGCAACATTCAGTATTTTTCTTTTTGTCAACAAATTCCATGAAAAGACCAAAACAACCCTACCCTGTCTGTGGCACTCAGCCCCAAGCCAATTTGTTCCTCCTTTTGATGTAAAAAATAAATAAATAAATAAAAGCTCAAAAATATATAGTTTCATTTAAAAAAAGCCTTAACAACAAAATACTTTTTACAAACATCACTAAACTATTTTCATCTGCAGATTCGGTGTGCTATTGAGTATTTACAGCAGCAGGATGATGTATGTTTGACTCAGAATAATCTACAGGGCCCATGTTCATCATAATAAAGGAACATGTCACCCAGTGCGGTGGTGTTGCTCACTGATCTGTTTTTTCCCCGCAGCAATTGAGGTCTATGGCACAGGGAAGATATATCAGGCTTGGCTACAGAGGCCCATCCATAGGATCAATTCATTGGGATTCATGGGATTTGTTGACAATAGGAACAATATAGAATATCACCGGCCTTATCCTTTAACAGATACCAGGAAAGCACAAGTTGTCGCTTCTGCTGTTGCCATGTGATAAGAAGTGTTTTTTGGGTGGAAAGGTACAGCACTCCTAGAGCACTGAAAAACCAAATGAAAATAAAAATCAAACAAGCAAAATAAAGAAACAAGGCAAGCCTTGTCAAGACAGTCTGTCAGTGAACACATGATGTAGACTGAGGGTGTGTTTAACACTGCAGTAAACATAAGAGTACACCACTTACTGTAAGTCTGGTGCTCATTGAAGCTTTAAATGGTTTCTTTCCAACTAAATACGTGCTGATTCCTCTGTTTCTGTTCATCTTTGCAGCTGTGTGACCAGTGATGATGAGCCGCACTATAACTTGGTCTTTTGATACATCTGTGTGTGTGTGTGTGTGTGTGTGCCTCAATGTGTATCTGAGTGTAAATGTATGTATGTGTATGTAAAGTATGTGTATGCGTGAAGGTGCCCTTCCCTCAGGCCTCTGGGTGTATGTGACTGTAGAAGCTTTTAATGTTCACACCTTGTCAGAAATCTTTCAGTTACCGCACTGACACACACATACACACACACACACACACACACACACACACACACACACACACATGGGCATGTAGAGGACACATGTCATGGGCTTCTAAACAAAACCTGACAGAGAGAGGAGGGGGGAGTATGAGTTGGGGAGAGAGAGAGAGGACGTAGAAGATGAAATGGAAGACGAGGGAGGAGGGGGGTCTCCTAATTCTCACTTCCTCTCTCTAATCCGCCACCCCCCCCACCCCCCCACCCACCCACCCCTCACTGTCTCTCAGAAGCATAGAGAATCAGTTTTAATGGTTTGTCAAATAATGCTTTTCTCCCCCACAGTGGATTGCAGTGTTTGTGTTAGCTGTGTGCGTGTCTATCTGTGTGTGTGTGTGTGTGTTTTAAAGGGAAGCTTGCCCTACTTTAGCCCAGTGGTTTTCTCTGTTGATATTGCCCGTAGCGCTGGATTATACGCTTTTCAATGTGGTCAAACACACACACACACACACACACACACACTACAAAGGTAGTGTAGAAGTGCACACCTGTACAGACACAGACCATATAAATACATGCAATCACACACAAACATATATGTGAGTCATGGTTAACATTATATATATGTTAATGTCTCTCACTAGTAGCATTTTAATTGTAGCCAATAGGAAAATGCCTGTGTTGGGTCTCTGTGTGTGTCTCAGTTAATGTGACGAGGTAACACAGCTTCTTACCTTATTTTACAAGCTGTACATTATGTGTGTCTAAGTGTGTGTGTGTGTGTGTGTGTCAAAGTATGATTGGGTTAACAGTTCCTTTTGTCAATACCTGTGTTTACACACTCAGTGAGCCATGTTCTCAGCGGGTCTGTCTGTTTGGCTTGGCCAGTTTTGTGTGATTGAGTGTGTGCGTGCTTGTGACTTAATATATTTGTGTATGCGTATTTATGTGTATGTTTTTATCTACTTGGCTCTCAAGGCTACTTATGACCAATGTCTGTATGAGACTAAGAGTGTGGAACAAGCACAGCAGCTATAAGTGTGTTTTATGTGTGGCGTTTGTGTGTGTGTGTGTGTGTGTGTGTGTGTGTGTGTATGTGTAACAGTAATGGTTGTCCACCTGTAAGCACTTTGATGGATGGTTCCTTGGGACCTGTACTACAAAATGAGAGAGTTAGACAGAGCATGGTGGAGGTAGAGAAACAGAGGGATAGAAGGTAAGAGAGACTGAAGGACACAAACAAAGAGGAGAGGAGAGAGAATTAAAAATGAAAGGTAAAAGGTCAGTTTGTTGATGGATTCGTCCAGCTGTCCTGTATTTGTCTGTATCTGGTAAAAAAGAAAAGACAAGGCCAAATGTTGAAGAATCTTGTGTTTCAGTTTAGTTAAACTAAATAGTTCTGCTTTTAGAGCGATTTTGCAAATCATTTATGAGAACCGTTCACTTTTAGATCGACAAAAAGTGCAAGGGGCTATGTTAGTGTAGCGGCGTGCTACTACAGGTACCAGTGAGACAATGAAAGGCAATGCAAAGCAGCGACGGAAAAGGCTCTGTCACCCCAGGTTCGGTGCTTGGTCCGCGCAGGCAAGGAGAGGAGGTTGGCTTCAGATGAGCGGAGGCTGCGGGAAGGGGTGTGGTGGTGGAGCAGGTCTGTGAGATAGGAGGGGTCTGAAGGCTTATCAGACACCCAAACACTGCACAGCGGTTTATAGTACTATGAGTAAGGATTTTAAAAGTCTTTATCATGGCAGCAGTCATTTTCTCCTTTGTCTTAATGATGGTGAGGTAAAATGACACTGTTCACATTACAAAGTACATTTAACAAAAATGTGCATATGTTAGCCAGATGATGTTACAAACATTGAGCCAGGTTCAGTATTTTTGTCGGACAACCCTGCATTAATTCCTGCCGTAGACCTCACGCAGTGTCAACGCATTGATTCACTGAAGTGAATGCGGGAGCTGCTCATTTTCATGTAGTGTTGCTGTGCGTCTGAACACCATTTTACATGTAAGGAATTTTGAGAGGTACTGATAGAATTAGATAGTCAGTTAAATTTTTCTTTTAGTCTAGAATGCGTTTTAGCAATTTTCTGTTTTGCAGTCCCTCACCAGCTTTTCACTGCTGCAGTATGAGCTAAGAAGTGGTGTTGGACTACTGTAGGCGGTTTCTGGCAATTTTTCTGTGAACCACCATGGGAGATGTGTCTCTATAATCCCAATTATTTAATCCCAATCTTTCTATCTTTGTTTATTTATTTATTTATTTTTCAAATGGATAAGCAGATTTGCCGAGAGCCACTGTGTTTGGCACATATCCATAACTCACATTCACAACTTTTAGCTTTTTTTGTTTTTGTTTTTGTTCCAAGTGTCCCACATTACTGATGGAAAAGAGCCAATGTCAGGCTTTGGGCCAGTTTTCATTTGAGTTTTCTACCACTGCCATGTGCACCAGTGTTTTGTTTATATACACTATGTGAGTTTGAGAGAGACAGAGTTTCTGTTTGAGGGAAGGAGTGAGAGTTGGAGAGACTCTTAAATGTCATTTGGTCACATTTTTTATTTTGTTTTGGCCTTTATTAAATAGCATACAGTAGAAAGCTGCAGGAAATGAGGGGAGAGAGAGATGACATGGTACATGGTCAGCAACTTAAATCCCAAGGTCCCCAGGACACACTAATAAAATACTGTGTTTTGAGCAAAAATTTAAACCCAACTATTTTGTGGGCCTGATTTCTTGAACATTTCTGAAATGGGGAAAATATAGCATATTAGCATATATTTTTTTATATCTGCGCCATTTTGGCATTTGCCTCTTCGTAGCCTCTTAGTTGTCTTTTCTCTTTATGGGCCATCATATGAAATGGATATGTGAAGGATGCACAAATGTCAACACATGCTGGTGCATTCAAATCTTAACTTTCTGTGGTGAGTCTCTTGTCCTCTGAAAACAAGTTGTTTTTCTTAATTATAAATGTTAAGTTTTGTTGTGTGCTGTGATGTAGAAATGACTGACAGATGCGTGTTATGTAATGTATTTTTTTTCGTGACAGTGCAACGCTGCAGAATATGAGGTTCAGGAGGTGGTAAGTGTGTGATGTGCATTACGCCTCTATAGACTTGAAAACAAAAACACGTTTGTGTGTGTGAGAGAGTACTTTAGTCTGAAGGACCCAGACAGAGCCTTGGCTAACAGCCAGCAGTCTGAATACCCACAAACCCTTGCTGCTGCTAGGCAGAATGGGCTTTTTTTAATAAGTGCAGTAACTCCAGATCATGATTAGTTGAAATTCCACAGTTTTTAAGGGTTTGCCATGGACCCAGGCACCTAGATGTTGCTTTGTAGGTAAAGGACAAAACCAGCTTTCAGTCCAAGTGAAATGTTTTCTGTTGTGGTGACTGGAAAAAATGTCTTTGTCAACAGCAAGGCTTCAAATTAGACAATTCCTCACTAGAAACAGAGCTGCTCTGTTTATGGTCCAGTGACTAAATGTGCGCCCTTATCTTACCATCCAGGAGGAAATCAGTGCTTTTATCACATGGGACGCCCTTTCACAACCTCATTGTTTCAACCTGAGATCCCCATTCAATAAAACATCATCTTGTGAGGGCCCACTTGAAGCACCAGTGACCCATGTTAGGACCAGATTCACAGTTAGAAAAACACTGGTCTACAACCCAGTGAGATGTGGCTCGATGCCAGCTGCCTACTCACAATATCCTGCTGCCCTGCTCTTGTTCCTTACCACAGCTCATACAAATTGGTCCCTCTGGGATTTTGTGCAGCTTTTTTGTACCTATTGTGACCTAAAATTATGTTGACTTTTCTCAAAAATTGCAAAGCAATTTGCATTTTTAATGCAAGCTATTTTTTGCAATATAATCGTAATAATTGGTGCAAATTGCAAGTCAGGGGGAAAATAAAGATACTGAGGCAGCATTTATTTCATTCAACGGGAATGTGATTTATACCCATACCATAACTATGTGTCATTGAGAAACAGACGTATAATAATTTCCTGTTATAATTAGCATATTGCAAATCACAGAAAGCTATTGGAAATACTAAGACATTCATCTGTTACATTTTCTGACAAGAAAGTTCAAAGCAAAGGAAATACTGTTCTTAGGCTCCAGTCTTGATGAATATACCTTCAACTCAGTGTCAGCACAACAAACACCAAATAAAATGCTAATTTTGGAACCTTTTTCAAGATCTTGAGGCATATAGTTTGATGTAAAATATCCACATTTATTTTTGACCTTGGCTTTGTGTTCTTCTGAATACCATTTAAGGTTAATGATAAATGGAACTATAATGATGCAGGTTAAATGAAATACAAAGTACCCTAATTTCCTTTATATGTGTTAATAAGAGTTTCAACAATTTCTCTGTTGATTTAGTGATTTCATGTGGAAAAATTGCACAAATGTTGGTATTGCTAAATGCATTGATTATTGTAATTGCTTCTGTTTCACACACTAACGCACACAGGCCTCCGTAGACAGTCCCGCTCTGGTAGACAGACAGCTTGACAGACACTGTCGGGGTGGGTGGGGTTCCTGGTTTAAATGCAAGGGGATTGCGCAGCAGGGTGTTGCTTGAGGAGACCAGAGAATCAGCGGGGTTCTTACCCTTTTATCGCACAAATCAAATGCCACCCACTGCCAAAGTACCCTTGAGCAAGGCACTCAACTCCTCACAACACTGCAGCAGTACTGCCACGTAGTTCTGTGTGATCCTGTGTGTACCTTTCACTTCCTGTGTTTTCCCCCTGTCTGTGTGTGTATGTGTGAATGAGTTTATGTATCTCAGTGGGTAACATACACTCCCAGAGGCAAAAGAAGTGTAATTCCTCTTCAGAATAAAATCTGTTTGTCTGTCTGTCTCTCCGTTTGTCTGCATGAAATGTGCTCAAACCCGTGAAAACAAATCTCTCCTAAAATCCGTACTCCATCCTCTCCTCTCCTCACCTCTCCTTTCCTCACCTCTCCTTTTCCCTCCTCTCCTCGCGTCGTCTCTTGTCCTCAATAAAAAAAGAAACAGCATTAAACATCTCAATGATACTGCTAAAGTCAGTCTTTAAAAGTGTTAAAACGTTAGCTTAAGGCTACAGAAGCTAGCCTTGGGAAGACTGTGAAATTGTTCCATAGCCAGGGGTCTACAATTAAGCCAGACAACTAATTACCCATAAATACAACTTAATATCGTCTTAAAGTGCTGCACATAATGAGTGGTTGGAAAATAAGACATTTACCACATTATTTTGTTTTTATATTGTCGTTGTTGGGTTTAAACTTCATATCTTCAAAACGCCAACTTTCTTCTGTTTAGTTTGGGCCCCGTGCATTTTTAAAAAAATCATCCAGTGGGGTTTAAAATTGGAGGTACAAGGATTTCAAATGACTACAGTAACATGTATTAAGTGTTAACACAGAGAGAAACTAAAAAAGGAAAAATGCCCATCTTGCCTAAGGCCATTCTCTATTTTTTTTTTTTTTTTTTTTTTTTTTTACTTCAGCAGCACATAGAGAGAAAAGAACCTCTGGGTGTCTTATGTATCTATCTGGCTTCACAAATTTCCAAAAATTCACAGCACTGTTGCCAGAGATTTATACCACCACTGTTTACAGATTTATACCACTCAGTTTTCCCCAACATACTGTTTACAGTTTGTACATGAAACACTGCCAACTGAGCCTATAATATAAAACAAATCTCCTACTTTACTCAGCAACACTGTCTGTGTCCTCATCCTTTTTTCTGCCATTTCTCTTTTGCTGTTAGCTGAAATCTTCCCCCCTGAAAAATTAGGTTGGTTATTGTTTTCAGTGTGTTGACTTCTTTTCAAGATTTCTTCCATCATCTGCTCACTGCCTTTTCTTTCTCTCTTTGTTTTTCTCTGTCTCTGTCTTCTCCACAACAAGCGCTTGTTGTCTATCCATTTACTCTGAGCTGTGTTGTTTCACTGATAGACTAGTGTTCCACCAGACACACTGAAAAAATGGATTACACTCCTGGAATGACAGGTTGAAACAAATAGTTTCAGCCAGGGACATACATCTACTGTACAAGTGTGAGGAGTATCTAGCGTTGGCAAGAAGAAGCCAAATGCTCTACAAGATGGAAAATAGTAATATTTGTTTTATGAGTTTACATTGGTCTCGTCTCTGGTTTGTGTGAGACAGATTGTTTTTGTAGATGTCAAAGCCAGTAGACATATGAGGAACCAAAGATATAAATTGCTGCTATCTCTCACAAAAGTCAGCAGAAGAAAGCAGTTCTTATTTTTCAGTGGATGGCCATGTTGTTTTACATTTGCTGAACGGACTTCATGTGGTTTTCATAGCTCCAGTGGTCATGGATTTGACTGTGCCCATGTTATGTCAAATTTAAGCTCATGTTTTGCAGTGGTAGCACAGTGTTGTGAAGGTCTTTTAGCAGGCAGAGTAACCAAATGTAATTATTTTTAGGGTACAGTGATGGAATACCTAGAAAACCCAGGTGATTTGACTGCAGGTTTGAGGAATTTTCTGGGGAAATTTAAAGGGATTTTACAAATCTATTAAAGTGTGACTCATAACTCGTTTTAAACCATCAAGATTGCATTTGAAAGTCATATTTTTGTCAGTCACAACTTAGGTAGGAGATGGACTGTGCACACATTTAGAAAAACAACATCAATAAACCAGAAAAGAATATAATTTTTGTGTTGTGGGAGCACCCTGTCTTAGTTATGATGAGTCATTGGAAAGTTGTATTTTGACACGACAGTGGAAATCTGGTCTATTTTTTCCACTTCATATTGCCCTCATGTTCTACACCTAGATGAGCTTCTCACCACAGCCGTGTACTGTTCCAGCTTCACTAGAGCAGTCGGAGGTCAAGTGCCTCGGTCAGACACATTATGATGGTCTCTTCTTTACGTCCCCTATCAGGATTTCCCCTGCTGGCCGGTGGATTTCAACCGACAACTCCCTGTTGACAAGCATCCTTTTTACCTGTGAGGCGTTTAAATCTCCAGGCTGCTAACATCACTCTTAATTTGGCCTTGTTAAGGTGTGATTGATACAGGTTGTCACAGCCATCGCTACAAAACAGTATAGGAGACCCGTAGAAAAAGTGTTTTGAAATATATTCAGTCAGTACTGGTCAATATCAACATAAATCCTTAAAGAGAAGAGACCAGAAGACGGATCAACATTTAAACATCAATAGTTCAATACCACATTAATTAAGAGACAGTAGTATACTTTCTATAAACAAATGAGACCACCAACATGAAGCCCAGCAGCCCCTGCAGTCGCTTTAATTCAGCATTTTTCATGTATGTTAGCAGGTTGGATTTCACAGGCCACCTGGGATGCTTATGGCACAAAAAAACTATTTTGTGGTCCAAACCTGATAGAGAGTACTGTTATTCTAGTATGCAGTATGGAGAGAAGAAAAAAGGGTTTATTTACTAAGTAATGCATTTATGTTTTTGAAATTGGTCCATGCTCTTTATCCACCTGAAATGAAACAAAGCCTTTGAGCTAGTTCAGGTAACCGACTCGAGTCTGCTGCTACACCCACATGACATACTCCTCTCACTGCAACATACACCGATCAGCCATAACATTGTGACCACCTGCCTAATATTGTGTAGGTCCCCCTTTTGCCGCCAAAACAGCCCTGACCCGTCGAGGCATGGACTCCACTAGACCTCTGAAGGTGTGCTGTGGTATCTGGCACCAAGACGTTAGCAGCAGATCCTTTAAGTCCTGTAAGTTGCGAGGTGGGGCCTCCATGGATCGGACTGGTTTGTCCAGCACATTCTACAGATGCTCGATTGGATTGAGATCTGGGGAATTTGGAGGCCAAGTCAACACCTTGAACTCGTTGTCGTGTTCCTCAAACCATTCCTGAACCATTTTTGCAGTGTGGCAGGGCGCATTATCCTGATGAAAGAGGCTACTGCCATTAGGGAATACAGTTTCCATGAAGGGGTGTACTTGGTCTGCAACAGTGTTTAGGTAGGTGGTACGTGTCAAAGTAACATCCACATGAATGGCAGGACCCAAGGTTTCCCAGCAGAACATTGTCAAAAGCATCACACTGCCTCCGCTGGCTTGCCTTCTTCCCAAAGTGCATCCTGGTGCCATGTCTTCCCCAGGTAAGTGACTCACCCAGCCATCCACATGATGTAAAAGAAAACATGATTCATCAGACCAGGCCACCTTCTTCCATTGTTCTGTGGTCCAGTTCTGATGCTCACGTGCCCATTGTAGGTGCTTTCAGCGGTGGACAGGGGTCAGCATGGGCACCCTGACCGGTCTGCGGCTACGCAGCCCCATACGCAACAAACTGCGATGCACCTCTCTATCAGAACCACTTTTTCATCAATTTGAGCTACAGTAGCTCTTCTGTTCAGATCGGACCACACGGGCCAGCTTTTGCTCCCCACGCGCATCAATGAGCACATCAACAACCCTGATGCCGGTTCACTGGTTTTCCTTCCTTGGACCACTTTTGGTAGGTACTGACCACTGCAGACCAGGAACACTCCACAAGAGCTGCAGTTTTGGAGATACTCCGAACCGTCGTCTAGCCATCTCAATTTGGCCCTTTTCAAAGTCGCTCACATCCTTACGCTTGCCCATTTTTCCTGCTTCCAACACATCAACTTCGAGGACAAAACGTTCACTTGCTGCCTAATATATCCCACCACTGACAGGTGCCATTGTAACGAGATATTCAGTGTTCTTCACTTCACCTGTCAGTGGTCATAATGTTATGGCTGATCGTACCCTTTTAATCATGGCATGTACATAAGCTGTCAGTGCTCTGCTCACTCTTCTGCCACATCACTCACCTGAAAACTACTGTATGCTGTCACGAGCTGCTACTGCTGTCGCTGCCGTTACTGATGTTCATATAGCATTTACCTCCACCCCAGCATCCACCTGTAGGTTCTGAGTCTACCTTCCCCTAGAAGGAAAATTAGTAGCATTGTTCCTCACTCCTTCCTTGAGGTTTCCTTGTGGGGAGCAACAAGGTCAGAGCCTAGACGACAAACATCAATGTTGTACATATTCTACATTCACATATCATCTATTCCACATGAGTTGACTGACTGAAATACAGCAAGCTACAGAAAGCTGTCTGAACCAACTCTAAAAGCTGAGTTATTGAAATTTTCTGCTCGGTGGACCAGTTGCAAGCCAAATTTACCAGAAGACTGCAAGGACATGTTAAAGGTCATCCGGTTTTGATCTAGATGTATACATGTATACAAGAAAGGACACATTTGATTGGATTGCTTTAAAAAAAACTTGTGTGGCAGTCAGCAAATTATCAATATATTTGACAATAAATAGACAATCTTCTCAATCCCATCTGTGAATCCCATCATAATAAGACTATAACTGGATAACTGGGTGCTTTTATAATGGCACATTTGCATCAACCAGCACACAGTTAGGGCTGGGCGATGGCCAAAAATGTTATCACAAATTCATTTTTTGTATCAGTTGATATTGATAATTATTATCAAAAAATGTCAAATAATTATTTCTTTCAAGTTCAAAGGCTGATTTTTGCTCCTGAGCGAAAGTTGAAGAAACCAGGTGTTTACTTGTGGTTTTAAACTATTATGCAACTATCTAATTGTCTTTTTTATTCCTGCGACATAATTGGCTCTTTTAATCCTGGCTTCTGATTGGGTCTTTTATTCCTGTGAAGTGATTGGCTCTGTTATTCTGGCTTCTGATTGGCTCTGTTATTCCTGGCCTTCTGATTGGCTCTTCTTCTTCATCTTCTTCTTCTCCTTTTCCTTCTCATTCTCCTTCTTCTTCTTCTTGTTTAATGGCAGGTGGCAACTAGCGTTTAAGGTGCATTAGCACCCCCCTCTCATGGTGTGTGTGTGTGTGTGGTTTAATTAAACCGAACATTTATGGAACATTTCTTATATTTACATTGAGGAAAATTATGTTGCGATAATTACATACAACTACCTGTTGTGCACATGGACAGTAACGTCGTTTGTAATCGCACCTGGTATTTTTGTTAATAAATGTGCAGTGTCACTGTGTTTTCAGCCTGTCACTTCACTGATAGAAGAGTGGTGTTGAGATGGAAACAGACCTGGTTTTTAGATGTCTATTCTTAGCAAAACAACCCATTTTTCACCAAAATACTAACAACTCTTTTTGCACTGACTCATTTGAGTAAAAGCTCCCATCTATTTTCTTCCTCTTTTTCCACCTTTGTGCAGTCATGGGTTCTTTCTTTTAAGTTTACCAGCTTTAACAGTATCACTGTGGTGGGACTGAAGGAAGAATATTACTGCTAAAGGAGCTTACAGTATGCATCACTGCTTTATCATACAGTATCATGACACAATACGTCGACTGCATGTCACTGAGCCTTTTTACAAAGACAAATCATTAAATTAGAGAAGAGTTATATTCTTGTAACAACATCAAATGCACTAGTAAATGTTACATGTTCTTTATCAGGTTTTCCACCGCACACTGTGCCTTTTGAATTTTGCTGTTTTCCTGAATACACTTAGTATTGATGACTGTGTAGACAAGTTAGGGCTTGTCAGTGGTCATGTTTGGGCCACAGCTGTGTTTTGAGCTGTTGAACTCGATGGCACACATCTTCAGTTAGAGGGTCATTATTCTAATAAGGGAATGTCAATTTTGAAGTATTCCCATCTCTGGCTGTCACTTTATTCACGGAAATCTTACATACAGCTTTAACGAGATTTGCTGGGTCTCCCTTATCTGATCTGTCGAAGAGTGGTGGAAGAATGTGATTGTGATGAAAATAACACTGATGCTATTTTCCAATACCATGGTATGCCCTGTACTACCATCCAATCTAAACAGTAATCCTAGCATTATAATAGTCTGTCAACATCAGACATGCCAACAGTCTGATAGACTGGCAGGCAGAGCGAGAGATTGACTGTTAAACAGGCAGATACAGATGGGCAGTCAGACAGATGGACGAAGCAACAGAAGGGCACACAGGCAAGTTGGCTGGTTGGTCGGTTGACTGTAAAGACCGGATGGCTGAAATCACTGACTGGCTATCTGATTGCATAACCTGGTTGACTCATCGGACAGTTGACCGACTGAATAAACAGTCACGTAGTCTTAACCCAGCTCTCTTATTTTTGTATAAATGTCAAACAGCCGTAGGAACAGTGTGCTGGCCTGATTGGGAGGGAGAGTGAGATGGAAAGAGAGCAGGGAAAGAGGGAGGAGAGACAGACAGACAGACAGACGGACAGACAGACAGAGAGAGAGACACACACAAAGCTAGACAGGGATATATAGAATCATGTCGGTCCATCAGTACAGTGACAGCTAGACGATTACTGCTCATTACCTGACTGACTGACTGACAATCTTGTGTGTGTGTGTGTGTGTGTGTGTGTGTGTGTGAATTAATTCTCATCTGTCTCCAGTCAATCCACCATTTGAGTCATAAATCACAGCACAGAGACAGACAGAGAAATGGGATGATAACATTGAGTTTGGGTTTATGCTATACATTTAGCTTAATGTGTGCATTTTGCACTGCTTATGATGATTTATAATCTTTAATATGTGTATGTATGGGACATTGTAATATGACATGTTTTATTCCTAATCGATGGATGATTTATTAATAAACTTGTTTGAGCTAAATATTCATCTAGGTCAATACTAGAGTTTGTTAAAAGCCCTTCACAAACAGTTTTACCTGCAGTTTTCTGTAGCAGCCATGGTAGCTCCATAATGCAGCCAGTACTTCTTTGGTCAATGGTCTCTTTAAATCTCTGACCAGTGTCAAATTAACCTTGGCCCAAAGCAAAAATGCCTGTGAAAGATCATATGCTCATAAAATGAAAAATGAAAAAAGCCAAGCATGCTCCCAATAATTAGTTATACCCATTTCACTTTGTTTACATTTTATTTGTTGAGTGGTGAAATATTCATGTGAGAATGCCACTGCCACTGCTGTCCCCTGTGGGCCACCAAGGTGATTTATTATAGCCTGTGACCAGGCAATTCTCCTTCTTGTTGAGAAAAATAGAAGGTGCACAGAAAATGCAGCACACAGCCTGAACAAGCAGACAATGTCACACTACGAACGAACACCTAATGGCAGCAGAACATACATTTCCTCTTATCCTTACCATAGCACACTGCTATTTTGCTAGTTAGCAATAATTTTGCATTAAAAAAATAATAATAATAAGGAAACATATCGCAGATATTGGCTATTTCATTACACACGAGGGGACCCAGACATTTGGCTAACTGAATTTAAACCTCACAGATGAGTATGTAAAAGGCATTTTCACACACTATGTGTGTATTGATTGTCATTTGTATTACCATAGTATGCCAGCAAGCATGTATGTGAATATGTGTACAGCTAAAAAAAATACTCAATGTGCTTTTCTCTGAAATTAACCTTTAGTCAATAATAATAATACAAACGTGTAGGTGGGTTTGTCATTTTTACTGTAAAGATATTGAGCACCTACACAAATACAAGCAGTTGTAATCGACATAACTTGATAAATCATATATTAGAATCCACAGTTATATAACGTAATGAACAATAACAACAATAATAATAATAATAATAATAATAATAATAATAATAATAATAATAATAATTCTTAAGTTTACTCACAGAAATTGCAAAACTATTAGCATGCCCTAGCCTCTACTGGAATAACCAGCACACAACATTTAATTAGCCTAGCCACAGGGACCTGAATGCTCAGTCTCAGAAAACATCTAAAAACCCAAATAACCCAAAAGTTTGATTAGTGGTTCAGTGCATACAATAGAACAAAAAAATATGGAGGTGCCAGACACTACTGTGGCTAAGTAGAGTAAAAATCGAATGTAGACGTATAAGAAACAAAACCTTTCTCCTCCTTCTTCTCTTTTCTCTTCATGTCTCGCCTCACCACAAACCTTGCGCCCCTCTCCGTTCTGTCCTTTCTGCATTTCCTCTGTCTCCTCTCTTCCTTCCATCTCTCTTTCTGTTTGTCGCTTTCTGTGTGCTCCCTTCATCTGTTCTTGTCTGTCCTTTGTGTCCTTGCTTTGAGGCCACAGAATTAAAATTATTCATTTTTCTGTGTTGCTCGGTAGTTGAATCGTTTACTCTTTTACTGTCTATTTTGTCCATCCACCTTTCTTTCTCTTTCTCCAAACCTTTTTTTGTATGTGCCTCTTTTCTCACTTTCATTCTCTCCTTGTTTTGTGTCACCCCAGTCCACCTCTCTGTTGACCTAGTTGACCTTTCAAGTGATGAACAATGAATTGTGTAAAATGACACCAGACTCATTGTCCACGCTGCTTTGATCACGTTAGCATTTGAATCCGATTTTAATGTCTGTCTTTCTTTTCCCTTTATTTGTCCCTCTACTCCCTTTGGTTTTGTCTCTCCTCCCCTTTCATTGTTGCATACGTTTGTGTGTAGTGAAGCAAGGAAAATTGAATCCACAAGCATTCCGGTCAGATTCCCGAATCACCTCAACTGGCTCTTTTCAATACAAAGAAGCATCAATTCTACTCAGAGCTTCTTCTAAATATCAGAGCTCCTCACCCTAATCCTGAGAAAGAGCTCAGACCTCTCATGAAGGCTTGTGCTTTCTCATTCTTTCTACCCAGAGCTCCGGGGTGAGGATTGGGGCATACTGTAGATCTTCTGGGAACATGAGAACTTTACCTTCAGGATCAGAAGATACTTTAAGTTCTTCATTGGGGCACCAACTTCAATCCACCACACCACCATGGCCGCAGACTTAGACTCAGCAGTGCTAATCCTTATACACTACTAACCATTCACCCTCAGCTGCAAACCAGCCCAGTGTGCAGTGTAGGTCACGGTTTGATAAAGCCAACAGAGCTACATCATCTGCAAAAGATCATCAAAATTGACACTTTCCACATTTTGGCTTTGCCCAGAAAACTGATCATGAAAAATCACAAATAAAACAGGTGACGGGGAACAACCTTAGTGTTGAAGTCCAACACACACAGAAAACACACATTACAACCTTGAAAAAGAAAAGTATTTTTATTTAGTAAAAACGTTTGTTGCTGCCTAACTGAAGATTTAGCTTTTGATATAGAATATTGAACTTTGTGGAACTAAAGATGATAAAGTTAAGCAGCATCTTTGTCTACTGTGTACAATTTATCCATTGGAAATCACGCTGTTAAAGTTGGGGTTTGGTTTTTTATTTTTGCTGCTGCAAAGTTTTCACTCTTTGCAGCAGGAACTTAAGATTTAGCTTTTGATACATTGTATGATAGTGAGTCTTTGTGGAGCTAACTTGAGCTGTATCTCTGTCTACTGCATTTATGTTCTTTTATCAAAAATGCAGCAAGTTCAGTTACTCACTATTGTTTAACCTTGAAATGATTTGATTCCATGCCAAAACCTCGAGTTATAATAGTATGAATTGAGTTTCTCCATCGTATAAATGTTTCTTCATTATATAAATGGTTTTCATCTGCATTATTTTGACATGTACAATACACTATTCATCTCTTTCAATTTCAGCTCTTTCAGTTGTGTGTTATTTTCTTCAGAATCCTCCTTATTCTCCTCCTCAAAGCGTTTAACCATCATCTCTCCCTTAAGTCTCAAAGGGCTGTTTCAGCACAACCTCCAGTGTGATGAAGAGCTCACCTTGCTGTATCAAAGTCAAACAACACCTGACCTTTCATGTCATGTTAGTTTGACTGTTCTAGTGTACATTCTTACAGTATGTTTTTTCTTTCTGTTTTTGCTCTGTATTTCAGTGTCTTGACTCACGAGATGGTTGGTTATCATGAATGGTGGATCTTGTATCAAATTCATACAGTTTATTTTTAGAGAGTTGGAAAATCACTCCCTTCACTCTCCTTTTCTTCAATGAAGAAGACAGCAGGAAACCTGAGAGCAGCACAGAGTCTGAAAACACAAAAGAGAAGATCTTAGAGGGACCTGATCTCAAGCCAACAGGGATCTTTATGGCTTCGGGGCTGGGGGTCTTAACCACAACATCAAGAGGATCAACACTGAACACAATTGTTTTTTACCATCACATACTTATTTATTTTTCTACGTTTCAGGTTTTCAGATTTGATGTTGCCTTACTTTTTGCTTTCAGACATCAACAGTAAACTGTCTTGCTGTGTTTCAGAGATGTATTTTTTTAAAACATTTCTTTCTGTTTTTCAGGTTGTCAGGATTCATGCTGCCCTCTCCTATAGTCAGCAGTGGATCTATATTGGCTTTGTGGTTTACCACAGATTTTGCCGTCAGTGCACAGGGCTTCAAGGCTGTATACGAAGGTAAGACAATGTGTGAGTGTGCATAGTGATGTATGATTGCTGGTCATGATGCACAGACAATTTCTGAGGCAATAGTGATGAGAAATGTTACCTGCAAAGAGATATAACCGTGCTGGAACATTATGTGTGAATAACACAGCTCTAAGGAAGAAGTACCACAGTATGCTACATAAAATGAAAAAAATGCTGGACATTACTGATTGATTATTACTGACCAGCACATAACGTATTCGCGCTGGATTTAGATATTATATTTAGTCTATTAGAAAGTATCCAAATGCCAGGACTGTTGCAGTAGCTTGGAGTGACTTTGATAACATGGGTAGAGCTGATGGCAATGTTCCACACTTTGGTTGCAGTTGATTAGAGGGTATATAATTCAGGTTATCTATGTTATCAGTGCCTAAGCTTTTAAATCAGCATTATTTATCTTAATATAAATCAGGTGGTGTTTGTTTGAGAGCAGAAGAAGTCTGTTTAATCCACTCTGTGTGTCAATTTATAGCACAAAGAAATCAGGGGGCGAATTCTTCTTCAAAATTAGTTGAACAAGTGCTGATAAACATGCAGACAATTTTTCTGGAGCCCTGCTTCTCATTTATGAGAATAACTGTTCATGTTAATAGTTGTGTGTGTGGGCGACTCTTGGCTCGCAGCTGTTGTCTTGGTCATCCCTTCATCGGTTGGGATTACTGTAACGTATACACTATATTTGTATACATATTTTGTAGTCATGTATTTATGTGTCCTGTATTCTCATTTCTACATTGAGAGGTCCACATCAGTGCTCGTTGTGTTGACTTCCTGGCTGCATGTTGTTGTGCTTTGTGCCTTACGTGTGTGTCATGGTCGTGGTATACAAGACTTTTCCATGTCTGCGTGCCTGTTGGGATGTGACACAAATGCTTAGCCTGACCTTTTGAAGATGCACACACACACACACACACACGAAATACAAACACACACACTCAGAGTGTTCCATTAGGCTTGCATACCAGTTCATCTATGAATCATGAACTCTAAATATCAAAGTCAAACTCAAGAGACCAGATATACACACTTATTCCCCTGTGTGTGTGTGTGTGTGTGTGTGTGTGTGTTTCACCTTTATCATACTCTCTGTGTATGCTGTACATCGTTGTGTGTGTGTGTGTGTGTGTGTGTGTGTGTGTGTGTGTGTGTGTGTGTTCCTGGATGTGTGTCATCTGTGTGTTTGTGTATGTTGAAAGCAAACCTGACAACCATTAAACCTTTTTCCAGGAAGTGCTTTGTCTGTTTTTTCTTTCCATTGTTCCATTTCACATCTGAGGGAGCCCTTAAGTGTGTTTGTTGCCTCAGGAGTGTGTGTGTGTGTGTGTGTGTATAACTGACAGGTCTTTCTGCTAATGTCTTTTCTTTTCCTATGTTGCTTTGTTTTGAATTGATGTCCTAGACTTCAGAAATTGATTGTCTGTGTGCGTGAGTGTAAAGTGACAAATACACATAGTATTTGTATGGTGTGTGTGTGTGTGTGTGTGTGTAAAATAAATGGCTTTCATACATCAAAACAATGCATGACATTTATTAAATGTTGTTTTTTTTTTGTCATGGTAAGTGCAAGTTCCAGTTAGCTGTTTACTTTATCTTTATGCCTGTAACCATTACTGGAGTTTATTGAAAGCCAAGACAATATGATGGTGTGAACACTGGTAACAATAATGAAAAAAACAAAGGAAATTAACTGAAAATGAAATAAAACAATGAATAAAATACATGTATATTGGCAATATGATACAATATAGATGTAAGAAGATGCAGTTTAGTCGGTAGTCTCACAGCAGGTTATCAGAGGGGAGATAAACTCTGACATTTTATACTAAAGGCCTCTTACATGTGAAAAACGCAATTATATATATATAAAAAAGGAACATTTTGACGAACAGTTAATCGAGTTACATTGTTGAAAGGATTGCACCTCTCAAATGAAAAACAAACAATTATCACAAACCATATCTTTTGGCACATGTAATGCAATTTACCAAGACAAAGTCGTTGTTCATTGAAAAGGTAATTGCATGTGTAATATAACACGTTGAGAGATATTAATCAGGTGTGCATCTCAAATTGCCAGACAGTTTCAGATTGGTTTTAGGGAGTGTTACTGACGCTGCAACTTTAACCCTTTTAGAGATAACACTCAAATATTCCTGTTAACTCAAATCAAGACCACTAATGCCAACCGAGGCATGACTTTTTGACTTGTGAAACAAAAACACTTCTCATCTGTCTCCTCAGTTTGTTCAATCCAAAGCCTGATTGAATGTGACTTTAAGCAATGTGAGAAGTCAAGTCAAGTCAATTTTATTTATATAGCCCAATATCACAAATCACAATTTGCCTCAAGGGGCTTTCACAGAGAAGCACCTCTGTGACTGTGATCAGTTAGGCTGAATCCAAAGCAGATCCACTTTTCAACTTTAATTTGAAATCCTTGTTTTAATCTGCAGAGTTAGACAGGCACAAGTTTGTTTTCATTCAACCAAGAAAAATAGTGGGACCACCTACGATGTGAGGATCCTGAGTCGAATATTTGATGTGAATATAATTTTATCAGTGTTCATGTTCAGTAAAGGGAAAGTTTTACTGTGCATATCAACCATACCGCTCTTTTCTGTATCCTTTAACCTTTGTCTCTGTTATGCTATGTAAAGCAGGAGACCCTGAACATATCTTGCATAAATTGCTAATGTGAATATTGTTAAGAACGGATCATAAAAATACTTGGGCACTGATAGGTTACAGGGTCAGGAACTTGAATTCATAACCATTTGAGATCTGAAGTCCCATCTCATAGTACATTTTTATCCACTCGCGGCCCGACGCCCTCGCAGACTTGACAAGATGGCAGTGAACACATCACGGTATGACCGAGGCCTCAGTCCACAGGTCCAGGAAGTGAACATTTGGATTTAGTCATACATTGTTGTAGCCTACTAATCACTGAATTGACACTTCCCCTCAGTGAGTTACCTTCAGATAAATCTGTTCATAGTTTTGTTCTCCCTGTTTTAAACTACTAAATACACATTTCTGAGCTTTTAGTGTTTTTATTATTGTTTCTGATGATGATTTTTCCTTAAAGACACATTCTCTGATTTTGTTATAGCACTTAAAACCGTACCCATATCCCAAAACCTTTTAGCTTACTGTTGGTGTGTTGCTGTGATTATCTTTAATGATTGTGTCTTTGCATTTTGGTTCTTGTCCCTGTTGTTGCTATGGCTTTATGCTGCAATCAAATCTCCCTAAATGAGAGCTGATTTAGCCAAATAACAGTTTTGCAACGAAGAAAATATTATTATTCAAAATAATTGGACAGTCCCAGCATCTTATTTCCCCTCTTCGTCTACCTTCACTCTGATTCTCTCCTACACCTTTTTTCTCTTCCTCCTTGTCTTCCTCTCCCCTCACCGCTCTTTCTCTGCTTCTGTTCATTTAAACTAATTCACACTAACAAAGAATCTATTCGGCCCTGTCTTTTTATTGTCCTTAACAACCTGTCTCCCCCGTCTGTCTGTCAGCCCCTCTCTGTTAACATAGCCGGTTCTGTTAACAAATCTTTTCTCTGTTCTATCCTTTTATTAAAGGAAACCAAATTGAACTATAAGTCTGAACACAAAGCTAACTGATAAGACCTCAGTCGCCTGAGAGAATGGATGGATGGATGGAGAGAGAGAAAGAGAGAGCGAGGGTGGGTCAAATGAAGCTATAAGTGGTGGAAAGCAAGGCCCTGCTGATAAAAAAGCAAGTTTGCAAAGCAGCTCTGTGAGACAAGATAATCATCAATTAATTTCCCCTGAAGTAGAAAGAGGGAGAGACAGACTGAGTGAGAGAAGAGAGAGAGGTGTGGTTAGGAAGAAGAGGGAGAGATACAAAATCAGTTTATTTATAAATAAACACAATGAGTGGATTTTGTGTATGTCTGTATGTCCAGGTATTCAGATGTATTGGAGTCCTGGATGGAGGATTTTTTGTCACATGTAATTCTCCCATCTCCATCTTCATCGTCTCCATCTGTTTCCCCTGCAAAAAAAAAGTCATAAAATAATTTAAAATATTTATATTTGAGGCCTCTGTGTTCAGGAATCAGTCAGTGAGCATAAACTCTTACAGCTGCTTTATCAGGAGTTACACCTGCAGCCATAGTTATAGATTTGTTGCAAACGATATGGATTAAGCCCTGGGTTGTGTGTCCACGAGGACCCTCTCTCCCACTATCAGATGCGGTGTGCATTCCTGCTGCAGCTGGGAGCTTAACATGTGTTAGCAGTCATGGTGCCAAATGCTAAAAGTTATAAATATTTAAACTTTTAGTAAAAGATTGCCTTGCCTCAAATGAGTTTACAATTGTCGCTTAGCAACAAGAAGCACTACCAGCTTTTCCTCTGAGCATTCGTTAAGTGCTGCTACCTGTAAGAAGAAACCCAGTGGATACAAGGCCTTACTTTCTCATTCACAGCAGTGACTGACTGGCCCTAAAACAAAGGAAAAATGTATGAAACAAACATGAGTGGTGGTGTCCTCGCTGGTTCCAAACCATTTTTGACTAAATTGAGCTCTTCTTCAACACATGCGAATCAATTAATATGGCATGTTGGGAAACGTGACATGAGTTCAAGGGTTCACACTTAATGACAAATTTCTTTCAAAATGATTATGGATGTATAATGCAATATAAATACAAAATTATGATGAATATTAAATGTGTACCAAATAAAAAACTGGTGCATCTTATTTCGTTAACAAATGTATTTTTAATGGTTAAATGCTATTTAAGTATACAAATATACAAATGACCATTAAACTAATTATTTTCAGGAGAAAAAATGTTTGACCAAGAATACAAGAGAACTGCTCTAATTAACTAGGCCAATTAATTATAAACTGTTAATCATGTACAATATGCACTCCAACAGTTGAACAGTGTGTGTGTGTGTGTGTGAGAGAGAGAGAGAGAGAGAGAGAGAGATTATTGACTCCCAGCACCACCTTTAACTTTAAAAGTAGAAACATCATCTTCAAAGTCTCAACAGCCCATCCCCACTCCCCCCCCCCTCCCCCCCCCCCCCACACACGCACACGCACCTACACACAGAAAAGAAAGAGGCCGAGTGAACGTTTTTCAGTCCCTAGGCTAGCTGCAGAGTTTCCTCTCCTGTTGAGGGACTTCTGTGAAAAACACAACTTGGAAACCCTTTAAAGGGACTTTGCACATTAAACACAAGCACACACACACACACACATATACAGGCTCATACAAAACAAGCACGAACATATGCACACAGATACATACATGGCTGTTGGAGACTACATAGGACTCACTCTGGAAAAGCAATAGAAGGAGAATAAAGATAGGAAGATGTGAATACAGAAGAGAAGAGGGTGTGTGTGTGTGTGTGTGTGTATATGTTCTAGTGCATGAGTTACAGGTCACGTATTTTTGTTTTTTCTCATTTCTTGTTGTTATGGCAATACTCACCATGGCACCATGCATAGGTTATTATGGGGTACCACTTTTACACTGCATTACGACATGTAATGTGTGAGTGCCCGTGCCTGAATGTGTGTATATCTGTAAAATTGCAGGAAGTTCATCCCCTTTGGTGTTGGCATTTCCACCATCTTTCTCTCTCTCTCTCTCTCTCTCTCTCTCTCGCTCTCTGTCTCTCTCTCTCTCTGTCTCTCTGTCTGTCTGTCTCTCACTCTCTCTCTGTCTGTCTGTCTCTCTCTCTCTCTCTCTCTCTCTCTCGCTCTCTGTCTCTCTCTCTCTCTCTCTGTCTGTCTCTCTCTCTCTGTCTCTCTCTCCCTCTCTCTCTTTGTCTGTCTCTCTCTTTGTCTCTCTCTCTCTCCCTTTCCCCCTCTCTCTCTCTCTCTGCTGTGTAGACTGGTGTAGAATCCATTAGGAACACTTCTAGGAGCTTCCAAATCTTGCTGACTTGATGCAAGGCTTTGCACAGACTGTGGCAAGAGCCCTGTAGCCACCAACCATTGGACGAGATGCAAAAAGATCGCAGCCTCCTGCTCGGGGATTTTGGTTCCTTAGACATGATGTTACACATAAGAAAGATTTATTCATCTAGAGTTTTTTCCGATGCCTCTAGCCAGATAGTTTTCTTAGTGGTGCCTTTATTTCACAGAGTTTCGCCTTACTAAATCTCAGAGGGCTGAAAATAGCCATTGCAGAAAATTGCAGTACTGTAGATGGGAGTTGTGACATAATATGAATATAAAATATGGGATGTTGGCAGACTGACAAAAAATGTAAAATATCTGAAGGGGTGATTTTGAAATATCCAGTTTTAGATTTTTTATTACTTTTACTAACTTATTCACTCAATAAATAAATAATTTAGTTTTGATCATTAGTTTGTTAGGTGGTAAGTTATTTGGTTGGCTGGTTATCTGGAATTTTACATTTTACATATTTTGCCAGCGCCCAAGACTCGCTCTGGAAATTCACATCAGAAGCATGACGTGGTGTGTAAGTATCCATCTGTTCAATCAACACAAACTCCAGCCTGCGTTTGTCCGTCACTGTCCTCAGAAGCAGCTGTCCTGTCAGCAGCGGCTCCTCAGGAGCTGAAAGGGCAGCACTGGTTTAACTGTCTTCACTAGACACAGTAACATCCAAAATTTACCAGACAAGAATAGTTTTCAAGTAGTGGTAATGAGGAGTATGCAGGAAGAAAATAGAATTGTTTTTATTTATTGATTCATTAATTTTATTTCCCCCACGCAATGTAGTGGCTGAGAGAAATAATACTCATCAATCATTACAGATACCATTAATAAGTTCAGAACGCATAGAAAGCAGGAGATTTTTGTAACTGAATGATCTTCCTGTGAATATTATCCTTGCAAAAAAAAAAATAAACAACAGATTCGGAGCATCAAAAAACACGGGGTCCCCCGTTGCGCGTTAGTTAGGACTCTGTGTGGATTGTTACAGTTGATAAAATTGAAGAGTATCTGTTCAATGAGATGGATAAGCGACAAACGTCAGAAATGCTTTCTGTGCGGATTCCCCTGTAACTTTTAAATTGTTGTGTCTGAAATCACAACCTAAATTCATTTCTAACTGCGTGCTCCATCTGGCACGTTGCAGTTCTAAATCCAGTCTTCGCCACATGCTGTACTTTGTTTTTGTACTTAGATCTTGGCTGTTGTGAATCCCCTGTTTGAATGACAGTCGACCAGCCTGTCAGGTTAAGTAAAATCCAGTTGGCCAGCTTGCTAAATAAAGAACGATCAACACAAAGCTCCAGAGATCATCAACCAATGCACTCAAGCTGTTTTTGTATATTCATAAAGAGAAATTTATTTTTAATATCTAAAACACACTTTTACCATCTGCTCACAAGCACCAGTGGCTAAAAGCAGTCGACTTGCATGAGAAGTGCTTTCCACTGATTGTCTCCTAAACTTGTTATCACACATCACACTTGTCATTATACTTTTTAATTCATCTGGATAGGGTTAGGGTTCTTCTGAACAAACTGTTGTAGCTGCAGATGTAAGAAAATGTGTGTGTTGAGCATTTATAGAGTCACAATAATAACTGCTTTCATTAGAATTATTGAGCTTGTGTATTTGGCAACAGCAACACAGACTCCATTTATCTGAGTGAAAGTTAGAGGGTAAACAAGTCTCAGTCATTCCAAAGGAAAATAAATTCATTTGGATTTCCTTTTGATTAGCTTGTTGAGGAAATGGGTTGCGTGTACACTGATGAAATGGGTTATATATACATGTAAAATATTAGCTGTTTGAAGTGGAAATGGTTGAGATGACTGAAATTAATGGGTTTGGTGTAAACATAATATGATGTTTATGAAAATTGCTTTGATGTATATAATAGGGTTTCTTAAAGTAGATCACACTTGCACACATACTGTACATGTCAATGAAAACACATATAAAAATGTACACATAAAAAGACAAGATTATATACCTTAACTCATTTCAGGTCTTTATTGTATGCAGGATAGGTTCGTAAAATTCTAACCGTACAATATCCCTTCATATCTTAAGTGGAAATGATGTTGCAACCAGCTGAGACAAATGATACATAAAACATAGAAAATGTCATTTCCTTCCTGTCTGAAGAGTTTGTTTTGAGGTTTTTTCAGCAGGATATCAATGATTACGATTATGACTGACATTTACTGCATTTCTCTGTTACCAATGCATAGCCTATTTTGGCTCGCTATCGACCTGTTATCCCCTGCTCCTATCAGTATCTGTGCGCCCTTCATTGAGTATAATAGGTTGGCGAGTTTAGTCAAAGCCAATGGATTCAGCAGGGAAGCTGCTTAGAGCAAACACAGCAAATCATTAAAGGAAGGAAGTGGATTTGTCAACGTGGATAGTCAGGTGCTGCTACATATTTGTCTGTGTGTGTGTGTGTGTGCTGGAAAGATAAAGACGAAGCGAAAGAGCGAGAGCGAGAGACATTGAGAGAGGAAAGGGAGAAGCAGTCCGTTACACCAGTAACCCATATTGACTGGAACGCCATAGGAAGCTGTTCACTGTGGGAGTGTGTCATATAACGCTGTTGTTACTGACGCCAGCAGTAGTCAGCTACATCGATCGAAGCAGCAATGTCAGCTATCCTACTGTGTGTGTGCCCATGGTGGGGTAGCAGAGGAGTGTTCAAGGGTGATACCACCGTCATCAAAGCATGTTGTCGGAGCCAAGACACACACACACACACACACTCTCTCTCTCTCTCTCTCTTCTTGCACACACACATACGTGTAGTGAGTGTGGTGAGTGTGTAATCAACTTCCCACCATGTAGTAAAGTCAATATGACATCTAAGTGGTTTGAACTTAGCACCCTTTATGTGCTATTCTCAGTCTCTTTGGGGCTAACTGGAATGTGAGCGCAGTAACTAAGAGCAGAAGGTGGGATATATGCTCACACTCACACCTGGGAAATGTTCCGCACATCCACAGTGTTGTTTTGTTGGCTACTGTACAGCTCTTCTTGAGCAGCTAAAGATATCGGACCATATTCAGAGTTGAGTCAGACGGGCATAATGAACAGTTTCTGCCAAAACTGTGTACATCAGCATTCACACCTTAAACTTATCCGAGGACTCAGACAGCTATTCAGACATTGTGGTTTTCCTCTACACAAAATCCACTCCAGGAAAAGACTGTATTAAGTTCAGCACCACTGTCTAACAATTGTCAAAGCCACAATTTTTCTCCCTGAAATGCATGTCTGTAGAGAACGTAACATACATTTGCATACAAAAACACTGTCTGTTTTTGCATGTGATGTGTTGCAGGAACGCTTTCCTTGCAATCGTGTTTTTTACACACATTCAGCAGGCTGTTCACCTAATCTGTAACTATTAATGTTGCAGAATAAAAAGACATTGGCCATATATACATCCCTCCAACTCATATCTGTGGTGTGTTCATTCAAAATGTAGTCATCCACTGATGTTCCCTTTCATCCATTGTCCAACCAGAGCATAGGTCTGCATGAAAGAAACATTTTTTTACACCTCTAATGGATGTCTCCTCGCAATTATTAGTCCATTCAGATTTGATAAGAAGGCCTTGATCTTTACCTTTACTATAATTTCATTTTCCTTGTTAGCGGAGTAAAACTATAGAAATGCTAAAGGATTATCTTTTTTGTTATATGGCATTGTCACAGCTGTGTGTACGAGGTAACAGGATTGAGGACCCAAATGCAGACACTGAGGCAGAACAGGTCGAAGAAAAATGACTCTTACTGTACTCTTCTACATCTACGACTACTCATTGTTCAAATTAACAGGCTTACAGGCAGGCACAAGAAGGCAGTCCAAACAACAGCTAACAAATCCAGAACTTCATTATAAACTCAGGTATGATGGAACTTCCCCCCGCCTTTCAGGGTAGTTACTATGTATCAGAAATATTTGACTTTGCAATTTGATAAGGGACGACCCAAATGCACCATTGGGTTTGGTCTCTGGGAGGCTGGACACTCTTGTCCATGGCGGTGGAACTGATTCTGGCTTTCAGGGCCTCTAAGGGACTTACCGTCATGGGCTGCATCCATCAAAAGATCCAGTCTTTGAATTAGGCCACACTTAGTGTATTTCATTTGTGGCTGTAGTGGTATTGAATTTCCTGCTCAATGCTCTACCAGGAATAGTGTTTTCAGAGTCACACAGACACGTACTGTAGCTTATACATTGTGGCAACTAGACATAGAAAATGTGAATCACACATGTGAATCAAAAGTAAACTTTCTCACTGACCATCCTAGACCGCTTATCACACCACACATTGTACATTTGTTTATCACATTGTTGACCTCAGAGGTTAATACTAAATTCAGTGTAAACATTTTGAGATTTATAAAGTATGGATTTTCTTCTGACAATGTGACATGGGACCCCCCAAGTTAAGATTTTATCATGGGGCCCCCTTATCTCTTATGTCCTACCAGTTACAATTCAAAGCAGTTCAATTGAACTGTAATAACCTAATGGGAATTGAGGGGCAGAGATAAAAGATTTCTTTAGCATTTTCATATCTGTGTGGCCCCATTTTATCCTCTGTGTTTCTCTCTCTGATGATAAGCAGAGCTTATAAAATCTGTGTGAAAATCTTCAAGACAGAAAGTGCTCGCTTACTGTCATTTAAGCTACGCTCTCTCTGACTCTCAGTCATGCCTTCAGTTTCTGTCTGCCTTTCACTGCCTGAGTTTCTAACTCTGGCTCTGTCTCACACCTTAAATCTTTAACACATCAGTGCCATCCAAGGGAAAGAGGCAGATTATTATTATTAAATTCGGGTTGTGGCTTGTTACATGGTTCCAGTGAATATCAATATAAACTTTATATAACTTGGACATCCCTCTCTTGACGAATCAACTACTTTCCTGTCTTGTGTTTTTCAAAGTCTCAGTCAAGACCTAAACGGGGGTCACAGATGAGTGAGAGTCACTACAGATTCTCTTTTAACTACAATACCAAGTATAATACTGATACTTGAAATATAATAGCCTTTTTAATGTGCATTAAAAAGGAGAAATCTTTGCATTTTATTTTCTAAAAATCAGATAAGGACATTAAAAAGGTATAATCACAAGCATAATCAGACTTCAGACGTCCAGACATCAGACTGCTACAAGCACAGGAGGAAAGGGTTATTTTTCACATTGTGTTACCTGCAATATTTGAAATTTAAATACCTGTATGTGAATCCAGTAAATACCAACACACACAATTGCAATGCATTTTATTTTTTTCCACCAATATAGCAGAATTCTGCAGTACTGACAATGGCATTGACTCAATCTTGTTCTCTCTGTGTGTTTTTTGGCATGTTTTAAAGAGTGGAAAGAGAACTGTACTTCCTGTTCAACATTGTTACTGTTTCTACATTTCAAACTTGTTATTTTTTCAGCAAAGATACACAGTGTCATTAGGAATCATTATTTAGATTATATTGTTGGCAAAAGCATTTTTGTGCATGGCAAACTAATTTTAGTTTATTTGTGTTATTTAGCCTACCTTCATTGATAGAAATGGGGTGGACAAAATAATGGAAACATCTGTCGGTATAACACAATCCAATTCAACAGCACTACAAACTGCAGGTTCCACATTTTCAAAAAAAAAGTAATATAACCTTCACGAAGGTAGGATTTACTGTATTAGACTGCATTAGTGTTAGGTAAGTATACCTAATAATAAACCTAAGCCTGTGTTGCAATAGAGAGTAGGATTGTACAACACCATTGTTCAATTCTTTAATTTAATTAACATTTTAATTCTTGCTCTGCTTGGGGAGAATAGTTCATCATAGAGGTTAGAAGAGAATACACAAATACAGCATTTCACCAAAAGGCTGTGTTCTCCGCCTTTCTTTTTTTTCACCTCAATATCAGCTTTTGTAGAAATGGTGATGAAAGAGCAACACCGGTGATACCAGTAAAACTGTGGTGATCACTTTCAGACTGTGATAACAACTGCTGTAATAATTACAAAGTCATGCCAGCCTTCAGGAAACTGCAAGAGTGTGAGCACTAAAATGAAATTCCAAATTGCACGTTCACCTGAATGCAGAATAAAATGTGGAGTTCAGAGAGGTTTCTGGATCCTGCATTTCAAAATGTGCATATTTTGTTAAAATTAAATGCAGCTCTCACCTGAAGCTGAATTGGACATCTGTCCACACTTTTTTGTGCTTTTTGTTGGACTCTGATGTTAGGTTTTTGTGCATTTGTCTCTCTCTCTACATATATGTAGTTATAAGGCAGTTTTATCCATACCACGTAGGGATACAATTTTACTTCTACAGTAGTAACCAGTTTAGTAACCATCTTCCATTCCCACTTCATCTTCCATACATCCCATGGATACTGTAACAGAAACAAAGAGTAAATCTTGATTTCCTCATGCCAGATGTTTATTGGGGTGAATAGCAATCAAACTTGCGCAAATGATGCAATGCGGTGGTCGAGAATTCAGTCCTTGTTTGTTGGGATCTGTCAGATAAAGTTGTTCTGTGTGTTCTGTGGCATCTGGTCCATCTCACTAACTGTGTGATTTGCTTATTTGTATGTGGACCTGTAGTTTGATTTTATGGTGCTTAGAACAGATGGAGCAGGAAATTAGATGCAGGAGATTCATAATATTGAAAGTATGTAGTTTTAAGTGATGTGCATGTGTGGCCTGCATCATAGAATAACAACCAGAGACCAATGCCTAGTCACTGACAGAAACAGTGGGGGGGGGGGGGCCTGAAAATATTTTTAAAGACAAATTAGGACAGGAGAATAGATATGTGGAAGAGGGAAGCAGAAGTGAGAAACAAAGAAGGTGCATCAAGAAGCGAGAGAGAGAGAGAGGTGACGAGAGTGAAGAGAAGGGGAGTGAGAAAAAAGAGAAGAGCAGGAGAGTAGACTGGAGAGGAAAGAAGAGCAGACAATCCTTAGAATACCAAACACTTCTCTGGCCGAGAGAGAAAGAAGAGAGGAGAGGAGGGGTTGCAGTGAAAGATGGAGAGCATCCACAGAATACCAAAGAGAGAATAAATGCTAGGAGGCTTCTCAAGTCATTTTCACATTTATTCCAAAGTCTTTGCTAGTTGTTAAAAATAGACACGTATACTTGAGTTTAGTTAGTGGGAGTTTGTTCTAGCAGCTTTTCTTTAATTAGTTGTTTTGATGACATTACTACAAAGTACTTCATAATAAATCGTATATTTGTTTTTACAAACAATTTGTCAGTAGATGGAAGTATTCAGAAATGTTACAGTTGTGGAACAGCAGAAGAAGAGAGCGAAGAAGAAGAAGATGATGACGAAGAGGGGATGAGAGGATGAATGGGAAGGGGAAATAAGAAATGAAGAGAGAGATGATAGTAAAGGAGAGAAAAGGTGGAAGAAAAAGAGAAAAGAGAGAGAACTGACTCTAAGAATCATGCTCGCTTGGCTGAACTCGTACCTTTTCCCAAGATGCATTCTGTTTGAGATGGGCCTAAAAATAGAACACACACACACGCGCGCACACACACACACACACACATTCAGAGACACACACCTCTCCCTGGGGTGGACTCACTGTCATGCACACTGAGACATATACACTGCAGACAAGCTGCAGACAGACACACATACAGACTCAAGACATCATGTTGTGTCACCTTAACTACCCGCCACAAGTTGTTAACGTTTTTATTGAGAAAGGGAAAGTGCAGGAAAAAGAAGGAGCAAAGAAAGGTTAAGAAAGAGAAAGACAAGGGCCATACTGACACAAAAGAACATGTATACATGAACTACACAAGCGCCTCATGATCACACTTAAAGGATATGCTACTTCGCATATCCTTGCTGTTGGATTAAAATCTTGTAACTTGAGTTTTGGTGATTACATTCTCCTCCATAAATTGAGACAAATTTTAAGGCCCTCAGGTGTATAAAACCCTCTAAAAACCTTTTGCATTTTGTCAAAACTGCTTAAAACAAGGATGTTTTTCTTAGTGCACAAAAGTTGACATTTGAGAGATACATGGGTTTCACCTGACAGCAGCGATATCTTACCGTGATTATGTTTACTCCAAAGAAGAGCATAATTGCGCAGCATAATCACTGCATGGCATTTACACGGGTCCAGCTTTACTTCCATTTTTGTCTTAATCACAGTACAATCACAGTGGTTTGTGCAATTTCTTAATCAAGGCTGTCACTGACACTTTTTAACACCTTCTTGTTTTCTCAGGTGTTTTTTTAATAGTTTAGTTGTTTGCTAGGCTTATAGTACACTATATTATTGGGGAAAATGCCTTGAAATAGACACCTTCATGACATAGCTCTTGAACAACCTGGCAGAAATCCTCTGTGCTCTTTTGTTTCTGTTGTTTCTTTTCCCACCAACAGTATTATCCACTTTGTTATTTCAGGTTAGCTGGCCCGTACTGCTGTAGCTGCAAGGCAACCTTGTGCCATTTGAGCTCCTGCTGTGTTTGTTAGTAGTGAAAAACTACTAATACAAAAGAAGAAAGCATTGCATGTGATCACAGCCAACCAGACACCAATCAGGACACTTATGTACTGTAATCACAGCTCAAAGACTAATCATAATCATGATCAAATTGTTCACGTGTTATCTGTACTTGTCTGTGTAGCTCATGTGGCTGTGGCAGGGACGAGTGTATTTCTTTGTCATTGCTGCAATAAACAGATGTCACATATAGTCTGGGTTGTAGCAGGATGTTTTACTTTATAGAGCCTTGAAATTGGCTTAATTGCACTCATCTTCTGATTTACAATAGCCATGAGAGGTAATGAGAGTGAGAAGAGTGATATACTGTAGAGCAAAGAAGTCCTCTTCTGTCTGCCTGCAGCCTTTTAGCCCTTTCTTTTACGTTTCCTCATATCTTTCAGAAGCAGCTCGATATCCTTCTATCTCTTTCTCCATCCCACTCTCTCCTTCTTTCACTCTCCTCCATCTTTTTTTTTCACACAAGGGGCTCTTATGGTGTGAAGATAACTGGCTTGCTTTATTACCAGTCTGTCTTCATGCTGTCAGTCCATGGGCTATTTACTTCCACAAATCATGACTCAGCTCATGAAGTGCATGTACAGTACAAAGGTAGGAGGGAAGGTAAGTTGGTCAGTAGGTAGGTACAGAGTAAGAGCAGATGTGGCTCGTCTCCTCTTCTGTGAAACAAGATTGGGTTTGGTTTAATTTTGAAGTATTTTGTGTGCTGATATGCTAGATTCACTAATTACCGATTATTTATATATATTTGTGTCACTGTTAGACAGTATGATGGGTTCAAAACACCAGAGCCCAGTTAAAAGAACAACCAAAGCCAACCTGGAATATTTATGTATCATCAATAAAGCGCACAGCTAGTAAGGTATATACAACACACATGTATGGTAGACACTCCTTAGACTTCAAATCTTTTTCTGCTACTTTGATCTGTTGCACAGGCTTAATGCAATCACTCCTCTCCTCTCCTCTCATCTCCCAACATACACATTTAAACAAAGCAACATACAATTCGGTGTCTCTAACTTAGTGTAGATAGGGGTGTGTACTGTTTGTATGTTTGTTTGCATTTGATGCCACAGACAGAAATGGATAAGTGAATGCAGCCTAGGTACACGTGCAGTTCAATAGGCTGTGACAGTTTCAGAGTGTCAGTGTAAAACACGCAAACATCAAAACAACACTAAGAGTTGACGGCCATGCTTGTGAAATAAATGCTAATGTCAGCATGCTAACGTGCTCACATGTTTAACAGGTATAATGTTTACCATGTTCACCATCTTAATTTAGCGTTGTTAGCATGCTAACCTTCACTAATTAGCACTTTTCACAAGTGAGACGATGTATGTTTGAAATTAGTTGAGTAAAAAAAAAAAAAAAAGGTGGATCATTTTTGCATTGCTGAGAAGTTGCCCTAACCCTGTCAGTGCAGGTAGTCCTAATGTGGAAGAAGTGAAGCTCTGCTGTCAAACCTCTATCATCTGAGTCTGCTGTTGTCATCATTCTCACCATTACACTTGATTTTGGAGATTTTTTTTGTACCGCCGGGAGGTTGCCCTTTCAATGTCAGCAAGTTCTGCTGTTTAACAGTTTAAGCTATTTTATCTCTGTCACTGCCAGAAGGCCGTTCTCTACACTGCAGCTGATATTAAGGACAGATGATTTTTGAGAAGTTGCCTTAACCCTGTCAATGTAATTTTAAAACCTGACATTCCTGTTGCGGCACATTATGACAAGCTGACATATTGTAACAGAAGCTGACTTTGATATTCTGACAGTGGCTCTGATGGTGGCATTTAATGAATTGAGGATGTGCCACATTAAACTTTTCTTTCACAGATGTGTCATTTTCACCACTTTCATTGAGCTCAGTTTAGGACAACACTCATCTTGTGCTGCTTTTCTGTGTAACAGGTGGTATGGATTTAAGAGAAAGACATGGGGATGGGTTTCATTGGTAGAGGATTAACCTTGTTTATGTCTCTGTATAAAATTAGCCCTTTATGTTTTGAGGCACATATATTTATGTAAAACCATCTTTATGAAATGATCTTCTTGAGTGTATCAAGATCAAAACAATCAGACGTGTTAGTGGTGCTGAATCATTTCATTTAAAAAAGTCAATTATTTACGTAAGCTTTTCTGTTAAATTACCAAATAAATCCTGGATCATGGCATTAACCCAGATTATAGACAGTATGCCTCTCTCCTCAGAAAAGAAAAAAAAAAGAGCAAAACAATGCTTCCCCAGCCATCATCCCCTTGTTACATTTGAACAATCCCTTTTAGAGCAGCTTTGGACACCCAGCCAACCAGTCAGCCAGGAGTCACATCCAGCTCATACTGTGTCCTGTCATTTACCAATCAGTGCTGGAGCCATAACACAGATGGATTTGGCAAACGCAGCCAGCTCCAGACAGAGTTGGACATTGAGCGATTTCTGGATTTTTGGCTCAACAACCTACTATATAAGTAGCATTAGCATCTCCGGTGCCAAATCTCTGTGCACGTACTTATAAAACCATAAGCATTATCATCATTTAACCTTTAGAAACTGGACCGCTCCTCAAAATTCTCCTGAGTAGTTTGAATTTAGTCATTTTTCCACGCTGTAAGACAGTGTCACACACACACACACACACATATACGTATATATAACAATCTACTCCAGGCCAAGAAATAGTCCTGCACATAACACCAAGTAAAACCACAACTTGTTTTTATACCTACATCCTTATATGGCTGACACAAACAAGATATTATTAATTAGTGAGATTTAGAGCTGCTGGTAGGCAGATTTTCTTTACCGTTGGACAGAGCCAGGCTAGCTGTTTCCCCATGTTTCCAGTCTCTATGCTAAGCTAACCTCACCTGGCTTTAGCATCATATTTATCATATAGACATGAGAGTGCTATCAATCTTCTCATCTAACTCTCGGCAAGAAAGCAAATAAATACATTTCCCAAAATGTCAAAGTGTTTCTTTAAAATCAGATTTCATTATCACAATTTTTGCGATGTACTGTTTGGTTCAGGTCTTTGGGGGGTGTTTAGCCAGCGGCACTGAGTAAAACTTCAGTTAGCGTGTGAAAAAAACAAGATTAAAAGTGTTAATAACTTACTGTCAGTTACATGTTTAAAGTTGACACTCCCTCCCACTGCTGTGTGCGCTGCGTAAAGGCGTAGTGTTTTCACCGTTGCAGAGTGGCAGCTCTCCTGCCGGCAACTTTATCTGATTACCGTAATAGAATTCAATACGGTGAAATTTGAACTTGCTTTAGTTGCTGCATCTTCTCCTTGGCCAGAATGCACTGGCGGTGTGACGCTCTGAATAAATGAACAGGATCTCTGATGGCACTCTGTCAGAGTGTACTCAGTGTTTGAAAACACATTTTAGAAGTTAAAACTGGAACGCTGCAGGCCAGAAATAGTTCCAGACCTCTCTATCATCCTTCTGTTTAGTAGAAAGCCAAACGTGACTGTTTGATTTAAGACACGGTTATGTATTATTTTCCAGTCACATCAAGAGATGGGGTTTGATCAGCAGCCTTAATTGTCTGTACAGTTGGTGAATTATAGTGTTTGACATGAAAATGGCTGTTTAGGGCCGGGTACAGGCCAGTTGGCACAGCTGTTTCAGTTTAAAGCCTGAGAAAAGCTTTTCTGGAAGGATGAAGCCACCCTGAAGAAAAAACTGCTTTCTCTCTCTCTTTCTCAGCTGTTGCTTTCTTTCTCCTCTCTGTGTCTTTCTTCTCTCTCTCTCTCTCTCTCTCTGCCTCCCTAATGCATCTGTCCTTCCTCACGCCTTATGGGTCATTCCCAGTCAGACACATTAACAAGGCTGACTGCATGGACGCCTTGCTCATTGATCAAACACACACACACACACACACACACACACACACACACACACACACACACACACACACACAAGGTAGCATTAGGCAAAGACATGCATAAGTATTTCTCCTTCATTCTCTTGCCTTGTATCTCTCTCACTCTGTCTCCTTCATTTCAGTCCAAAGCTGTTTCATAAAGCAGACAGTCCAGAAGACAGTACTGACAGCACCAATAGGATCCATCAAAACCACCTAAAGGTGACAGATGGCTCAACGAGGACATGGATGATTCCTTTTGACCTACTCGTTCTTGTTCACATGAACGAAGTGTCTACACAGAAAGCGTTTCAGCCACATTTTTCAGTTGTACGTCTCACATGCGTCTGACAGAACAGAAGCGCTTCTATTTCAATCAATCCGGCTGTCTACACAGGCCGCGTAACAGCTCACATTTCACTCACGCGTAAACGCAGCCTAAAGCGTGTTTCTGCACTTTTAGTCTATTTTCTTCCATGTTATGCGTAGCTTCACTGATTGTGTGTTGGGCTCTGAGTGCTGCCAAAACACGGGTGACCTACACTCAATACTGTGCCTGAACACATCCTGTGTAGACAAATGGAGCACTGAAGCTGCTGCTGCTCTGCTAACATGCTGCTAATGCTATGCTATGTGTAGATTACATAGTAGTAGAAAACTTTTTCAGTCAATGTTGTCATTTTTTAAAGTTACATTGACAAAATGTTGTATATATTTTTTTTTGTCTTTTATGTTTTATTCCTTTACAAGCACACATGCACATACACATCCTTAAAAGGGCCCCTGCATGGTTTTTCAACAGTCTACATGCGTTCCACAATTACGACCCTGTGCATGCTTCTTACAATTTGAAATATCTCTGCCTGCGACCGCACAGACTGCACACAGCTCCATGCTGGTGATTGGCTCCTAGTCTATGTGATCAATAGTTTGAATCAGCTGGTGGTCACACAAAACACAGAGAACTTTTGTTCAGAGAAATTACAGAAATACATTTGAAGGCGTCACAAGATGTAATACGAAGAAAAATAGATGTTTCTATTGCACAAAATTCAGTTTATTTTTTTCTTTTCTTTTTTTTTTTTTTTTCCTGGATGCTTTACCTCTTCAAACCCCTAAAAGTCCCTCAAATAAAAAAAAAACCTGAGATGGAAAAAAATCCCTCTTTGATCAAACTGCTCACAGCTTATGTCCATATTAAGGCCGTAACTTCTGACATGGGTTGCAAGTAGACACTGATTTGTTTTAAGGGCTCACAAGTCAAAAAGGTTGGGAACCACTGCTCTAAACTATGTAAACAATCATCAATATGTATGTTGGTTAAAATATGGTAATAGAGTCTCATTGTTCCATCTCTGGGAATGACATGACATGGTGCAATATGTGCAGCCTACATTTCAAAATGAAGACCCTGTAGTAAACTCAGGTTTGCTTATTTAAACACCAAATGATCAACAGTGGACAAAAGAATGGCGTAGACCTTCAGGGTGGCTTTCTGTGTAGATGTTTCCCCAGTGTCGTAGAAAGGTAACTCCTAGAAGGACCAACAGTATGTAAACACACACAATCTTATTTTTTATTTCCTTTTTCTCTTATGTATGCTTTCATGTAATATTTGTTTCTGTTTTTCAGTTGAATCTTTTAATTTTGCAATTACAATTTACAATGTATGTAAATATGTAGCCAATATGTCTAGCACATTTACATGCACATACTTTTGCATATGTGTATGTTAAGATAACAATTTAAAGTAATCAATACAAAATTAAGAAGTTTTACACAAGTGACAATACTTTTTTTTTTTTGTTAAACAGTACCTGATGTTGGAAGCAAGTCTTCCAACATCATCCTTTAAAAGTGTAAAATTTTTATTTTTTCTTTCTACATCTTCCTCTTAGTCGGTCTCTTTGTGATGTGATTTCTGACATTCTGCTGTGGTTCATCCAAGCATGGACTCACTATGAAACAAGTTGTGAGACAAGAACCCTGCATAGTGTGTGTGTGTGTTGGTGAATTGTGTATGTGCGTTCGTGTGTATGTGTGTGCGCGCGCGCGTGCGCGTGTGTGTGTGTGTGTGTGTGGTTACCAGTTGTGTCGCTTCCCGTCTGAGATAGGTCACTTCCTGCCTTCCCAAATGTCTCTTTCTCTCACCACCAATGACTCACACACACACACACACACACACACACACACACACACACACACACACACACACACACACACACATTCACTTGTCTTGCCGTGGGCTGCAATGAGCATATCAGCAGTCAAATTCCCTCCACAACTGGAGTGCAACAAAATCACTGACCACAGACTCACAAACACAACCGCACACACACACACACACACATACACAATTCACCAACACTCTCCCGCTGGTTAGGTTGTAGAGTTGTGGCCTGTGTTGACAGCTTTCACTGTGAGAACTGAAATCAGTCAAGGATTGTTCTGCTCCATGTGTGGGTGTGTGTGTGTGTGTGTGTGTGTGTGTGTGTGTGTGTGTGTGTAGGTGCGCGTGCGTGTGTGTGTGTGTGTGTGTTTGTGTGTGTCTGCATCTGTGCATGTGGTAACCAAACCAGCAGATTGCCAGCAGTCGCTTGGTTGTTTTCTGCCTGCTCATGCAACAAATCCAATTCCAGGCAGTCAGCAAACCAGAGATGTCTATCTAAAAGAGTTCTGCCACTGGAGCCACTGAGGCCAAAATACAATTTTAGCCAGCAAGCAAAGCTTCAGCTATTATTGCTTTACAACTGCTTTTAAACTTAAAGAAGGAAAATAAATTCAAACACCAGCTTCAAGAGGTGAAACCAGGGCCAGAGAATTAAGTTTGGTTAGATTGGATAGGTTCTCAAACTTTTAGGTCCAAAGCCCGAAGAATGAAGCCATGGAAACTGTCTTCTCTTGTCAGCTTGTTTCATATAATTTGTTATCAGAGTGACATAAAAGAAATTGAGAAAATATTAGAATATCCCAACTCCTAAGATTGACAACTGCTTGAGTATCTCTTAAGGCCAGTTCAGACCAAAGATTCGCGACGAGACGAAACTGTTTTAGGACGTCACAGGGAAAAGTTGCAGCGGTGTGAACTGGCCCGTCTCAGCTCAACTCAAGCCGGCTGATGGCGTCGTGTGAAATTGTCAAATCGCCAGTGGCTGGTTTTAGAACATAAAGCATGTCACCTGTTTCAACAGCCAATCAGCTTATAGCGAAGTCAGCTGGTCATCTCAACCCTCTCGTTTTTTTATGTTTTCGCCGTTTCATCAATACTAGAAATGCAACTGTAGCAAGTAACTCACCATCTCTATCCTCATTCATATTTTAAGACGCTACAAATTATATCCAGCTACCAAAAAAAGCCTGAAAAACCGGCAGATAGAACGGAAGTACAGAGAGTCGTTGCTATGGAAATGATACTGCGTCTCATCTAGTCGCACTGATGTAAAGTGGCAGTCGCGAATCTTTGGTCTGAACTGGGCTTGGTGTGTGTTGGTAATACATTTACCAATATGTGATTTCAGTCACCATAATGAAAAGTCTATGTATACAGTATGAGTTTGTACTCTACCCCTTAGCTCTTCATGTGTGTACAACTTTACATAACAGTATCTATGAAGCAAGTATGTGTGAGAATGTGTGGAGTGGTTAAATGTCCAGACAGAGCAGCCAGCAGAGGCCAAGTAGAGCTCTGCTCTTCGCTGCTTTCCACTCCACTGCCATCGTTGGCTCTTGTCTGTACACTTGATTGTAACAGTGCTTCACTTGTTCAACTGCATTTCTCTTCAGTGTGTGAAAGAGACTGGTTGGGAGAGACAGGGAGAAAGAGAGAGGGAAAAGAAGGGTAGAGTTGGAAAATTAGCTTGCAAAAAATGTTGAAACTTTATCTCCAATGTGACAAGTAAGAAAAAGGAACAAATTCAACATGTCATTGTCTCCCACACAGATGAATGCCAGGCAGCCTGCTATGACATAAATAGCTGGTAGCAATATTAATGACTTTGTGGTAGCGCCAGCATAGCAGAGCAGTGCAGAGGATTTATCCAGACTTGAATCTGGAAGGTTGGAGAGGTCAGCGATCAAGTGCTCCACTGCAAACATCGGTTCTATTTTAACCGAGACTCAACGCACCCGCCACTTCAATTATTTAACTACACGACTCTGTGAAAAGCAGGGCAGGTGGAGAGCGCGACCGAGAGACGGAGAAGAGGAGAGAGACAAAAGTAAAGAGTTTGGATGCAGTTAATGATGACCATCATCTCACTGATGATGCTAATGAAGCTATCAGTGTAGAAACCTTTGCTCCACAACATGTCAACAACCTAAAAAAATACTTTCACTGTTCATCAAGTCACGATATCCCTTCCGAGGAAGTGCTGAATCCATGATGACTAAATGTTATTATATATGCATGGAGAGTGTTAATATTAATGGCCACATTGCTTTTTAATATTCAGAGAGAGAAAGGTCGAGTGGAGGGCGGGAGAGGTCAAGTACTGTGTATAACAAAGATCAGTGCAAAGTGAAGCTGTACTCTACGTAACACTTTCATGCTAAGCATGTTATGTGTAGTATTTTCCATCAATTAATCATTACAGCACTAATTTTGGGACATTTATACACACTTCTTTGTTAATAAACACAACCATCTGCTGGCCTGTTTCTGTTTTATACACATGTAAGTGTTCAAATTACACATTTTGTCTGGCATATGCAATTCATCCATGCATTTGTGTTACTTTATGTTGTTAGCTAGATAACCTGTATTTGTTGTTATTGCTGAAGTTCATAAGTTATTCCTCAGTTTCATGTGTATTATTACTGCTGTTATGGCCACAACCAGGATACAAACATTTGGCTCAACCTTGTGACCAGCAACATATACAGAAGACGCCATACCCGAGGGTTAGTTAGGTAACATAAAGGATTTTATTTTTAAAACAAATAGTACCGCACATAAACCAAATTATGGGAGTCTGGAGGCCTGGCCAAACTTAACAAAAGGATGAGGGAAGTCTGGGCTTGCCACATAGCCGGCCGGCAGACCCAGAGCTTGCTCCCCTAACCTACCAAAACAGTGCGTAAACTGAACTAACAAACAAAGCTGTGAAAACTGGACTACCAGACCTCCATCCTCAAAAGAAAGGAACACAAAATAATGAACTAAAGAAACAGAACGCTGAAACGGTCAGAAGGCTGCTTCATCTCAGAGAGAGAGCCATCTTCCTCCCCAGCCTCCCTTAAAGCTGGGGTAGGCAAAATCTGTGCAACCTAAGCAAAACCGTCCACCTCTCTCTGCTGCCTTGTATAACTCCACTAAGCCCCTCCCACCAAACCCACAACTTCGACCGGCAGCAGAAGGAGTCGCTTGCCGTGCAAAACCTCATGTCTTGTAGGGCTCGTTCTCCACAGCGTGAAACTCACCGAAACCCCGGTCCCTCTCGCCTTCCAGCAGCGGAAAGAGAGGCTAGTACACCACACACACACACCACTGTCCCCCGTCAAAAGTTATTCCCCACTGTTTGTCATCATGCCTCTTTGCCACTCGACATTACGAGCGCCATGGCATCGAACATAATGAGCCTGAAGCTCCGTGTGGAGCCGGGACGTGTTGTTTTGTACTATGCACCGCTGTAGGCAAAGGAGGTAATGGAAATTTATCACAAGTTGCAGGATTTTTGGCAGGATTTTCCACCATTGAATCAGGTTTTCACCGTCTGAAGGGACATGTACACACATCTGCTCTTGTAGCTTAGCCAATATGAAAACACCGTCTCTCTGAAATAACCTGTGATAGGCTAAAGTCTACTGTCACCAGATAGATTTTCTGAAGCCTGAAAACAGAGGCAAGAGGGGGGGCTGAAATGGAGGTCTGCTCTCAGACCACTTGAAGTACCATAAGCTGAATGGTTATTGTGAATTTTTTGGCCAATGATGCCAAAAGAAAACTGCCTACCCAACCTTTAAATATGGACAGAAGGAGGGAGAAGAACACGAGAAGAGCGCGTAACAGCCGTCCTCTGGACCGGAGCAGGACTGACCCTTATTTGCATGTAGCCCCAGAAAACCAAGCAATCAGATTTTATGACCCTCGCCTGCGGTGACGCATAAACCTACAGTATGTGGATTAGTGTAAATGAAAGTGTATTCAGTCTCATCTGGATTTGTGTTTAAATGGGGACATGGAGTGACACCAGCATTATGTACAAGGCTGTTTTAAACAACAATCAGAAAGTCACTATACTGCTGCTGTGAGACAGGGGCTTATTTTTGGAGATTATTTGATTTACTGTTTACACAAAACCATGAATTTAACTGCCTTGATGTAAACAACTCTAGAATACATTCAGTTTGAGTCTGCTGGTCTTTGCTGTCACTCCAAGGTTTCTTCTTCAGCTCAAATCCAGCAGAGCTGCGAGGTTGTGTTTCTACATAAGCTGAAGTTCAGAAAACCAAGGAGAAATGGCCAGTATGAGTTTGCTAAATTAATTAGCATTACTTCAACAACCACTCAAAAGTAGCTCATGACTCACTGAGTAGAATTAGCTCAGGTATGTTACGCCATTAGAGTGATTCAGTCAGACCACTCACGTTGAAATGTTTATTATGCAGCAGAACATAGTTAGAGTTTGGCGTCTAGGCTCCGACCTCATCACTCCCAGCCAATGTGTTTACATGATATATTGAGGAGTGATGAGCACATATCTTAAACCCCCTAGCCGGAGCCTGCAGGTGGATGCTGGGGTGGTGGTGGGGCTGAAAGAACAAGCGGCAATACTGATGCAGGGCAGCAGTGGCATTTGACAGGCAGAGGGAGAGATGGGACATTTTGCTGTTTAAATAGACCGCCAAATTGAGATTGTGTGTTCGGTAGATGGTTGAGGAGAGTGAGGTATGTCACATGTGTAGCAATGCAGCTCGAGTTGACTGCCTGAACTAGCTCGCAGGCGTCGCTCCATTTGTGGTCCCAGTTACATTTCTTTTTCTCTAAAATTACTGCTTTTTACTCTCTGACTTTCACTCTCTGAACTCTCCCAGCTGTTTACCCCATCCTCTCTCTCTCTCTCTCTCTCTCGCTCTCTGCCATCCACTCATGTCTGATGTGTCAGTCAGTCAGGGTCTTAGCAAATCAAAGTGTGTGTGTGTGTCTGAGAATGTACATGTGTGTTTGGTGTGTGTGTGTGTGTGTGTGTGTGTGTGTGTGTGTGTGTGCTCTATCTAGTGGAGCCAGCCTTGTGTTAATCTGACGTGCTTGGTTGACGTTCTTTAGTTGAAACTTTGCATGACTCCATGACAATCTCTGCTTAAGCTGAAAGACAGGGCAATCCTTTGTGTGTGTGTGTGTGAGTGAGAGAGAGAGAGAGAGAGTGTGTGTACGTGCATGAAAGAGACAGACAGACAGACAGAAGGAGAGAGTGAAAGGCAGAAGGCAAGTAAGTGAGAGAGAGGGCAACAAGAATATTAAGTATGTGTTCACGAAAAAGAGGGAGAGACAGTAAGCCTTTGAATTTGTATTGGGGTTTGTGTATGAGGGTTTAAACTAGGCCATTGTAGGATCAAATCTCTCTGTGTGTGGTTGTGTGTGTGTTGCAGTGCAGGTGTGCTCTTCTTACAAAAAAAAGATATCCATCTTTTTATATTATATTGTCCACTTGAGAGAAAAAAATGCTAAAAACAAATGCAAACTCCTGAGGCATTTTTCTTTTAAAACCTCTGTCAATTTTACGTCATTTTAAATTTATTTTTGGTTCAGCTAAATTCAAATTTGATGTTCTCCATTGTTGCTAGAATACAATCCTACAAGAATACAACAATAATGTGACAAATTCAAATTTACTAGGTAAACTACACCATGTACAGCAGAACAGGTTGAGATCAGAGTCCATATTTATCAAACCTGCACTCAAGAATGCTCTAAATGAGCATTTTTCTAGAAATAAAACAGTTATAAGTGAAGAAAACAGAGCATTTCAATGCAAATCTTTGTCTTCATTAGCAATTAACAACAATCTAATGTAAATATAATATATAAATAGGGATGAAATAGTAGGAAATTGCCTAAAATGGAAACAACATAAAACCCTAATCCTAACCCTAAAGGTGGCTTCATGTTAGGCAGCTGTTTAGGTTGTTGGTGATGGGGTTTCAACCTTAACAAAAATGGGCTCTGCAATCAAAGCAGTCTTGCTTCCCTGTCGAAATACTGTGCACAGAACATGACATGGGGTTTTACATATGAAGACTGACTACCCTAGTTCTCACCGAAAAATCTAAATATCTCAGAGGAACATGATGCAACGATATAAAAGCAGTCAAAACGAATCAGTAGGAGGCTGCTAAGAATGTGGGATTGTGTGCTTGGCAGCAAAGCGTATCTTTACACCTGTAACGAGTGATGAGTTTTCAGGATCGGCACGTCAGCAGGGTAATTATGGAGCCTCATCGCACTCCTGCTGCACGAGAGTCAGCATGCCTCTGTTTAATTGCACTTCAATGCTCCTGACCTCAAGCGGGACGTCCCAGTTGATTTCAAACATTGTCTTTGGTGGTCTTCTGGTATGAGCAGACAAATGAGCAGAACTGTCGCTCCGGTCAGCATCAAGACAGGAATCACATTGGATAAGGTCAATAGAGCACTACACAAACAAAAAGACAAACTCATCTGGTACAGGAAAATAGGTTGTCCTGCCTTCCATTTTCATATATGTTTTGTTTTGTATTTCTTCAGTATTACCTTTCAGACCTTGAACCTTAATGTGGAAAAAGCGTTATCCATTATTTTTGGTTCTAGAGGCAGCTTTTGTCAGACAGAAAGGTGCTGTCGATCTTATTAAGAACAGAGCAACGGGATTTCTCCAAATCCTCCATCATACACAAAACCACACAAACACTGTCACGCTTCACTGCTTCCCTCTGTTTCAGCTTAGATTGATCTAATCGTGCTCAGTGCATGACACACATGTACACACACACACACACACACATAAACACGCAGGCATGTGGAGCTGGAACAGTTAGCGGCTTTATACATTTTTCATGGATAAAGAAGGTGTTCTTTCACTCGTTGTGTTGCATGTGTGACTGTGTGTGAGTGTGTGTGTCTCGCTCTGGGCTTGATCAAATCAGAAATTGAAAAACATCTGTGGATGTTTTTTGCTGGTAGCTTCACCAGAGCGTGTACGTGTCATACATGAGTCCGCCGGTCACACTTGCTGGGAAAATTAAAATTAAACATCTTTATTGTGTTGTACCTTTCACAGGAGCAGACTGGACAAGATAAGATAAAACTTTAATAAAGTGTGTGGAGAAATTAGGTCATCACAGCCACAAAAGCAGGGAGACAGACAAAGGCGAGTGCACCCGCACTTGAAATAAAACTGTACAAAATTAAACCTTAAAAAAGAAGATATAACATAACAAATATTAGTAGTTGTCAATTCAAAAGCGTGCTTAGTAGATTGTGCTTGTTGGAAAAGTGATGGAGAATATGGATTACTGAATACTGAAGTATGGAAAGAGTTGGTACTGCGTTTCAGTTTTAAAAAGTAAGTGCACCCAGGCAAATAATCTGGTTTGTGCTGCCAACTAGTGGTGACACTAAAATGCTCTTTTCCCACACTGTGCAGCTGTGTTTGCACTTCAGTCCAGTAGTGACAGATGGATGTGGTCACAACAGATCACACCTGACCACACCAAGCTGTGTTTTTGGGAGTGGTCCGAGGTTCAACAGAATTTTCAACCCATAGAGGTCAGGGCAACATACAAGATCTAGTGACTCTTTAAGGGGCTAAGACATCCTGACTATTAGTCCCTAGTATGGCTCATGTTCCAGAAACACTGGATACTCGTGTATTTCGTTAGCTCTTCTCTGGCGATTAAAAGTACATGTCTTTCAAACTACATACCTACAGTTTGTAACACAGGCTTCCTGTTGAAAATGTGAAGTCTCCAAACCCAGTCTGACATAACGCTGCTTGGTGACATCATCATCAGAGTTATTTTTATCAGATTTTATAAAGGTCCCTAGAGAGGAACAGAAGACATTATACAGCTTTTTCCTCAGGTTGAGTAGCACTCCTCGTGGCCAGGAAACTGAACTTCATATGTAAAATTGGTGCCTCTTTAGATACACAGTCGTCATTAAGAATTGCGTTATATCCTTATATATATACATACCAGGGTTGCACACACTAACAGAAATTAAAGCAGTTTTAACAATATACTTAACATTGTTGCTAAGAGGCAGAACTCCATGTCATTCTGTGGCTGAGGCTGCTGAGAGGATTCAAATGGTAATTTGTGAATTTCCAGAATTTCGACGGATACTACAAGCACCAGGTCCTCGATTCACATTTAATTCCTGATCCTGTATTTTTCTCCCTCATCTTTCTGGTGTCTCTAGCCCTAAGCCTTTCAAATAAAGATGAGATGGCATGTCGTGCTCTCTTATACTGTATTTAGCTATTTTGCTTTTTTCTTTCAAACAAAGCATGAAATGTTGCAGCAGAGAAAAAAGCACTTTAATCATTTTAAAGTGGACACCAGCCATCTTTCAGAAAGATTGGTTTTGAGACTACTTCACCATTTCACTGTTTGTGTGTCACAGATTGCAATAGAAGATTCATGTCCTACATTTGACTACGGTGTATGTGTCTGTTCATTTGTAATCGGTTTTGATATTTGTGTCTACACATCAACCAGTTAAAGAGTAGAGCTTTATGCCAGTTCACGCAGGGTTAAATAGACTTGCTGAGGCCCCACGGCTCAGCTCATTGGGAATTGAACTGGCAACCTTCAGGGTCACACAGACTGAATCTCTTCCTGGCCGTTCTAAACGATCTAGATAACGAGCCCGTTGAGAGTCGATGAGTGTGTAGATTAGCATAAATTAACATAAATTAGGAAGGCAATTAATATTCTGTTCAATCTGTTCAGAAGTCATCTGACTATCTAGAGGGAAAGACGGAGAGAAAGAAAAACAGGAAGATACAGGAGAGAGACACAAGAAAGAAATGAGGCCATACCCAATAATGATCTGTCAAAAAATGTGATCAGATGAAAGGATTTGATTGGTCGTTTTTGTTATCAAATACAAGTGAATGAATAGTTGTGAGTAGGAACAAATATTAATTCAGCTGAAGACGTGACTATTGATCCGATACGTTTTATGATCTGATACTTAAAAGATGACGGTGATGATGGCAGTGATGATATTAGGTCTTCAAAGGGTATTTCTCAGATATTTCCCCAAACCACTAGTTTGAGTGTATCAAGCTTTATATGCTTGATAACTACATTAAATAATGAGCTCCTATTCTTGTTTTTGAATTTAAAGACCTCTTTCACTCTGAACTACATGGAAGGTTAAGCATGCAAGTTCTTTTTTGACCTTAGAAAATAGTAGTTTGACGAAACAATCACACCTCAAGGTCCACTTACTAGCTTTTTCCAGAGCTTTAAACCATATTATACAGTCTCTATCAGCAGATGGACAAGAGCATGGACACAGACGAGAAGCCGTAAGACACTATTAAGATTTAGCATGTCTTCAAAGTGCTGTGGATGACATCAGAACAGCTCCAGAAGAAGTTAGTGAGTCGTGGACCTTGAGTTGTGATTGTTTTGTCAAACTACGTGGAAGGTGTGTCCTTTCAACGCTATCATTTATTGGTGCTTTGGGCTACACATATTTTTTATCTGCATCATTTTAATTAACCTCATTGCGCCAGTGTCCTTTGGTGGATATCAGTCACTGGATTTATTTCACACTTAAAAATTCTCAGTAAATGTTAAACAAGGTTGTGCAAAATGGCTTCTACTTTAAAGATATGTATTGATAATGGTCTGACTTCACTGAAATATGCCTTTATGTTAATGTTTCTGTGTAATCCTGTCTCTGTGGGGCGTTTAATCGTGTACAACACACTTTTTCAGTGCAACATCAACATTTCCCAGAGGGGAATAACGCTTATTAATCAATACTACATGATACTGGACACCAACAAGAAGCTACAAGATGGCTATACGGTTTCATCTAAATGAGTTTGCACACACACACACACAAGTAATTGAAACAACACACATGCAGCGTGCTACAGTAGGAAGACAAATAACAGTGCAACATCATTTAAAGGACCACTAGAGAACATTCATCATAACCAAAGTCTCAGTTTACCCTGCCCTGTTAAAATCAAGGCTTTAAGTAATGAGGGGGCAATTTCTGCTTTATTAGAAAAAAACCTGTTAAGAAAAAAGAATAAAAATAAATAAATAGGACGAGATAGCAGGGATACTGCCCAGGAAAGGTTGTTACTTTGATTTCGACTGTTGTCATGTTATTAGTCATTTCCCTACTGTGCCAGACAGTAGGGCTGTATAGTAAAGAGGATAGATGATGAGGATGAGACAACACTCAAAGGGATACTGACTTGCAGCATGGATATCCAAGGACTCATAAAAATCCACACATTTCTTGACTATATAATGAAAAAACAGAAAACGCACGCAGGGTTCTTACCTATTCACGCCTCCATGTTTCCCTTACTTGCATCTCTTCCTCGTTCCTCAGCTCTCCCCACTGCAAACCCAAGGGAGAGATGCCAGGGATGGGATGCATGAACGGAGGAATCAACACATCACACGTTTGCCCATTGGGACATCCTTGCCCAGTCAAGCATCATTTGGAAACAATGTCATTTACGTACATACACAGAGCTTTTTAACAGATTGCAGGGTTTCGTTATGTCACCTTGGAGCTCGATTTTGCTCAGATAATGTGATGTTCTGCTCTTCTGAATGCTGTTTTATCATTGTGAGTTAATGCAATACTCTTTTCTTGTCACTGCTGCAAAGGTTCATGTGTGCTGCACACGAGACACGACACGTGCACTTTCCCCCACTGAACAAAACACTTCTCTCATTTCTCTTCTTTTTCTTTTATTGAACATAAAATGAAGCATATTATTCCTTAAAATGTCACATTTTGAAGTGCAGTGGCCCATAAGTCCACACATGCACAGCAAACCTATGGTTTATATAAAACGTTTTTCAGAGTTGGTGATTTACTGTAAATTGACCACAATCAAAACATACAAATCTTCTAAATCTTCTTCTGGGCAGCACATTAAGATTATAAATAGGCATTAGAGTACCCAGTCCAGTCCACACCTCTGAGATATCCCTGTTTTTTTGGGTTGAGTTTTCCCAATGTCACTTGCCTTTAATCCAAAAGAGTTCAGTAAATAAAGGCAAAATGCAAAACAAAAATTTGATAATGTATAATGTATGGTGGTCAGTTGTTATCAATAGTCAGTCTCAATGATAATCACAATATCATGTGTGTTCTTGCGTAGAAACATCTGATAGTTATAGACCAGCCTTTCTATAATGCTGTTTATGTCATTAGTCATTCCCACCAGTACAAGTATTCACAGTGATTTCAACAATGTTTTTTATTTCCCTTGTCTGCCAAATAGTAAAGTACCTGAACCAGTTAATATAAAATTATTTTGGCTTGAAACTGTATCACAGCAAACGCATATGATCCTGCAGCCTCCAGACTGATCAACACACAGCCTGCAGCCCCTGTGCACCGCCTCAGGGGAATCACATCTTTCTAAAGAAACCCACATTTCTCCTACACTACATCTTCAAATCAGCTCACTCGCACTATTACATTTCCAAAGTGGTTTATTTAATGGATTTCATTTCCTTGTGCATTGATATGATGATAATTAAATGTGAAATTCATTAAAGATTGTGTGCAACCACAACTATTTTATATATTGTATATACATAGAAACATGGTTTACAAAAAGGTGTATTGCACAATTTGCACTTGACTGCATTTTGCACCGTGTACACTGAGTCTCACAAATAAAGCCCCTTAATAAAGCAAACATATACACACACATTTTCATGCTGGCCAAAAGGATCATAAGTAGCTTAGCGTATTTCAGTTTATCAAAGGACACTAAAAGGCACAAAAACAGAAAGCAAAAATATATTTTTAAAAAATAACTGAATGCTGACAAAGAAATCAATATTCTGGTGTAAAAAAGAAGAGATCAGATATATATGTGAGGGCTATGAGATGTTACCTCTGAACTTTAGTTACTAAGAAACCATTTAAAAGCCAGGCTTTTTAAAAGGTGAACAGCAGAGGGGGAAAAAATCAAAAGACAGAGGAAACAAAAATCACAAAGCATGGTTAGTGAGAAAAAATTTCCATTTCCTGGCACAGGGGCCATGAAAATATTATGGAAATTATACTGGGATACGATTCCAAAAGATGAATATGGAAACACTTAAGGATGAAGATATGAAAGGGAAGGTGAAATGGTAGATGAGAGAATGAAGTCTGATGTATGGGGTCCATGGAGACGACACTCAGTCTTGTTATTTAGAAATGCTTTAAAGGTAAGAACTGGGTGTGAAGTGACGTGAATGCAAAAATGCTAAGTGCTAGCTAATACATAGAGACAGTTTACAAAAGGGAAGATGGGAAACACCAAAGAATAGGAAGATAAAATAAAGCTTTCAAAGGTTAATGTGGTTTCAAAAAGGAAAGGCGGATAGGAGACAATGACACAGGAAGAGTGGGTATTGAGGGAGGGCAAGAAAGGGAGGGCGGGGGTATTGAAAAGAGTGAAATGGAGGAAGAGAGAAGGGACAAAAGAAAGGCTGAAAGGAGTGTGGGCGACAGTTCTGCCTTCCATCCTCCCCCTCACCTTTTCTTCCATTTCATTTTTCAGCAATCAGTGAATGATGTGCATTTGCCTCTGTGTAAGTTTAAGTGTGTGCGTTTGTGTGTGTGTGTATCTTATCTGTGTAAGTGTAGGTGTGTGGCTATCTGTGTGCATGTTAGATGAAAGTGTTGTGCGGTGTTTACGCTAGCTGGAGTCATGCCGTGAACAATAAGAATCCTTGATCATACATCAAAGACTTCACATTGACGCACACACTCACACTCACTTTGAGACACACACACACACACACACACACACACGTACGCTGCCTCTGAAGAAGGGGTGAGAAAGTTTAAACATCCTTTCACAGTGTTGTGTACTTCTTATAAGACCAGCATAGGTGGAACCTCAGCCAAACACACACACAGGCAAACACAACATATAGGAACATTAATTCAATTCATGGACACACGAACCAAATGCAGTCAATCACATAGGCAATGATTTACCTGCAAACACCAACACAAAATCTCAAGGAACATTAGTTTTAGTTTTAGAACTGCAGAGTTACATTACGTGATCTTGCCAGAGACCTGTGCAGCATTCCCTCTACTATGCAGCCTGACACAAGCTCCTCATTTCTCCCTGTGTTACTGCTGCCTGGAGGACCCAAAAGTGCTCTTAGTTTGTTTTACAGTGGTTGATGCATTCCCACCTTTCTCCATTCTCACCTTTTGCCACCAGTCTGATGTAAGCTCTTTTTCTGATCAAGTGCTTTAACAGATCATTTTTGGAGTTTGCTGCTAGGACACAACTTACTTTTCAGGCTGATATTCTTGTCTTTATGTGAAAAAAAAAGAGTATCTCCACTTTTCTAAGCTCTGCCATTTTGTATGTTGTTTATGTTCTTTGCTCCCACAAACTGTGCAGAGGCTGTTTGTATGCACATTAATTCTGAGAGCGCATGGGACAATTAGCCAAGGACGAATAATTTTCATTCATAGATAGTGACACACATTTTAAGTCAGTGCATCATAGTATAATAGTGCTGAACTCAGTAATTGTAACACAAGTAAAGATTTTCACTATCATTACTGAAAATCAAACTGTAGTGTGTTACATTCCTGTGTTACAGGGAAAAGTAATTTAACTACAATAATGCAACACCTTGTGACCCCCCAACACTGTTCACACCTTGCATTTTGTCTGTCTAATTTTACAGCATATACATCAACCAAGATCTATGTAAGTATGGCCCACAAATATTCTATTCATCAGAGCATTAAATACCCTCAACGGTCACTGAATGTGCATCGCCTTGATCCTCCGACTGCTGATGGTTAAAACGAAGGTTAAATTCACAGAATTACCGCTACATAATCTGATTTAGTATTGTTTAAGGGCATTAAATACAAAAGCCAACTGCCAAAGGGTAGTAAGAGTTTTGTTGTAGCTGACAAGTCATGTAATCATAAGCATTGCTTCAGTATTTTTTTCTTTACTGTGACAACTTCCCTGCTATGAATTACACTGCCTGGTGAAATCTTTGGGCTGCTGTGACCTGGTGACAAATGAATTAGTTACATTCCCTTGACAGAAATGAGACACATTTCAGTCACTCTAACCAGGTCCGGTCACTGTCGACATTGCCCACTGAGCTACTGACCCTTGGCTATGAAATTTAATTAACAGAAAAATGGGATGTGGATTTTTCGACCTGTGCACTGTGTTTGGTGGCCATGTCACAGGGCTGCTCTGGCAGTACTAAAGTGCTTCTGGACTAACCCAACAACAGACATGTATGATTAAAAACAGCCCTGTCAGTGGCACCAGGCTTTGGATTCACCTCAACTATTTACCTTAGGTACACAGTGAATTGCATGTGGTTTGCAATCCAGTGAGCCATTGTTGCGCCCATGCTGCTGGTTAGTGTGGCTGAAATATAACCAGCAGTGGAAAAACAAAGCTACAAATCAAATGAAATACACATTCCCTAGCTCAGACTACGTTTTATTGGAGTAACCTTCAAAAAGGCCACAAAAACAGCCATGGATCACAGGAAAAGTGAAAATGTGGCTCTTGAGCAGAACCAGTGAAACAGATTAGTGTTAAACACGTAGGTGAACGGGAATGGTGCAGGTTTTTCATTTCATACCGGAAAGTCCTTAAAGGAGACTAAAGGTAGGATTACTGGCCTTAAACGTTCTCAGGCAGACTCATTCAATCAAAGCACTTATGTGTAGCTTCGAGTGTTCTTATATAAACCTGTACCACTGAAACCACAGACACTCAGTAGGACAAAAACACCAACTACTGACCCTCAAATTGCAGTTATGCCCAGAGACTCACAATGACTCACACAAACATGCACAGTTTGTGAAACTGAGCTCCCTCTGTATCCAGGGAGTGAAGAGACAAACCAGAAACTTGTCAGTGATGACTGGCTCATGTGACACAGGCTAGTGTGTGTGTGTGTGTGTGTGTGTGTGTGTGTGTGTGTGTGTGTGTGTGTCTTTGGTCTAATCCTGGTGATTCAGTTGTCAACAGCACATGCCAACAGCAGATGCTTGGGGGTAAAAATCTCCTTTCCACCTACATAGCAGGGTCCAGTGGCCACCAAACATCATAAAGTATGAAAACTGTCACTATAGCCTAAAAAAGAGTGTTGCTTTTACACACACAGAAAGACATACACACACACACATACACACATACATCCAGTTGTTTAACTCAATGTATTTACTGCTACAGTTTGTTTTAAAAATAACATAGATTCCAATCATACCTGTCATTGAAGTGGAAACAGAATAGAAAACAATAAATATTCAGTACAGCCAAGAACACAGTTTATAGGAAAGAATTCTAATGCAGTTGAAAAAGGCTCGGCTCGTTCTGCATGCACCACAGTCGGTGAGGAGCGCAACAAAACAGCCAAAACAAAAATCTTCTCTCTCCTCGGGTACTGGATTTTTAAGGTAGGATATTTTAAATCCACCCCACAAAAAAAAAAAGACTGGAAAGACACTGTAGTGCTCCCTTGATGCATTGGGAATATTCTAAACATATTTCAGTTCAAGCCCAACTGAGGTGCATTCATTGTTTTGGTTCGAGGGAAAATATATAAGTCTATCTGATGTGTGCTAGCAAGATGAATTCATGTCTTACACTGACTTGACAGCCAGCAGCCTTTCAGGATTGTCATACATTTGCCAACATATACGTAAGGGATAATCCACTACAAGCTGTTTTTTAATTTTTAAAATTTTTTTTATTAAATAACCCACTACATTGAGGCTAATTACCCACTGATGTGAAGCAGAGGGGGGTTTGCCTCTGTGGAGTGTTTCCATAGCTGCTTGGGTCAGAGTAGATTATCTCACATTTACCATGAGAACTTGCCAACAATCAAAACATAGGCATTTTTATGTGTATTTTGGAACTAACTTTGTCTACAACTAGGAATACATTTTACTTTTCCAAGACAAGCTATATAAACAAGTGAAACAACGAGTCTTCCTGGTACGAGAATTGATTTCAAACAGTAATGTGACTGGTATGTCAAAGCCATCAGGTCTCTGAAAATAATGTAATAATATGTAGTCTGATTGTAAATTAAGACAGATTCTCTTGGGTGACTATACTGTCCACTGATGACTGAATGACTCCACATTTTGCCAGTCAATGACTGTCCAAGTTTTGATTCAGTGCTCATGGGAAGCTCACAAAGGTGCTATATTGAGTAATTGCATTAATTTGCTTCCACCCATGACACATAGACATACCTGCCCACATTCACGCAATAGAATTTTTTTTATTATAAGTTGTGATGTTATAGTGGTACATAATGGCACCTTAGGGTATAGAAATTGTAATTAAATTTGAGGTGCTTCCAAAGAAATTGACACAAAAACACAGTTTAAGAAGGATTTTAGTAAAATTACGAATTCAGTGTAGTTAATTAAAATTCTATTGAAATGCACAATTTATTAACCAGTATAAAGAATTACAAAGATGTTCTTCCTCTCCAACTTTTTGTAGTTTTCTTCAAAAAGTACTGTACAGCAGTCTGATTTTACTGGTCTCCCTTACAAAGAAGAGCCAATGGAAAAAAAAAAAAATTAAATTCTAGCAATTCTTTTACTCCACACTCTTTCAAGTTTTATTTTCTATTACTATTTTCTTATTTTATAGCTGCTGGAAAGTTTATTGCAAAACAACTACTGCATATTCTGCAGAGACATTGTTGTTATAAAATCATAGCAAGAGGACATTAGCAGGCTAGCGTTCCCAGTAGTAGCTACTTTTGTATGTCTGTTTTTGTCCTGTCACTATTATTGTTAGTATTAATATTAGTGTGGGTGGTACTCTTCTCATCAGTCTCTTCTCTCTTCTCATTTACTGTGTCTGTCGTGATTTTGTCAGAAATGTAATCTGCAGGAGAAGATAAAGGACAGACTGTTCTTGTGTGGGCTACAGGCGCAGTTGATTTTAATGTATTCAGTTCGGTTGTTTTTAGTCGCATGTGGGTGCATGTGTATTGTTTGGATGAGCGTGAAAGCTGGTGGTTTTCTGAGATGCTTTTAATTATTCTCCCCCTGTTGTTGTTTTGTTTTTATTTTTGTTTTTTTTACGTGACACGAGAACATAAAGCGTTTCTCTCCATGGCACTCGCCTCTCACATTCCCTCAACGTACCGTCTCCCTGCGCTCCCTCTCTTCCTTCCTTAAAGGTTTCTTCCACTGCTCTTTCATTTTCTATTTTACATTGTCTTCTGTGGTTCTCATTCTCAGCTTCTTGCTTTCTTGTTTTTTTAAAATATTTTTATGCATTGTTTTCTCGGTGTGTATTATAACAGCATCACTTTCCCGCTGTAATTTTCTGCTTCATGTTCATGCAGTTCTTCTATCTGTCCTTTTCTTCCCGTTCTCCCTCTATCCCTCCCTTCCTCCAGCCGTCCTTCACCCTCTGCTGAGAGATGGATGGACGGAACAAAGTGCTTAATGAATCAATGAATGATTTTATATGTGTGTGTGTGTGTGTGAGACAGAGAGAGAGACTGAAAGATTGAATGTGTGTGTGTGTGTGTGTGTGTGTTATTCTGCATATGTGTGTCTGTCTCTTAGCATGTGTCTCTCTGTGTTGGGGTGTTATAAAGTGAATGATTGTGTCTGTCATTTAGCCCACTATGGCTTGTCACACTGTCAAATTTATTCCATTTAACAACTGTGTGTGTGTGTGTGTATGTGTGTGTGTACGTGCCCCTGTGAGTGTGTGTGTGTGTGTGTGTGTGTGTGTGCGTACAGGTATGCATGTGCAAAACAGGATATGAGCTCCTCCAAGCGTAGAAATGGTTTTCTCTGGACTGAACACTATTTAAATGGAAACACTGTAAAATGTTAGAAAAAGCTGTAAAATACTGTAAAACCAAGGTGCATTCAACGTCGAGTAGTTGCACGGTTCAGGCTCACACCATCAATCTACTGAGATGATCTGCTGCAAGATGCACACATCTCTGCACACACACATGCAGAGGTGTGTGTATGGACATACAGCTGCACAAATGCACTAATATGATGATTACTTGTTTTAAGGTATTAACACATGCACACACATTGACCTTTAATTTCACATTACTAAAGTGCGCACACACACACACACACACACACACACACCACTTATATGCTGATACACACTGATCTTTTGTTTTATGGTGAGAAATGTGCACACACTGCCGTGCCTGTGTAGGGATGATTAATAGTCACTGCTCTGTTGGATAATGAACTATAATGTATATTACCATTTAACTATGTTTTATGTCTCTCTCTCTCTCTCTCACTCTGTGTGTGTGTGTGTGTGTGTGTGTGTGTGTGTGTGTGTGTGTGTGTGTGTATACGTGTTCTTTTACTTAAAGACCCAGAAGTAATTTTCAGGTCTGAATGTAATTCAATGAAATGTTGATAGTAAGTCCCTCGTTGGAAGCATAGGTGTTAAACTGTGTAATCCAGAGTGTGTGAGGTTGTATAATCCAGTCAGACTTGCAGGAGTTTGAAATGGCTTTACAGGCACAGTATGTTTTGATTTTGAGATATATTTTTTCTTTCTTTTGTAAATCATATAACAATTCTCACATGACCAGAGTTATTGTTTGCTTTCATAACTTATTTTTTTCTTGAGCACGAGTCATTATGTACTGTACAGAGCAGTTAAATGAAATGATGACGCATCTGCTTTTAGTAGCTGCAAGATGGCAACACAAGTCAGTGCTCAACATGTGGCACTGCTCGGTGGATGGTTGTTTGGTCGGTCAGTCAGTTTACGACACTGTAGTTTGGTTGGGTGTAAGGAGGAGCAATGTGGTCTCGGATCAACCAACTGCGAATGCTGCTACATGCTTCCTGCACAATTTAGGCTAGCACGCCCCATCACACACCTGCTCATGCATTGACAGCGATGTACATCTGGTTTGTATGCAGTTGTTGTAGTTGGTGATTAGGTCTCAGTGTGTGCTATGAAGTTCTGGCTCCTTCAAAAACCAGAGGGAAAAATATATTTCATTTTTATAGTTATGAGACACCTATGGAGTACAATTATAGCATCTCAATGCTGTTGTTGGGAATGGAGAGCCACCCATAGACCTCATTGCCATATTTCTACTGTAATTAACTATATGATCCATGACCATTATACCCATTAAGTATATTCTCTGTTAAGACTTCTATCTCCCACTACAAGGCCCGTGGAACATGCATTAATGAAGCTGATACACTAAAAGTGACATTTAAATACGTAATTCTTCAATGCTGCTATCTTCAACTATTTCAATTATTAAAACTGTGCACCTGGAGAGAGATGGTTTGGATGAGTAGGTAGTCATATGCATCTAAAACACACATACTGTAAAGACTGTGAGCTCATCTCAGACACACATATGCACATGCACAAAGATTTATAGAGAACTACACACTCCTCACCAGTCACCCATTTATCTTCTAAATATGCTGAAGATTTGTAGCACTTAAGCACAGAGGGCTTATTGCATGAGTGTGTGTAGTGTGTAGTGTGTGTGTGTGTGTGTGTGTGTGTGTGTGTGTGTGTGTGTGTGTGTGTGTGTGTACCTGTACAGCTATCTTTGTGAAAACCAATTTGAGTTTTAGACCTTGGAAGTGAAGACATTTTTGGAAAGTCAGGACATTTTGGCCGGTCCTCACTTTTGGACAGACCTTCAAAGGGCTGTTTGAGGGTTCAGACATGGTTTTAAGGTTCAGGTTAGAATTAGGTTTAGGTTAGGGGTAGGGTAAGGGTTGGGGGTAGGCGTGTAGTTCTGATGGTTAGGGTTACGGCTAGGGCTAGGGAATGCATTATGTCAGTGAGTGTCCTCACAAGTATAGAAGTACAGGGTTTGTGTGTGTGTGTGTGTGTGTGTGTGTGTGTGTGTGTGTGTGTGTGTGTGTTTGCATGTGTGTATATGTGTGTGTATTTGTGTGCATGCGTGTGTGTGTGTGTGTGTGTGTGTGTTCAGCTATACCACAGCCCTAAAGGCCCCTAAAGGGCCTGTTTATTTCCCCAAACACAACATGTATTGATCCAGAATACATGAAACGCCCACAAACCCACACCAATTCAAATACACAACCACAAACAGACACACTTTCTCACTCACACATACACGCACGCACACACACACACACACACACACACAAACACACACACACGCTGGTGTACACAGGTCTACATGAAATTTCTATCTCTTACTTTATCTCTCTCCCACACACAATTGAAACACACAAATTGAGCTGAGATGAGAGTGTTAGAGTTGAAATATGGGGAGGTTTAACAGGGCTTATATTGTTTTTATGGTTAACACCCACAGAGGAACACACATACACACACACAGGTGGGCTGGAGGAACAGGAAAGCTGGGGATAAGCTATGTGATCTCACACACACACACACACACACACACACACACACACACGGTTACAGTCAAGCAGCTGGTCTGCCAGCGACATCCGAGTAACTTCCCAACATTTGTGGAGCAGAACAGAGCAGAGCGAGAGTCAAAGATCAAGTCTGGCCTTTTTTGCTAGCCACAAAACAATTAATTTAATTTCATATCCATGTCTTAGATAGTGTTCCGCTTGTAACTGGGAGTGTCGCCCATCTACATCATCACAAAAACTGCTGTATTACCTCTCTAAGAAGTGTTGGACAGGAACCATGGCCAATTTCTGGCCAGGTTGTGTTATTGGCCCCTGGTTTGTTATTTTATTTGAGACAAAAATGCAAGTTTGTGTTTCTCTGCCAAGTCATTTGGTTTGAAAGCAAAACATTACGGTTTGGAAGCAGGTACTCATAGGGGTTCCAGAGGGTCCACAGCAACATCAGCAATAGTTTCATTTCACTCTAATTTAACAGTTAAACCCAAAGGCTGATTCTTAACACTGGTTGTTCAAATTGAAACTTTTAATTTCCTTCAAAACTGTAAATGTAACATGGTCTCATCTTCTCATAACATATCGGAAATATTTAGGATTTAAAAAGGTGCATTTTCAGAGTAAGTTTATTTCAGTGTTATCCAATCAAAACACAATATACTTAACACCAGAATAACGTTAATGTCATTAATGTCATGTACACATCTCCATCTGTTTGAATAGATTATTTGAACCCTTGAGTATTTAGTCTTTAATTCAGATTGTTTATGTGAACATGTTGCCATCTTGATCTTTTTAACTGCATTAACCTGGAGTCTTAAGCACAAAAGTCAGTTCTTGATTGAATGAAAACAAGCAGGGCTCTGTAGTCTCCAGGGCCGGGTTAAAGACCGATACTAGACAAGATTGAAAGTAATAAGATGAAATACGAAACAAGAACTTTGTGCACTAGATTATGTATATTGTTTGTTTATTTTGTTTTTACTGCTCATCGTTTTAACTGCTGTTTTATGTTTTGCTTACTGCAAGAGTCAATCTGCAGTACCAGCGTCCTTCAGGTATTTGTTCCTCCTAGATAGTTAATGAGCCACATTTAGTCTCCGATACAAAGTGCGGCTCATTAACTTTCAGGGAACAAAAACCTGCAAGACATCTGCCCTTGACAAACAGGGCTTGACACCTCTTAACAGGATTATTTGGCTTTACACCAGTATTTACATCATATTTTTTCATCTAAGGAGAAATTTCAATCAGGGGCTTGAGTTGGTCATCAGTCAAGATTATCTGGTCGTGTGGGCTTACAGATTCAGCTTTGATCACACTGATCCGAGCTGCCCTAATATTAACATGTTTGATATGTATCAACTAACATCTGCATGGAGGTTTTCTGCTATAATTTAAAGTAAATTTAAAATAATAATAATAATTATTATTATTATTATTATTATTAGACCTCATCACGTAGGTTTACTTGTATTTTTGTTTTGTTTGGAGGGATACAAACCTTGCAAACAGCAAGCTACTGTGAGCAGCCATTATCACAGCCCATGCTGATTGTTACATCTTTATCACATGTTGAAGGTTTGGCCCAACTGTAAAAAAAAAAAATATATATATATGTATATATATATACATATATATATATACTCTGCACCTCTTAATCTTACCACTTCAATTGTGTGTGAGGCCATTTTTCTTCTTTTAATTTGCAATCCTGAACCAAACTGCTCTTTTGATGAAGCACCAGTCCTCAACGTTTTTTTTTGTGTTTTTTTTTGGCCTTGATATGTTTCAAACTGACTTCCCAACGTTAGCTAACCACAATGGCATTGTCAACACTTTCCGAAGAGGTCCACGAGGCCTACCGCTGCTTCCACATTTACTGTGAAGCACACGCAGGAAGTGTTGAGTTAGTATCGGCAGTGGCTTTCAACGGAACAGAAAACAATAGGGCTCCCACTGTGACAGTGTTGCTTGAGTGACAGAATGACTTCTGGAAAATAGTGATAAATAAGGCAATATTATACACAGGGGATTACACTGGAGCTTAAAATTCAGGGACAGCATGTGAATGAATGTAGCAGAAACACTGGTTTGGGTCTTAAACAAGTTCTTTGGTGTGGTGGATCAGACATTTATCCCAAGTGCACAGATGCCAATATCCAAAGACAGCAACATTTTGGAGTGATGAGTGGTGAGTCAGCAGAATGTGGCTGTCCACTTCCATTGTCGGTTTGACTGATGTCACACTGGATCATGGGAGTTAATATGAATTTGGAGGTCCTGACACCAGTGATTTATCGGGAAGAAGGTAGTGTTATCTCACTTATGTCACTCAATTGAGGCTTTATTGCCTTGTGTAAGCGTATTTACAGATGACATACAAAAAAAGTCTGTGATATGCAGCATTTTTAGTTACCTTTAATTTGAGTGACACGATGTGGAGATGTTAGTAGAACTTACTCTAAGACTGGTAGATACGTTGGGATGTTGATTTGGCATTGACAGCATTTACAGCTCACACAGTACAATATTTCTTACAGGGAGTTTATTTTTTGCTTGGTCTTTGGCCAGATTTGTCATCTCTTGGTGTGCTGAGCAAACTTTTTAGTAACTGCCTCCTCTGCGGTGAACATAATGGCCTTTGTTGTCAGTGATTGGCCATTTCACACATTTAATTTCACATGAGTGCAAGTCTGTCCATTCAGTTGTGAAGGAACAAGGGTCATTTTTTCTTCTTCTACTATGCTCACTTCCAAATGAACAGGCAAATGTAGTATTAGGCATGTCACACATCTTTAGTTGGAAGATTTAACATTGCTAAACCCCGAATAGGCACAAGAGAACACTGACATCCATCTGAGAAAAGAGTTATGTGGAAGGTTGTCTGTGTTTAGTATTGGAGTACACCTTGTAAAAGTGTACACACAGTATAAGGGAAGATAATAGTAATAATAAACGTAGTTAAACCTATGATTAGTTTCACCATTCTTCATTTTTTATTGGGGCAATTTCTGAAGAATCAATGATGCAGATGTTACACTGTCACAAACTCAAATTACCTGAACAAAGTCTCTGTTTTCCCTTGACATTTTACTGGGGAAGTTTTGTGATAATAAAGCAAGGAAGGCACAAGGAATAATGACACAGCATTTTTAACCAGTATCCCAATTTATCTGTTACCCATAACAACCCACTTCTGTGTATCATAGGAAAGCTTTAGTAAGTCCCCAAAACTGCCCGGCAGATAATGTTCCCTCACATTATTTGGCAGACAGTAGAAACAATAGACTTTTGCTTCTTTGGATTTAAATCTCCTATACAAAGTCTTTATGTAAAATACTGTGTACTGAGAGTAAGCTATCCTCTTTTATAACAAATCTTATGTATGATAACTGAAAGTGTAGAAAAGATACATAATGTCTGATTTATACATTTACTCTGCTGATTGCTTTTCCCTATGAGCTATGATGCAACCTCTTACACTTAGGAAATGGCAATAAAGCATTATATTGTGTGTTTGTGTAGGCGTGTGTATGTGTGTGTGTCGTTGTTTGTGTCAGTCTGATGATATATGGGAATAGTTGTGACATCGAGTTTACCCACAATTCTGTGCTGCCCAGGGGACCATGAACTGTCACCTACCAAGGAAATTGACTGTTTTGCACACACACACACACACACACACACACATGCACACACACACAGACAGACATTAGTGTACAAAGACAGAGACGGAAGCAAACATGAATCTGCTCACATGTTGTACACATAGAAGACATCGAGACAGACTTGTCCTTAAAGATATACAAAGATAAATACACAACTCATACACACAAACACACAGGAAGACAAATGGATTCACACATACATGCAGCATGAAGAAACACACACACACACACACACACACACACACAAGCCTATCCATCCATTTTGTATAGTGAGTTGACAGATGTAAATGTGCCCAGAGGACAGCAGGACTAAATGAAGATGCATTAGACCTTGTGTGTGTGTGTGTGTGTGTGTGTGTGTGTGTGTGCGAGAAAGAGAGAGAGAGAGGCGCAACAAGCAATAGGGACAGCAATGATTAATGTCCATTTAAACATTTGAGCAATATACACTTGTGTTCTCATTGTGTTCTCTTCTATTCCTTCCTACTCTTACCATTCATAATTATTTTGATATTTACAGCATGTCAGATATTAGTTTTGTAAACCTTTTCCTGATCTGCTTAATTTTGTTTTCGGTCATGCCTGATCTGTGACCTGTTAACTTGATTATCAACTTTAATTTTGCTGCTATCTGACCGGGTGAAAAAGCCAGTGGATTCAGCTACAAATAAGAAGAAAAAGAGATATTATATGTTCATGCTAAGTGGGCTCACACATGAGTATTGATGAGGCAAGTGATGTTATCTCCAAATATTTTTGTCCACTCTGATACACCACAGCCTCAGGGCAGGCCACTCTTACTATGGGAAGTCACGGCTAGGTCAGGGTTGTCATAGCAATGATGACAGGAAGGAAAAAGACAGAACAGGATGTGTTGGCAGTGCTCTTTGGAGAGGAAGGAAGAGAAGGAGGAGGAGCAGCGAAGGGGGAGACTGGGAATGGGTGTGGTTTAAGAGGCTCTGAGATTTTCTGGCTGAATGAGATGTTATTTTATCTGCCCCTTTTTCCTCAGGACTGTCTGTCAAAGCAAGGTGTGGGGACCTTCAGCGGTTGTGGAGAGCTCATGGAGCCCTAAGAAAAGTGTATTAAACAGAAAAAAAGACAAGAGAGCAGAAGGAAAGACAGATGGACCGACATTTTGTATGCTGACTTTGTATTTTCGTTTTGTTCAAGTAATTTCTGTGATGCACTTAGTACTATTTCATTTCAGTAATGCATTTCTCAAAGAGTAGCACAATTAAACTGCTGCTTCACTGGTTGCTTTCATATTAACTAGATGGTTCAGGCCTCAAGTACAGTATGAATTAGTCAGGAGAAGCATGAAGCAATTTTTTCGCCATATGAACTTCATTTATTATAATGAAAATTTAATTTTAAATTTTACATAGAAAGTGAACATTTTGCAACTTTGTAAGTAGAATATATAGTTATTTTACCTTGACTTCAAATATTAACAAAATATGCAAGCCTTTTGCAACTTCACAATGAAGCTGTGGGGTGTCACACTATCAGCCTTTTTATGAACAGTTCAGTCATTTAGTTTGAAAGTGAAAACATGTCGTTAATGTGATTCAAAGAAAAACAAAACAGTAAAGCCATTAGTAAACATAAAGTAAAAGTAAAGCCATTAGCCATTACCGACGCTGTAGTGCTTTAAAAACAGAGGAATATATTGAAATTAGGTTTTGGTCCTTCAGAATACAGACTGTGTCTCTGATGTGTAACAGATTAAAGTCCCTATGACTCCAGATTATCGTATTGGAAGCTAGTTGCACTTATTTACAAATCTAGGCTGAACTGTCGCAGATCAAAAAATTTGAATACTACTTTAGTGCAGATGTTCCTTTTAAGAGCAAATAACTGTGGATGCGTTGTGTGTTGTGTTGTACAGAGGTTGACTGATGTTTCCTCTGTTTGTCCCCCGCAGCACTCTGTAGCCTCAGGCTAGGTCCCTGTTTCCATAGCAACCACTGGCCAGGAGTACTTTTCCTAAAAGTGTCATTGCGTTATTACTGTTGCACATGCCATTGAAAGAACTTCTAGCAAATATCTTGCTTCTCAAAACGTTTTGGAAAGACTTATTCAACTGCTATCATGGAGTTGGTTCAGTTGCTCTGAGGCTTCAGTAAAAAACGTGTAGTAGTTCCTGCTTATCTAATGATATCCTTCTAATCGATCGATCAAAAATCTGGAGACACAATGATGAGATTTGAAAATGCTAGGATTTTTTTTTTCAGGTAATCATACTGAATATGTTGATAATACAGCTTTATATTAGTAGGTGTTGTATTTAAAATGTTAATGATTCCCATTTATTGCACCTCCTTAAAGAGCTGAAAAGAAGCACTCCATTGCCTTCCCTGGTTAAAAGTCTTTTTCACACGTGACCACAGTTAGCATCTCTGATGGGTGTGGCTGGGTGTGGTCAGAAGTGAGCTCTGTTGCACCTGTAACCACAGCCAACAGTCATGTCATGGTGTACTGACACACCATGGAGTACACTCCTACATCACTGCAGCAAGGTGAGAAGTTAAACCAAGAGAAGTCAGCAAAAACAAGATTTCAGTGATATGTTGCTCTTGAAGTGTGTTCATGCTGAGTATGCTAATAGGCCTTTTTCAACAGTAGTAATTTTGACATTTAGCCGCATGAAAAGCACAGGTGTAAATAATAAAATGAATCCCCTTTAGCAGCTTTGGTTTCAGGTTCCTAGTATTATGCATGCTGGCTCATTGCCATTGCTTACTGGGACACTTGAATAGAACAGAGCCATTGTTAATGCTATTTGTAACACCTGTGCTTTTCCTACTATGACAAGTCAAAATGTCTACTGCAAAAAAGACCTATGTTGTCTTTTGTTTTGTTATTTTTTTAGAATAATTAAGTTGTAAAATCTAAATAAATTGGGTTAAAAACATTGATGTTGGGTGCATGAAGTATAGCCTAAAGTGATGTAATGATGTCTCATAGGAAGCAGTAAATAGCCTACTGTTAATAAAAAAATATGGTTAAATACAAATCTATTAATGTAAGTCTTAAGATTTTTATCAGTATTATCAATTATCAGCATAGTCAGAGTTCCATGGATCCACTCTGATAATTATTCTTTTTAGAATAAGAATATAAAGAATCAAACTTTAAATTAAAAATGTAAATTCTTTTTATTCAAGATCCTTGGGGATTTTGTTTTAAATCAGTTGTTAGAAGTTTTAACCCATAAAAATATTCCTCTGTTCTATTTTTGTCTCTTAAAAAAGAAAACACAGATATCCTGTCCCTCAGCAACTTCCTTAGTTCATCTGAGGGATTCTCCAGCCCTCCCAGTCCAGCTGAGAAATGTAATCTATCCAGCATGAACCGGGAATGCCCGAGGTCTCCTCCAAGTCATTCTTGCCCAGAACACCTCAAGGAGGCATTGTCTTCACTTGGTGTCTGAACACCTTAATGCGAAGGAGCACCAGCTCAACACAGGTGTCTTCTGGAGTCAGTGATCTCCTCTTCTCAGCTACATGTATCCACTAGTTCATTTATGTCACTCACTATCCAAAGCGCATGGCCATAGATGAGGGTTTGAACAGAGAGGAGTTGTGTGCTCTGGTTTGTACAGTAGCGTTCTCTTCACCACCACAGTCTGATACAAAGTAGATACTGGCATTGCATCTTACCCCCTACTCTTTGACTTGTAGGTGATAAGGTTAAAATGGTCCTTTGTCATATTTCTGCGTTGTGCCTAGCTGAGCCACCCAGCCAGCCGCCAGGTACTCACATCTGACTATTCCCGGGCCTGGCTCCAATGCCTCTCTAGCTAATGAGGTTTTTTATGATATTTTAAAATCAATCATGGTGGTTCATAATGATATATTTAATCAGTGATGATACCTTACCTTAACTAAGCTGTCCTGTCTGCAGGGTTGTATAGCAATTTTTTACAGCCTAATTGCAACAACACTAAAGTGGTAATTATAGGCCCTGAATGTGCTTATTGCCAACTTCTGCCAGTTCTTGGCACCCTACCGCTAACCTACTGCTGAGAACCTTGAACTATTATTGATCTGAATCTTCATCCTGAGCCCCATATTAAAAGTCTTGTTCACTTATTTTCTTCACCTTAAGAATATCTCAAGAGTAAAATCATTCCATACGTTAAGTGGCACTCACTCCTATCTCATCCAGGCTATCTTACTCTGCCCTGTGCCTTTTTCTGAGCCAGGAAATGCTTAGCACAGCATAGCCCTCATGTCTCCCAAATGCAACTGCTAGACTGAATTTTAAAACCTGGAGATATTCACATATTTCCACAAATTTTCACACATCTACATCTACATCAGTGCTGCTAATCCATTTCAAAACAGATTTTAAAATTCTTACAAGTCAACAGATTTTTAAGAGTTTGGCTTAGTTTGTGTTCAATCTTGATGCTAACCTCATCTGAGCCCGGGAATTGTGGACTAACAATAACTCCAATCCTTGCCAGTCATTAATTTTACAGTATCAAAAGGCCCTGTAAAGACTGTGTGTTGCTCCAAAAGGAAAACTGACACCTTTACTAATCTCACAGAGCAGCTGAAATGCAAAAGAAATACTGACACAGCATCTCCACAAGTGAAAAGATCGTGCCATACCATACGGGTTTCTCTAGACGTCTTTGGTCCACCTCTTGGTCAACTTCCAACCCACAATTCACCTGAACGGAGGTGTTGATCAGAGGCCACAATAATTTAAATGGAGCACTCAAAGCCGTGTCAGTCCTGAAATTGATGATAGAAACTCCCATTGTTACTGAATAGGGGGAATGCACCTCAGCTCACGAGTGGAGAAAAAGCAAGGAGTAAGCGAGAACAGGATTGAGGTGGCAGTGCCCTTCTCGGGAGAGGGGAGGAGGACTGAAGTGCAAGAGCAAGTTTTAAAAGCCTCGAGCACAAATCCCTCAAGCTTCAATTTAACAGGTTCTGTCTTGAAGGAATTATTCTCCTTGCTGCAATATTGTTACTGCCGGCAGATAAACCTCTATGCTTGGGGTCTGAAAAGGTTGAGAATCATTATTTGGTAACTAACTGCTCTCGGTATCCCAGACGAATGGCACACCGACACTAAAGCTCTGGGTTGACTGTAGCAAAATTCTGTACTGTAGCAAAATCATATAACACAGTAATGACATGCTCTGATACGAAGGAATGAAAAGTTCCAATAAAAGTAGCTTTTCAACTATAGAAATTCAATAACAATATAATAATTCAATAACCTTTCAGTACATTAACTTGGTTGGAACTTTTTCTATGACAAAAAAAAATAGCTTGAGCATGCTCAGAGCTACAATATTTCTTTATACTAATGAATCAAACAACTCTGTGTAATGTAAAAGGGTTTACTTAGTGACGAACCCACAAAGAATTATTACCCAACTCTGGTGTGGCTCTCTAAACATCTCTAAAACCTGACTGGACACTACCTGCCCAGCACCAAACGGCAGACAGACAAACTTAGGGACTGGCTGGTGAACATAGAGGAGCGTGGTGCAGCTAAAGCGCCAGGAGTTAGTGGAGACAAAAAAAGAGCTAAAAGGAGAGTGAATATTGGATAATTATTAATGCTGCTTTAAAATAAGCCAGGGCAGTGCCACTGAATCAGCATGGTGTAATGCTATTCAAAATTAAATGTATTAAAAAAATTACTTGAATGAATTAGCTGGTAACTGAACGTAAAGGAGTGGTTAAAAGCAGAGCAATATATTGGCTGCTGGTCTTTATAGTGTTGGCCGTTACAGCATGGGGATGTTGTATAATAGCAACTATTATTTCTTGCTTCCATAGTCAAGCTGGAAAGGCTGAGGAGAGCTGGTGTTTAACAGAGTGTAGCTGCTACAGTGATTACTCTGTTTTGCAGGTGATTGATTAGAAGCGCTGCTGGAAATGTCACTTGCCCTGTTAATATATTTTCACCAAGGGAACATAGGAAAGGTGGTGTTAATACATTTTAATACGTTTACTCCGAGGGAGCAGAACATAAATGTAACTTTTAAGGGTTTTTTCCAGTTAAATGTGGTTTAGGTCTCAGCTTACGACTGCAGACTGCTGAGCAGTATGTAGATAGAATATGTTTTGCTATTGCAGTGTTTGGTATTATCCATACACACCTGGGTTCTAATCCATTGGTGTTGTTTACTACGTAACTTGTGATTCTACAAGCCCTGGTTCATTAGGCTGTGGTTTATTCTATGGTATTCTCTGTGTTGTAGAATAAATTGATGTCGGTACTCTGATTGCCCTCCTTTACTGGTGATCGTTGGGAATTAATGCTGGTAACATCACTGGCTGGCACACTTAAAAGGAAAATCCAACATCCAGAATTGTCAAGCAGAATTCAGATATGTTGTTCTCATTATCTTGGACAGAGCAGTCCCTATTTGAGATAATAAACAGCTGCCTGTCTCAAAGCAATAAATGCAGGAATGAAAGCTCTGATTTGTAATACAGTATCATTGGGACGTAAAGTACAGCATGCTGCTTTGAACATGAACCGAATGAACCATAACCAAACAGTGTTTATTTGAGCTTCGTCATAGTTGGCATCCGTTGGTTTTAAGTGCTATTGTGTATGCCAGAAAGCTTGGTCATTGCTAGAGCCAAAGTAGTACTCATGTTTCTGACCAACAGCAGACTGATAAGGCAGGTACTATTGGAAACATCACTGGAGGTGCTAATATACACCGATCAGCCATAACATTATGACCACTGACTGGTCATAATGGAGGAACATTGATTATCTCTTACAATGGCACCTGTCAGATATATATACAGTATATATATGTGCGTGTATATATATACACACACATATATATATACATATACTGTGTTTATATGTATATACTGTATATACATATACATACATACTGTACATAGATATATGCATATATATGTATATATAGATTCACACATACATATATATACTGTATATGTGTATACACTCACACACACATATACACATATATACTATATATGTGTGTATACATATATGTACTATATATACTGTACATATACTATATACACATACTGTATACTGTATATATATATATATATACTGTATGTGTGGGTATCTATATATATGTATATATATATATATATATATGTATATCTGACAGGTGCCATTGAAACGAGGTAATCAATGTTCCTTCACTTCACCTGTCAGTGGTCTTAAAGTTGTGGCTGATTGTATATATGTGTGTGAGTGTATACACATATACAGTATATATATATGCATATGTGTGTATCTGTAATAATACATATAAGTATATGCGCAATATTGCATTTTATTAATAATGTATGTATGTATGTATGTATGTGTATATATATATACCATATATATATATATATATATATATATATATATGCTCTGTATTATTGTGTGTGTGTGTATATATATATACCAGTCAGTGGTCATAATGTTATGGCTTATCGGTTTATATAATGAACACATACTGGTCCACCATGAGTTACTAATGTTCAGTAAACTAGTGTAGGTAGTATTTTATGTCGCAAAATGAAATCATATTGCTGTTTGTAAGGTACAGTTTGCAGTAAAAATGTCACAGCACACATTCATAACCTGTTTAAACTAGTAGAAATTGAGTTTTTTGAAAATGAATTATATACAGGGAAAATTGTCATCTGCAGCCATGTAACCTCCATATCCCCACCGAAAAGCTATTCTTGAGTGATTTGTCTCCATGTTAAAGCTAACTGCTTCAGCTGGCAGCCAAGCTTTTTGGTAACTCTCCTTAAAGGGGCATTACCCTAAAAATCAATGCTTCTCTTACACATATCCCAAAACAAAATAGTGAGAACCAATTTAGAGGGCTTAACTGGTTGGAGCAAAGGTGTTTCTCAGAAGGTGAAATACCCATTTAATGTCTTTGATTAATGAGTTAGTCTTGCTGGAAATGTCGAGTTAGCTGTTGACATATTAAAACAAGGGGAGCACAGCAGGTGGTGAGGGGCCTCTGTTCAGATTTGGCCCTCGGCCACAGTTGGCCAGGAGCCCCTAGTGTTTGGTTGGTTAGAGTTATTATGTACTATGTGTCAGTGAAGCTGTTAATACATTTACACCATGGGAGCACTAGCGGTGCTGGGGAGTCCATTTAGCTCAGGGACTTTGGCATCTTTCCAACAGCAACAACTCTACATCAAGAATCACAGATAAAAGGAGTATGGTGATTGCTATTTGTTAATACATGTACACCCTGGGAGTAGAGGTGTTAATGGACTATGGATTGCACCCATTGAGAGATGCTTTCAAAGTGAACTCAGGGTCCCAGCAGAGATGTGGATGGGGAGTGATTTGTTCAGACTCAAAATGGTGGATGGTGGGTAGGTAAAATTATGTTTTCTGCACTTTTTCCCAGCACTTATACTAGAGTGTTGAGTGTGCGAACTCCTGCTATAAACTGCAGTATGGCAGGTAGAAAGTGACTTGCTGATCTGAAGATCTATTTTCTATACCCTAAAGTTCACTGACCAAGGCTTTTGGTGCAAGAACAAGTGACTTGTTACAGAAATTTTAAATGTATTTAGAGGATGCAGAACACGACTTTGCATTTCACTAACCTGCATTTTAAGTTAAGTCGAAATAGATTCCAAAAGTTAACTAGTCTGCCAAAGTTTTAATCACTCTGAAAGATGAATTTTCCCAAACAAACCTGAAATCCTAACATCTGTCCAAATCCCTGTTTGGCAATATGTGCACACGGTCTGACATTTGTTCGGGTTCTGCTTGGTTTTAACTTTACAGCCCCCTGGAAACCAAACAAGAAATTAGTAATTTTTGCCAGGTATGAGGAGCTAGATTTGACAAAACATCTGTTCCAACTTTGGCTTGTGGCAAGTTACATGCTGTGGATACAGATATAGTTCATTCCAGTTGTTTTGTTACTGTCAGGTAACTAGAGGTCATTTTCCACTCACATTGCATGTGTTTTCAGCTCATAAACAGCATCGCCCACGTGAAATGTTGATAAGTCGGAATTAATGCATGATGTACGAGTATCGCCTAATTATTTTGTACATTTATTTTCAATTCATTAGTTTTATTTTAGTCTCAAAGTTTACCGATTTTTTTATTTTTATTTATTTTTTATATTTTTTTAACTATACTGTACTGTATTTTTTCACACTGGGTTTTACGAGTGAGATTGTATTGCAGGTTTGTGTTTTGTTACTATTTTTTACCGTTTTTATTCACCAATAAAACTGATCACTGTTGCAATCCAGCTGTTTTTAGTGACTGTCATGTTAATGCAAGAGACCCTCTCTGTAATCGTAACTATCCAGTCCAGTAATTATGATGATTCTTAATTGAATCATTTAATTTTGTTGATTTTTCTATGTGGAATTGAATTATGGTGTGTCTGTCCCTAGTGCGCTGCATTTACACCACAGGGAGAAAGCAAGAGGTTTCATCCAGCAGCAACTGCTTTGGTGCATCCATAACAACAGATTCAAGGAGCTGTTTGCTTTGCTATTTTTACTGGATGGTTAGCTAATATGTGTCACTATATATTTATACTCTGGGAGACATCATTGCAGAGGGAGTGCAGATGACCTTGCTTAGGATGTTTAACTTCTTTTCAGCAGTAGCTGTTTTAGGCCTGACCTCTGATATCACACATAGATAGATGGAGACATGAATTTTCAGTGTAGACACATTTCTAACTGAACAACAACTCAGAAAGACAGACCATGTTTAGAGTCAGCAAGTGTAAAGAGTTTGCATTCAGTGAAAGAAGAATGTGTCTTTGGTTTGATCTTTGTTTACATCTGTTTGGGCAAACTCTCTACAAAGGCTGGTATTGTTATATGTGGAGTGTAGTTTTATCATTTTAGTAGTGCCCTGCTATAGAATTATCTTGTTGTGGTTGTGTGACAATAATAGAGGTACAGAAACTAGTGGTGCAGGACTCAATTAGGATACAACTGTCTATGTACGAGGTTTCTGCAAGACACTGATAATAATTTATTAATAATTTAACAAAAGCCTTTATCAACACCTCTCTCATCCACCTCTTCCTGTCTCCCTCACTTCCTCATTCCCTCTGGCTCTCATCTGTTACTTCCGTCATCCTTCATTTGTTCTTTCCTTCTTAACACAACATGTTCTTCCCCTCCTTAACTCTTCCTCTGTCCGTCCGCTTTCCATTCTCTTCTCCCTTTATCCCATTTTGCATGTTACTGTCAGTTCTTAGCCTCGCTCTCGTCACCTTTCTGCCATATTAAAATGTTGTCCTGGCCTAGAGTTACCATAGCAACACACTGACCAGCCCTAAGGCTGTGAAGGGCCGGAAGGGACAAGCACAACAGAGGAGCATCATCAGTCACTCGCAATACACACACACACGCACACACTGGCATGCCCGTACAAACACAGAGACATACAAAGGGTTTAAGACACAAACAAACACAGACAAGTAGAAAGTTGCTCCATCGCTGATGGCTGGTGGCATGTGGAAAAAGCACATCCCACCCAACACACAGACAGCCCAGACCGGGATCCAGTTGCCCGGTCAGGTTAATGACTGGGAAGCCAGTGAGGAATCATGTTCTCATGGCTGCCCCAGCAACTCTTTCTGTACAGTTGAGCTTTCCTCACTAATATATGTATCAGAGGAAGCACATGGCTTTCTACAATAAGGGTGCAGTGCAGGGGCACTTGTCATCCCAAATTGGGTAAAAGAAAAAAATATTATTATATTTTTGGAATTTGGATATATAATTATAAATTAACTTTAGAGACAGGCAGTGCCTGAATAGGTTACCACCCCAGCAACAAGCTTTTGATTTCAAAAGATAAACTGTTGTATCTTTGTATTTGTATCAGAGAGTGTACCCTTTTTCAGTGATATGAGAATTTTTTATGTTGTACGTCTGTGTTTGGAACATTTCATTCCCACAAAATCAGCTTTAATGAGATAATGAGTAGCTTGCATTGTCCTCAGGCTGTGTGCTCATGAAGAGCACTAACAGTTCCTAACACACATCTGACCATGTTTTGTATTGTGATGGGTCCAGAATTATAATGCATCCTTTTTTGTGAAATAACCCCAAATGACCTCAACTTGCAAATTGTTAGAATAAATAAAATTAAAAACAAAGGAGTCATTCAGTATTAAGTAATCAAAATCATTATGCTACTGAATACAACTGCAAGCGGCTAATTTGAACTTTCCCAGGCACGAGGTTACAGCTAAACAAGGTTGTATGGTACTGATTAAAAACAAGACAAACAAATCAAAGCTTTGTGCACACAGCCAGTATTATTCTCCGCATCTACATTGTAAATACGTTGCAGTAACCCAAAATAATACTGATTATTGATGGCAACTTAAAACAAGCCATTTGTCATTTGTAATCTGAATTTGTAGTGAAAATAACTCACTTACTTTCTTATGGATAAGAAAGTAAGTGATTATTGGTTCAGCCAAGAGACAATTTATCCAGCACTACTCACTGAGAGTTTGGAATTAATTTGGCTTTGAATATTATTTTTAAAATGCTTGGAAATAACAGTAAACAGCTAGATAATAATTTTAATATTACAAAGGTGAACAGAATGTATTATCAAAAATGTCTCATTCCTTTAAATAGTTATAAAGCCATCGCCTAAAGTATATCAGTATAAAATCCTCTAGGAAGATGTCAGCTGTCAGCTCTAGTCAAAGTGAAGCTGCAGTGGTCCCCACTTCATACATACTGTATCTCACATCCGTCCTCACATTTAGCACTGCAGGTAATCCACTGTTTTGCACCTAGAACAAAAAGAGTGTGTTGTGATTCAAAAGTCTGATCTCAGCAAACCAGACTGTACTGTTTAACATTAGATGACTGAAAAGGCAACAAAAATAATGAGGTTATAAATGAGGGAATACGTTTGTGCACCAGGCTGGCTTGTTAAAACATGCCAGGCTGGCAGACACAGGACTGTAGAGTCACATAAGTGTGACTAATGACACATGATGCCTTTCATGCTTTCTTCTTTTCATTGCTTCTTTACCACCCTCTGCCCATCCTTCAGTCAGTGCTTTAGTTTGGTTTTGAATGTGGTTGTGTATCTCACCTTGTTAAAACAAAGCAGGCAGCATGTTTGCACAGTGGATGGCATGGTCAGCTGAGTGCGAGTAAATTGCCTCTGATGCATGACTTCATACAATCCAAATAATGAGTCAATTAGAGTAAATTATACATGTTTAGGGCCCACTGCAATTAGTTCACCTCTCTCTTCTCCTGTCTTACTGGAGTCTCCATCTCTCCCCTTTTCCTGTCTCCTCCTCATCCCCTCCTCACCCTCTCTCCCTTCCTCCATCATTCTATCTCTAGTCTTTCCCCCTCTCCTTCCTCCGCTCTCCTGTCTGTCTGTTCATCTTCCTGCCTTTTTTCTTCTCCTCTTCCTCTCCCTCTTTGTCTTCCTCCCAACCGCACCCCTCCCTCTTTCTCTCTGTCCTAGTTCTCAGGGTCTCTTGAAGCTTTGTCTAATTACCATGCTAGCGTTTAATTGGAACAGTGTACACAAACACACAGATTGACTGACTGAATACCCCTTACATGTAGACACACTGCACTGTGCATGCACATGCTAACACACACGCACACATAAAAAGTAGCCATTTGGACAAACATTACATGCACACATTACACACCCAGCAAATTAATATGCTCCAGTTATACAAATACACATAAAACGCAGCGTACACCAGAGTTAGACACTGTGGAGTTCATCCAGGTTATACTACAGCCACTGTGCTGATGCCCCTTCTGTAGAGCTAAGCCGTGTTGGCTACAGTCATACATTGATTTTGGCCTAGTTAGTTTATGAGCTGCGTGTAGCTGATCCCGCTGTAGAGCTGTGTCATCTAAGAACTGGCAACAACAGATGCACATTGGAGGAAAAATGCTAGCCAGACATCCCCACAGTCACTTTCACATATATTTAGGTTTCTAGCAAACCAAACATTCACATCTTTGGAATTTTGTTTTGTTGATGCTGCTGTTTAGTATTTGGTCAGTTTCCACTGTAGTGACTGTAAAATAGGAACAATTCACAGCTGTGAGTGTTGGTATTATGAGATATGATTGACATATTTAGTTTTATGTGAATCATCACACAATGTACCAGAACATTCAAGAGATATTGTTGATTTTTTTGTTGATACACATACCCTACATCAGTGGTTCCAAACCTGGGGGTTCAGGGCACCCAACAAGGAGTCTCAAGATAAATCTGAGGGGGTCACAAGACAATTAACTGCTTAAGAAAGAAGAACAACATCATAATTTCTACTAATTTCTTTCTTTGCTTTTTTCTGGCAAAATACTGGATAGTTTTACCTCTTCAAGCATGCAAAAATAAAGCTAAAATAACTCTGAATGTGCTTTTAGTTCATAGACATACTGTATGCTGACAGTGACGGGTCACAAATAGACATTTATTGTTTTCAGGGGTCACAAGCCAAAAAGGTTGGTAAATCATATAAATGTGATAAATGTTCTGTTATTGAGCTGTTGCTGGCTGCTTGGCTCTTTGTTTTTTGTTTTTATTTTTTGTAGTGGCCAAATGGTTACTTTTTTAAAAATTATTTTAGACATGATATAATCAAAAACATTTTTTTTTTCTGTTTTCTTCTCTGTGTTTCAGTCCTGCCCAGCCACACATGTGGCACCCCCGGCCTCATTCCAAATGGAGTCATTCATGGCTCCAGGTACAACATGGGGGACAAGATCCGATACAGCTGTGAGTCAGGTTTTGTATTGGAAGGACACAGTATCCTCACGTGTATTGTATCACCTGGCAGTGGAGCACAGTGGGACTTCCCATCACCATTTTGTAGAGGTAAGATGTTCTTTCTTTCTTTCTTTCTTTCTTTCTTTCTTTCTTTCTTTCTTTCTTTCTTTCTTTCTTTCTTTCCTTTTTGATTCATTGATATTTCTGCAATATTTTGTAATAAAATAACTTACAGTAAATTGTTTTAAAACCATTACTTGTATGTCAGCCATTTGGAGCCCCTCTTGTTCTTAAAATAGATCATAAAAGTACATGTCGTACTTTAACTCATATAACAACTTGCTCAGACTCATGTTTCAAAACAATTGCTACCATTGTTAGCTCAAAAGTGTATTTTTTTTTTTTAGAAATGCCTCTAACAATAACAGTAAAATAAAACATGAGAAAATAATAAACCCTCTAATTGCTGGGGTTGTGAGAACTGAAGGACCTTAACATGAGGTCGCAGCCCGGAGGAAGATGAGAAGCCGAGGTGTATTGATTACTTACGTAACAAACCATTGTATGAACCAGATGGAGCCCAAAATCCTCAAGCAAAGCCCTTTTAATGGATCATTAGTCTACAGACAAGAAGAGGTCTGTCCAGGTTTCACCACCAGGGCCAGTAGACGGTTGAACAGCTCAGCTCAGGGATTCAGTATCTTGTGATAACTCACTTTTTAAATGTTTTATGTATTTCAGGGGCTTCAAGTCAATTGACTTTGATTTTTCTGCTTTCTTGTGTCTAGTCACTATGCTATTTCCTTTGTTTTCACGTTAATTACTTTGTTTAAATTTAATGATGAAAAACAAATGATGAGGATGTGAAAATGACTTTATATTTAGTTTAGTTGTAATATTCTTATTAACATGTGTATTTTGTTATTTTCTAATAATACATTAATCTCTCTAATCTAGTTATATGTTATTCATGAGCAGAAATAAGAAATTAAGCTACTGAACATATTGCGAAAACAGAAAAAGTGTATTAAAGTGTGGTTATCAATCAAAACAGCTTTCATACAGAACAGTGCAATTTAAAGTGTTTTACAAATGACTGACAAGCTGATAAGACAGTACAAATCTAAACAGGAAAACAATTTGAGACTAATGCACACGAGAAACAAAAATGATAAAACGGAAATAATTTAACTAATTAAACAGATAAAAATGATCAAATAGATAAAAGACTATAACAAATAAACCAGAAAATGAAAACTGAAAAATACTTCTCATTCCCTTACTTTCTACCTCTCTGTCTCTGTCCAGCGGAGGGAGCATGTGGCGGTACGTTAAGAGGCACTGCAGGTTCAATAACCAGCCCTGGATACCCTGCAGAGTACGACAACAACCTGGACTGTACATGGTCAATCCTCTCAGAACCCGGGGACACTATAGCTCTCGTCTTTAATGACTTCTTATTAGAGGACAAATACGACTTCCTGGAAATCAGCGGGACAGAAGCACCAAGCATATGGTGAGATACATTTCATACATAGACCATAATGTTGAATAGATATGTTGGAGGGCACTCAAGTCTTTGTGAAAATCAGCAGGAGTGACACACCATGTGCTAAGTGGGGCAATAATGAAAGCACAAACACACACACACAATCACCACTGACATTTGAGAGTTGAGTTGCATAGACATATTGTTTGTGTTTTAGGTTGCGAGGACATCAAACTCACACACACAAACACACACAAATAAAGTGGACACTATAGCTTTATTCTGTAAATTAGGTGGGGACACAATATACTACTTTCCTAGCATTAGTAGCCTTGAGGCTTTTTTGTTCTGTTAGCTGACTTGTTCACATTAAAGGGAACAGTTGTTGTTTTCACTGCAATTTTCTCTAACTTGTATACTTTCAAGGGGGGGCATTTAATATTAAAAGAGGACTAATGATGTTGTTGGGGAGGACAGATACAACTACTGATTGATTAGCTGCACAGGAGTCCTGTTGATTTTCCTGATTTATTCAAATCCCACAGGGAAGGTGATAAATTGTTGTTTTCACTCCCATTTTCTGTGGTCGCATTTGAAAATTGGCACTCTGTTGTACCAGAACACACTTTGGTTTTTAAATTTAGAGCGCTGTTGGAATTCACGTTGGTTTGTTCAGAATATCACACGTCTCCATTGAAGGCTTAGATGTGTTTTTGCAGGGGTGGAGGCAGCCTAATGGTTAAGCATGCAGGGTTGTCGCTGGCTCAAGTTGCTAGAACTGCTGGGAAAATCTAGACAGGGGGAAGTGAAATAAGAGTTTGGCCTCCCTCAGTAATAACAATAGAGATGCCTGTGAGCCAGGCCTGCTCAGAAATCGACGGTAGGAGACTGAGATTTTTTTGAACGGCTTCTGGGTTTCAGTGTGTGTCATATATTTGTGAAGCAGCGTATGGCTGAGAAAGAACAAACATATTTACAAACCTTCACTTGCTAAGTGACACTTCATTTAGGAAATTAAAAAATGCTGTAATTTCCCCCAATCAGTATTAGTCTTTGTTACACCACGTTTTGTGTCTGCTTTTGAAGGAAGATGAACTATTCTGTTTAACTAAAACTTATTTTACTTATTATTGTTTTCATAAAAACACCAATTAAATCAATTTATAAATTCTTTTGGTTCTTTTGCAACCTGTCTCTGTAATCCTTTGTTTAAAAAATAAGATGCGTTCACTCTTTCTCTGCCTGTTTTGTCACTGGTGAAGTGTCCCAAAGGATCCGCAAAACAGTGCAAGGTGACATGGCATTTTCAGTTCAGTAAATACAAATGTCTGTGCAACCAGGTTGTTTGAATCTGGGGAGATAATGTGATGAGGCAATGCTGTGTCACAGCGGTAATGCGATTTTGGAATCTTAATCTTTATTAATCTTTTCTAGCTGGTAAATATGATTCCTAAAAATGCATTTATAGATTACCATGTCCTGCAGAAAACTGTCTGCCTCCCCAATTTTCACGTTCTGCAGACTTCAACTGATAGATGACATTGTCTTCCATGTGTAGAAAATGGTTAATGACTGTGGCGCAACCTGCAGAAGAATAGAATGGATAGGTCGACAGATAAATAAGTGGAGTGAAGGAGGCAGAGAGGATAGCACTAGATGGAAACACAAGGAATGGAGAATAATTGCACGTTTACTCCTGTCACCAGCAGAGCAGTACGCATCAACCATGGCATTCTCATGATACCGTTTGTGTGTCTGTGTGTCTGTGTCGGGGTCTTAAGTGGCCCTCTGACTGTGAGCTGTTGATCATTTCTCTAGGCTCTGACAGATTACACACACTCAAATGCGTACACACATACACACATAGCTTGTCTCTGACAGTGTAACATTCAAGGACCACTGTCAGCCCACCCTCTGCAATGCAGGGGGAAGACAGGGAGTGTACTGGAGAGCACACCCAACATTTTGTCACATGGAAAACGGTGGCTGCAACAGCTGAAGCCTTTCGACGTGACCATTCCAATTTCAAATGATTGGTCCCAACATCCCTAAGCATTCACATTATTAGGTTGGCTACTAGGTTTTTTTTTTTGCCACAATAGCCTGTGAAATTATGCACCACTACAAACATGGTTTTGATTACAAAAATTCCCAGTTGCGGAAATGTATTTCTGCACATAAAATAAATGAAAAAATTAAAATTAGATCACAGATACATGTCTTGTTTTGTGTTGGACGATTTATTAAAATATACTTTCAAGGTAAAATGTATTTAAGTTGGCAGATAGGCACTACAGTAACGAGTAATGAAAGGAAAGAAACTGCTTCAAATTCTATTTGTGTATGAGAATGATAATTTACATCTCCAAGCTAAAATATAAGATTTTTTTATTACTGGAATTTTATATATTATACTAGGTTTACAAATAAAGTGAACTAACTTTAATATCACTATTACATAACAATGGCAGTAGTTATGTGTAATAAATTGTTTTTCCTTTATTAAATAGGTTACAATGGTAAAACATAGAGAGTGGGAGTATACAAGAAAGGTCCCAAGTTGGAATCAAACCAGTAATGCTGCAGTTATATAGTTTTCATCCTAGCCGCTGTAGGCCTTTGAGAGGCCTTGTATATTTAACAGAGGTTTACTGATCCAGGCCTAAAACAATATAATTATATAAAAATAACCTTCACTGGGCCATGCACAATCTAATACTTTTCTCCAGAGGTGGGATTAAGAGATGATTGACATTTTCACTGAGGCATGTGGGCAGGTCATTGTGAAAAAGACTGACACCTGACAGGACCACTATGACGGGTTCTTCCTGTTTACCGAGAACTTTTTCTGATTGGCTGTCCCAAAAGCAATTTCCTGTTTCATGTTCCTGTCTGCTAGCTGGCAGGTTGAATGTCAGGTTGACTAGCTGTTACAATACACACATACCCACAAACACTGCTCAGACACACACACACGCATATAAGTAATTGTGCCTGGACTTTTTTATTTAACTGGACAAAGTGAATGATTTGATTCCAGTTTGTCAGAATAGAATTATGGTCATATCATGTTGTGTCATTCCTGTCTTGAGACGGAAATTTTATTCCTGCAGACAATTACAAGTAAATGTGTATCCTGTTTTTGGACCACTAAACTGTCCTAACATTTATTTATAACCTTAGTCTAATTTGAGAGATTTTGTCCTGGATAATCAGTCGTACCCAGTTTTCAGAAAGCTAACCTTTTAGGCTGTAATGCTTTGAAACATGCCTGCTGAGTGAGGTCAGACTGGCAGAAAAGTACAGTTACTGGCTGAACTTTATTTCACCGGGATTATTTGTGAAACATAAAGAAGACTGCACAGAGGACGGGGTAGAGAATGAAGGCAGACAACTGTGAGACAAAATGAAGACAGAAAGAGAGCTTTCATAAGACCTCCAGGCATTCGTGCTGCTGTTGCCTACTATAGACCAATGGTTTTATCACACTGCGTGGCTTATAGTACGTATTTTGTCATATTTTTCTATTTAGCAAGTAAAATGTCAACAGGTCACACAGCTGCTTCTGTATGCAGTTGAGGAGGTCATCAGTCCCTCTCACTGCATGTATTTGCTCATGTTTTCCATCAATCAACATGACGGTCCTGATTCATCTGAGGCACAAGTAATTTGACCAGTAAACTCAATTCAGAAAGAAGACTTTTCCAGAAAGCTTATGATCCAAGGTAAAACTGCCTGTTTCTCCAAGCAACAGCAGTGGCTGTCTTGTGTGGAGGAGACACCTTTGATTTTTTATGTCTATTTAATTTATTTTATTATTTTTATGCGTAATAAACTTATGTTTATATGAACTAACCTTACATCTCTAAATATATATTTTCTTTTAGTGTAACATTTTATTTATGTTAGCTGTATAATGAAATGAAAATGTACCTGTAGTTTATGAACAAGCCTGTCCACCATTGGCTAACGATGAGTTCTGGATTGCAGCATATCAAGTGCGAACAGAGCTTTTTGTCAAAGAATCAATCAACCAGTATTTGTAATTAATGGTGGACATGTTTGAAGATAAAGGGTTAAAGACACTAACACCACTGACATGTTGATTATATTTTTTTGGACTGATCATGTCACAACATTCACAAAAGCATAGTGGATGACAGAAATATAGATAACATCAGGAATCACATTTAATTTCAGACCAGTATCCTGCAAATATTCAGAATGTTTCCGCTTGTTCATGTAAATATCATCGTCCTACTCAGAGTAGCATGGATAAGCTCTTATTCTGAGAACATAGACACGAATGCATCGCTAGCTGCAGATATACCGAGGCAACTTTTCACTGGTTTTGCAGAGTTCTTGGCTTTACATGGAATATATGCTGTTATCTGTAATGTTGTTTCAGCTGTTATCTTCAAATCCGAACAGATTTTCTTTTTGATTACTTAAAATGAGCTTTGTTTATCAGTTTCCCCCTCTAGTAAACTCCTCTCCTCCTTTCTACACCATAACCTCTACCCTTCCACCTTTTTCTCCTTGCTTCATTTTTCTATCTCTTTTTTCCCTCTATTTGCTGCGCTGCCTCTGGCTGTCCCTTCTTCTTCTCTTTATTTCCCTGCCCCCTTTCTGTGCTCCTCTCCTCCTTTATCTCAGTCTTTCAAAGCACAAGACAAACTCAAATGCTTAAAGCCCAACAGTGTTAGTGCTGTCATTTTCTTTAACTCAATGAATTCTTACTCTGCTAAAAGCCATTATATCCAAGGAGCACAACCAACAGCAATTAATCATATTTGGTTCCTTATTGCTCACTACATTATTCACATTGCTTTTAACCCATTTACCAGTGCTGAAAACTCAAGGATTTGCTGTAATGTATTATCACCATGATAGTCAAGGATTTTTAATAAGCAGTGGTTTGTTAACCTGATTTAAAGAGGCTGATGGTATCTCTGAATTTTCACATTAAATGAATCCCTTCCCTCACTATCTTTTCCAGACCTCTCACTAAATGAAAGGCTCTAATTGCCAATTATTCCATTAATTGAGTAACAGGGTCACTACACATAATGTGATGAAACTATTACCCACAAATCAGTTCTCTTTCCTTAATCCATGACACCTGCAAGAAGTCATGTGCCTGTTTCGGTGGGTGATAAATGTATAAAATTATATGATAAACATATTTTAAGTCCTAGCAGACAATATTTAAAAGTAATGCCAAACCTAATGTGAAAAACATGGTATGATCGAGAATTTTACTGCAAAGCACCTCCGCAATCTAAAAAGTAACTCGCGCCAATACTCATTCATTTGTTCATACAGTTAGTCATCCATTCACTCACTCTCGTGTTTAACCCATTTTTCCCAGGTGGTTTGTGGTGTTTGTTTTTTTACCATGCTTGTGGCAGGTGTCTGTCGGTCAGCCCAGACTGATATATCTCAACAATTATTGGATGGATTGCCATGAAATCTGGTGCAGATATCCAGGATCCCCAGAGAATGAACCTTTAATGACTTCGGTTATCCCCTGACTTTTCCTTTAGTGACACCAGCAGGTTAACTTAGCTGGTAGCTGTCAGTGAAATATCTTTACAATTTTGCATTGGTTGCCACATTGATGTCTCCCTTTGGAAAAACTGTCATAACTTTTGTGATCACTTAACTTTCCAATCTAGCACTATCATCAGGTCAAATTTTTATTTTGTCCAAAACTTTGGTATATGACCAAATACATGCAAAGCTAATAACAATCCCATCAGCCTTAGCTGTACTTTCTGTTTAGTTCTAATTAGCAAATGTTAGCATATTAACACACTAAACTAAGGTGTTCAACATGTTAAACATTACCTGCTAAACATCTGCATGCTGATGTTAGTAAAGCCTCACTGAGCTGTTTGCATGGCAGTAGACTCTTAGTCTTGTTTAAACTATTTTGCTCTTTTGTATAATTACTTAATCCTTCCATCTGTCTCACTTGCTATTGTTGGTCATTTCTGATGTAATTTGTTGATGCAGTCTTAAAACATACAAAGGAAATCATTGTTATATGAAAACACAAAATTACTGGTAGTCATACCGACCACAGGCCAATAAGTAAACTGTATTATATTGAGTTGCATTCTGTTGTATTTTATTCTCCTTTGTTTACTCTTCTCTTTTCAATTATCTTTGACTACTTCTCTCTTTTTTGTTACTACTTCTCTGTGTCTCTTTCTCGCTCTCTCTCTCTCTCACCACACACACACACAGTTTCATTTTAATTACTTTATTGGCTGTGATAGAAACAGTAGTAGCAAAGTAATTTCCATTCAGTAAGGCCATTCTCTAGTTGCTTATCCAGGTAATTTTCTAGTCATTTAACCGGGACAAAATTAATTCATGCCGTGGCCACAGAGTAAGAACAGCAGCCCAGATGTCAATTTTTGTGAGAACCTCTTCCACCTTCTTCTGGGGGATCCAGAGTCACAGTCAAGGCCAGGAGGGAGATGCTGGTCCTCTAGCTTGTCCTGGCTCTCCCACAGAGCCCCCTCTCAGTAGGCTGGCAAGACATCCTTACCATTTGCCAGAACTGCCTCAACGGCTTCTTTCAATCAACATCAAGTTCCTGCTGTTCGCCAATCTTTCTTCATTCTTACACTCATCAAGCGTGAGACCAGCCATCCCCATTATACCCGGTGGTGCGATCTCATCTTTGTCTATTTATTGACGCTGATGGCTTTTAGTCTCATGGATTGTATCTGTGGGTGACACAGATACAATCAAGATTTCTGAACTTATCTCCATGAGGCAGTCGCTCATCCTCATGGAACATGCAAACAATTATGGTCTCAGTCATGAAGCTGTTGATTCTTATCCTAAGCAAATCACACTTTGTAAACTTCTCCAGGGGAATCAGAGATGACGGTCTGATGAACCCAGAAGGACAACATCATCCGCAAACACCAGAAATGCCAAGCTAATGTCACTGCTGACCTCCTCTCTGTGTTTAATACAAACAGAAGACAAGGCATGGCACACCCTTATCAGAGTCCACTGCCTTGCTAGAACAAACTTGATGGCTCTGACACCCCACACTTCCGCAGTGTCTCCCACAGTAAAGCTCTGGGGAACACAGTCGTAGGCATTTTACAAAACCCCAAAACAAAATGTAGACAAGATTAGCAAATCCCCATCACTGCTGAAATAACTTTAAGTGGATAACAAGATGGTCCATTTTTCCATGACAAAGACAGAGCCCACATCTGATCCTCATAAATGTCAGGTTTAACAATCAGCCAGAGTTTCTTTTCTAGCACCCTGACCTTGGTAGGATTTCCCAGGAAGGTTTAGCTGTGTAATTCCTTGATCATTTGAACATACCCTCTGGCCACCTCACTGAAACTTGGGAATGACTGGGCCTTGTCGGGCAATTCAAAGGGCACCACAACAGGCCTGCAGCATCTGTGGATGAACCTTGTCCATCCTCAGTGCTTTGCCATGAGGGATTCAGTGATATCTGCCAAAGAAATAGGCTCAGACTTTTCCACCCTCTTTCTAACCTGAATCTTTTCTTTCTTCTTATTTGCTCTCCCCTCATGTCCCTCTGTTACATCTCGTTTCACTCCTCCCTTGAAGTTTTTTCTGATCCTCTTCCGCTGTTTCCACTTTTCTTCCTCTTTGCATCTCCCCCTGCTCCCCTTTTTATAACCACCAGCCCTCTCTTAGTCTCTTTTCTCCACTTTGAAACACCTCTCTTGTCCTGTTATTACATTTACATTTTAAATTATGTTTACTGGCTGCACGATTGTATGTGTGTGTTTCTGTGTGAGTGCGTGGGTGTGTTATGAGATTAAAAGTACCGTTGTACCAGGGTTTTGCACTAAGCACTTGGAATAAACAGCTATCTGTTGTGGATAATGTGCTTTCCAACTTTTCTGACTTGTATCCAATCATTTATTTTTACAGTGCCTTTTTGTCATTTTGCAGATGCTCACATCCACAGAGAATAAACTTAAGATAATGTATTGCCTGCAATACTAGCAGCCAAAAGGGAGGGCAAGGGCTAAAACAGCAGTGTCTGGACAGTAGAAAGTTATATCTGTGTCTTTGTGATGTTAGTCACCAAAAGGCTAGTGGTCTAATAATAGGGAAGTGCTACAGTGAGCACAGAAATACTCTCTCCTGCTCTCAGTTTCTTTGTCACCCTCTCGTCTCTGTTTTGTGACTTGGCCTCTCTTCTATTGTCTACTCCTCTCAGGTGTGTCATACCTCTCTTCTTCTTTTCTCTTATCTCCTCTCTTTTTTAGTTCTGCTACCTCTCATTTCTGTCTCTCATTCTACACCTTCCTCTTTGTTTTACCTTCATGAGTTCTTTCTTTATGTCAAACCTTCTCTTTTTTTTTCTCTTTTCCGTTCTCCGTCTCCTCCTTTCTCCCATCACTCCTCCCCTTCCAGCTCCACTTGCTTTCTCATTTATCTCTATCCTTTGCAACCTGGTGTTGTAATGTCCAACCTAATTTCGACTTGCCTCCTTGCCTCCCCTTTTTTTAACTTCCGACCTCCCTACACGGCTTGTGTAACCTTTCTCCTCCTTTTCATTTAAGTGAATTTTCCGCTCTCACCTCCTCTCTCATGTTCTTCATCCATCAGCCCCTGTTTTTCTCAGCAGGTTTTCTCGCGGGTTTTTCCTCTGCCCTCTTTCTTCTCTGCTTTCTTTCACCTTGTGAGTTCTCCTTCTCTCACATTTCTGCTTGTGGTCCTATAACCTGCATTACTGGTTTCTGTCCAACCTGTCGTTCATTATCTGTTTCTCCTCTACCCTCTTCCCCATCACATCTATTATTTTCCATTAATTTCGCCTGTCGTCTTCCAAAGATTTATCAGTCCCTCCTCTCATCTCTTCTCATTTGCACCTTCTTCTTTCTTCCCCTTCCTTTCAGTTCAGTGTCGTGTCTCTTCCCTCTCTCCTCCTCCTCCTCCTCCCTGACCTCTTGTCTCTCCCTCATTCCTATGTCAGGCAGCTGGCCAGTCCTCATGAATAATGGAATAGATGCAGCATATCTCTCACATTTTATCTGTTTCTCTCTCTACTTTTCATATTTCCCTATCTCTTTGTCCTTTCCAACACACAATGACTGTATTTCTCTGATTTTGTTAAAGTTATTTGTACATCAACATCCATCCTTGTAGCGCTATCCTCAGCCCTAAACCGATGTCCTGATCCTTAAAAAAAGCCATTTGAAGAGGGGCTGTTTTTCAGCGAGCTCTCTGTACATTTGTTAAAGCTGCTATAATTGATTTCTTACCACTAGAGAGTAGAAAAGAGACACCAAACCACCAAAAATGTGCAAAGAAACATACATTTATTCATTATAAGTACAGATGCCAAACAAGAACAAATCTACCAAAGCACTATGCATAAAGACTTCCTCTGGGAATGACTCTTAATCTTTTTGAAATGCAGCAAGGTTTGAAAGGTTTGAACACAGTTGGCTCCAGTGAGGGAACCACCATTGCTGGTCACTGGTGTCTGGCGCTTACTGAATGGGGAATATTTTCATCATTTCAGCTCCCACTGGGTCACATAACAGGTCAGAATTGTCCCCCAAAACCTTTCAGCCAGTCAGATCAACCGAAGAGGAAACTGGTTTGCCATGACAACTGAAACTGTGTTCAAGGACACAAAGAGCTTTATTTCTGTAAAAAAAAGCATTACTTTAACTTCAGTGTTTAACCTGGTGCAAAGTGGGTGTAAGTGTGGTTACAGCCTCTCTGAAGCTAACTAAATCTAGGGGTTTATCTTTCTTCCAGTTTAAATTTACAAATGCCTCTTTGAGTCATAGTCATAGTAGCATTTCACAGATATAAAAATACTGTTTGGCCAAAATGTCACTCATACTTATTCATCTCTAAATGTTTAATGTGTCCATATGAACACAGTATTTAAGATTTGTCAGACCTTATCACAGAAACATGTCTATTATAAAAGCAATTAAATCATTTGTGGAGCATTGTTTTGGAAATCTTAAGGGGGCAAGAAGTCAGGATTGTCAGATGTCGTCAGTGGGTAGCTGAGTTTTTCAGTTCATCCAAGTTGTTTATTTGTTTAAAATGAGAACATGAAAAAATTGTAGTGAGTAGCTCCCAGATGAGTTTTGTTGAGTCACTCTCTCTCCCAGAAGTATTTCTGCAAGCCATTGCTGCAAAAACAAATGCATTGCTAATCATGTTGTAAAAGGGTTTAAATTTGTATTTACAAAAACTGTTGTGTGTCTTGATGGAATTATGAGGTGCACAGATGGGTCTTTAAGATTGGGTGACATTGAGGTACCAATATGTTGATCAGTTGAGCCCATTGTTGAGACGATATACTGTACATATTCTTATGTGATTAATCTGAGCTGATGTACAATCACAATTGATTGGTACATAAAATGAGTACATTCACAACTATATCGTATCACCATCGTCACATATGAGTAGTATTTTCCGTTACATAACCACCATTTTGCAAATGCAGAGGACCTGAGGCTGTAACAGTACAATACCAGCAGTGATTTCCCAGTGTAATACAGACATAATTGTTTTTCTTCAGGACAGAAATGTGTTGGTAAGGCCTTACCATCAAAACTGAGTCATCACTACACATCTCATTACTATTAAATTTAACCATATTAAATAACTAAATACATATTTGAATTAATACATAATAATTCTTTATGTTTTATTTCCTAACAATTAGTCATTTCTTTAGAGCAGTTTCCCTCGTTCTTAAAGCATCAATCTATGATCATCACCACATGATGGTTAAGTGTACATGCTCAACTTACAGTTTATTAATATTAATTATGAGTGTCGTCCATCTAACAAGCTTTCAAATAATCTTAGATATGTTTCCAACAAGTCGAATTTTTTGCAATACAATAGCTTATAATACCCAACTGAGTTTAATATGATTGGAGATTATCCCTTAAACATGAATTTATTGTCATTTATACATTAGATATGATTCTGATTCTGTATATTGGCTGATAAAATATTGATTCTCCCATTGTCGTTGTCAGTTCACTTTTTTGTGACTTCGATATGGAAAATCATTAACTTCTTGAATTGTTCTTTCATTGACTTTCACTTCTTCATTGAAATACTATATCCAGTTTTCCTCCCAACTTTGATTCAAATTTAGACGTACTTCAGTCTGACGCAAAACAGCAAGTCCAAGATTCTATTGTTATACAAGAGTAAGCTGTTTCATCATATAAATCTTTTTTTTATACCAGACAGGTTGTCTAAGAACATGTTCTTTTACCAGGCTGATTTTAACGACTATAGCTGAGGTAAAAGCACACACTTACGAAGGTAGCAAGGTCAAAAGTACACAGACATTTGAAAAATAAAGAAGAAATTCTCACAAGACTAAAAAACCAAACAATATAATACTTTATTGGTGCCTGTAGGGAAGTACATCAATTTTGTGCACCTGCCCATGGAGGTCATACATATGTCAGGGTCAGGCGCAGAACATTGGTTATGTCAGAAATCAACTTTACTACATCATACAGTGCATTATATTCACTGTCCGCCATTTTATATAAGTGTGACTTTTATGCACCATGTAGTGCCCTTAAAAATTCCCATAATTATTCCTCTGGTTTTTAGGCTCATATCTCACATGTGTCATTATGTCACCCTACCATGCATGTCTATTTAATCACACTAACTGATGAAGACCACTAGTTGGTTCATTGGGAGATAACACATTGCCCTACTGTAGTCTATTCACTGTGTGTACTATAGTTAGATTGCCCTCAGGCGGACACATTGGCAGTGCTTGTGTCTGATTTTCTTGAGTTGTCTCTTTCAAAGATACCAAACTTTGTTACTCTGTTAATAAGCTCTCAGTAAGGTCCTCTTAACAAGCGCTCTTAATATTTTTTTTTTACCACTTCTCATATTTTGTTTCTGCCCTTTTCCTTATCTGTGTTTCTTCCTCCCTCAATGCCTCTCTCTATCTACTCAGTACACCTGCGGCATTATTAAAGGGCAGTTACAGCGGCTCTTGTTGCTCTAGGGAGGATGGTAGAACATTAGCTTCCAGGCAGCCTCTTACATCATTTCCTTTTTTTTTGTCTCAGTGCACCATTTTCCCCACATTTAAAAAAAAAAACTTTTCACCACTGCCTCGGTTGCCATTGGTAACGAAATTTGAGAGCAACTAAAGCTGATGTAAGACTTACCATAGGCAACCAACTCATCATCTCAGTGGTGATGCTTTAGATGTGAACTTTGCTGACTTTCTACTACTTGACTATCTCCATTCACCTCCTCTACTTTACTATTTCTCTTCTCTTCTCTTCTCTTCCTGTATTAATTTGTTTTTATCATAAATAAGCGTAAGACATAGCTGCTTTCAGCAATTCCATTGTTTTCTGAGCCCAGAATCACATATAATCTTCAATATACATCTTATTCTCAAAATCCCAAACCATTATAACCATAACCATAACTTAGACAACTTTAGTTCATTTTAACATCCGCAGTGGGATAATATCACTCATTCAATTCCCACATCTGCATTTTTCCATCCAGTGAAACACATTGCCTTTCAGCTAAATCCTCCTTAAATTACAGCAAAGCTTTGCACCTCGGAGGACAATGCAAAGTGACATCAAAATCACACTTTGAACTCTCTGGAAAGTTCTGCTTCACATAGGGATGTGTTTTTTTTTTTTTTTTAATGTATAGGCCCTGAGATGAAGTCATTTAGATCCTGGCGTTATTCACACTTGTATGTTCTGCGTTGTATGATACACCACATTTACGAGTAATTTCACAAAATTTTTCACAACAGTGGTTGGTCCTGCTCCAATCTATAATGCTGCAATCCGAAATGACATGGCAGCAAATTTCAAGCACTTTCCTCCAACAACTGCATTATTGTTGGAGATTTTTTCCTACCTCAAATTGAAATATGTAAAGCTCATCTTCCATGAGCACTTCGGACCCATGAACTGAGTGCACGTACTGTAACAGAAAGTTATGACAAACATTGTCCATCTGTGGAGGAAGACATAATCTCTTTGTCAGCGTGATATTCACCAACAATGTGGACCATGCAGAAATGTAGCAATACACACACATTACACAACAATGATGTAATGTAACATACAGTTTATTTACTGGAGAGGTGCTCTGTGTCTTAGTGCGCAAAGGTGGATACTGTGGATTTGCAATAACAACAGCTTGAGTTTTGTTACATCATACCTTCTCTTTCCCATCTGCCTTGTCTTTCTTTGCTTTATTCTGTATAGTATAGTATAAATGCACTAAGGAGAAAAAAGTAAGTGCAAGTAAACTTTAATTTAGAACCGCTGACACTTTCCAGATAGTTATCAAATGTGGATATCAGTAGGTCTGCCTACATTCGTCTACTGTTTCTGCTTGGTTTTTGTTATGTTTTTTATTAATAATTTCTTTTTTGCTTGCTTCCAGGCTCACTGGTACCACCCTGCCCTCACCAGTGATATCAAATAAGAACTGGCTTCGGATACATTTCACCTCAGACAGCAACCATCGAAGAAAAGGATTCAGTGCTCAATACCAAGGTATGTCACACTCTTTATTACTTATCTGTTCTCTGCCTCCCACTTTACGCAAGTATTTGTATAAAGTACTAATGTGCACACATCCTCGCGTGCGTGTGTGTGTGTGTGTGTTGGGAGATGCATCAGACCTGAGGGTCTCTTTTACAGAGTCAAGTTTCTTTTAGACACATTTACTGTACAAACTAATCCATACATATAAAACACAAACAAGATAGGGGAATACATGGTAGTTTTCTTGCATAATATATACTGTATATATATATATACATATTTCTAACGGCAAAATCACAATTATTACAAGATAATTATAACAAGATAGTACTGGGAATACATGGTAGTTTTCTTGCATAATATATACTGTATATATATATATATATATATACATATTTCTAATGGCAAAATCACAATTATTCTGTTTACGTACATGTCTTTATTTCACACTTGCTTTGGCAATGTAAACGTCTGTTTCCCATGCCAGTAAAGCCCCTATGAATTGAATTGAACTGAATTGAATACTGTTATTGAGAATAGCAATTATTGGGGACAGAAGTCTGAAACCACCTGACTGGACTTAATGGATCTTTCCTGTCATCTATGACTTAATTAGCATATTAAGGTGCATATTAGTTTCCACGTGGCGGCTCAGATTTAATTGGCTGCTTCCAACACAAAACATGGTGATCCACGACCTGTCTCTCTTGCTGCGCGTCACACTTCCTGTCTCCATCTCTTTTTCTATTCACTTTACGCTCTCTTTTTCTTCCTCAGTTTTCTGTCTATTGCCTTTCTGTCTGTCTCTCTTGTATGCCGTGTGTGTGTGAGAGAGAGAGAGAGAGAGACAGAGAGAGAGAGAGAGAGAGAGAGGGAGCTGTGCTTGTCATGCCAAGTCTGTTTCTCAGTGGAATGTAGTTTGGTTGTAGCACAGATTTTTCTGTTATCCTATGCAATGCTGCTACTTATGATAAAAAAGATCCACTGCTTTCTCTCTCCTCCCCCTTTTTCTTTCTCTCTTGTCCCTTCTTCTCTGTGGCTTTTCACATCTTTTCCTTTTTTCCCTGTTCTAATTTTCAGTTTCTGCCGCTATTGCATTTGTTGTAGGTTTGTTATACGAGGGGGAGTGTGAAGCACTTTCTGGATTGCACGCATACTTGATGTGTACTAAATGGCAACCCTGAAAATAATAAGGACTTAAAAAATGTACGGTAATTTAAGTTTAATAAAGTATTATTTCTAATTAAATTAATAACCTCCATCTCTTCTCCTTTCTGCAGTGAAAAAAGCAATAGAGTTGAAGTCCAGAGGAGTGAAGATGATGCCCAGTAAAGACTCCAGTCACAAAAATGCTGTCTGTAAGTAAACTGCTGTCTGCTGTACACTGTGTGACTGTACATTATTTAGAAAGCCTTTTTTAAACCAAAGTTGAAACACATTTGGTCTCACACGTGCACGCCCACACACACACACACAAACATACATAGTGTTTGTACACAAGGACACACAGCCCGCATCCATCTTTGATGTGGCAGGAGCAGTGATTTCATCCATTTTTCACTGGGGTTGCCCTTCTAGGAGACAAGAATTAGTACCACACTCTCCTTTTCTGTTTTTTTTTTCTGTCCAAGGGTCAGAGGTCCATATGAAACCAGTTCTATAAATAGAAACAAAATTGTTTATTTATAGAAGCAGATATATATTTAAAATACACCCAGTATTTACAAAGAAATTCTATTTTTATGCTACATAGTCAAGTTACTCAATAGTCAAGTTTTGACTTGTTAATACTGTTCTTATAATTCAGTTCATGACAAACCAACCAATGATGCAAATATGAACCATGAAGCATATAAAATATATTATTTAGTTGATACTGGAAGAAGTGTTGATTAAATGGTCAGTCCGGAGGTCATGGTTTGTGCTCTTTGTGTCTTTTTTGATACCCTAAGCAATATTTTTTTAGCTGCCTGGTATACATGCCATTGTGTACAGCCATCATGTTTGGATACCAAAAGTCAGACTCTTTTCTGTTTCTGTTATGATGTTTTTTTAATTTTATTTTAACTTTGAAGAAGATTTCAAGCCTTCCTGTGTCACACACAGTGAAACCTCCCTGTGCTGGTGTCAGGATAATAATCTAAATACAGTCCAAAATAAACTCAATGCAGCATAGTGACTCACTTCCTGCTGGCTGTAGCTATTGCCTCCCAATGGATAAGTTCTTGTTATACAATTCAGCTTTTTATTATATTCTATTGTTATACATTTCCAAAAACTCAGTGGAGTCTGGAGGTTTTGTGTTTGGATTCTTCACGGCCAAAGCTGGAAATGCGCCCACTGCATCTTATTCATTCCCTCTGGAGGTGCAGCCAAGAACTGAGAAAGAGACAGTGTAGTCTCCATCAGGTGAAGTCATTAATGGGTAGATTTTGGACAGACCTCCTCTGAGACATATTGTAAGCCAGTAGAGAAATGGTGCAATAGTGAACATAAATGAGGGCAAATATATGGAGCATACGTTAAAAAATGCAAAGTTTCCCTTTAGTTTCTGTCTTGCTACAGTATTTTCTTCTCTCCTCTCTTCTGTTCTCTTTTCATGTGCTTTACTTATATCATACATATATCTATATCATACAGAGCACATACTGTACATGCATAATATCCAGCATGTCATTTCAATTGCACTTTTAAAAGTATACCAAGAGAAGAGTTTTGAATACAAAGCTTGACTATATGTGAGATTAATTTGCATTTTCAGGCTGTAATTTGATGGCTGTAAATGATTAAAATGGTTTTAGCAGGAACTCGTAACTTTCTGCTAACGTGACAGAGTAGCTAGTGTCCCATTGTTGTTGGTACAGTGAAAGTAGCCAACCAAGTAACATGAAGGTGAAGGAATATATTATTTTCTGAAGTGATGACATTGTCAACCAGGGAAACTGTCCTTCAAGAAAAACAACACCATCATTCGTTTCAGCACATGCCCCAAAACAAAATGTTTTCGTTTAAGTGATAAAGCCCTCTAGCATCCGAGTGTCGTCTGTTGGGGGCAAAGGAGGAAATAATGTGACATCGTTATAGAGTCACAAAGTCCGCGGAGGGAGGAGGTCGAGGTGGTTGGATGGGTCAACAAAATATCTGATATTGACACGGGAGTCAACTCTTGGCTTCCTGTTTCCTTCCGACAGTCAATATTGGTTTCTTTTAACCATGATAAGTATTTTAACCCAAACCATGATGTTTCCCTAACCTTAACCCTGTTTTTGTTGCGGTGGTGGCTTGTTGTTTTATTTTCTTGGCATTTTTGCCTTTATTTGATAGCAGACAGTATAGAGGTGGATAGCAAATGAGGGGAGATAGAGGGGGGTATACATAAAGGCCTAACAAAAGTCCCAGAATCACACCAGGGATGTTGCAGTTAAGTGGTATGCGCCTTAATCATTCGGCTGTCAGGACACCCCACCAAGTCATTTTTTGTGCCTAAAGCTAACCAAACCATAGCTGCATAAGATCAGAAACTGGTTTTATTTTTTATATATAGCAGTGATTTGTAAAGGTTTTGGAAGGCACAAACAAATCAGACATCTCCTGTGTGTCGTTCTGAAAGGCAGTTGCAAGTGATGCATTTCGTCATTTAATTTGAAAGACTTGTTTCACCTAGGACAGGTGTGACTTAGAAAACTGTGTATGTTAAAATATAGAGTAATTACAAAATTATTACAATACACAATATTAATTTAAAAGAATGCAGATTTCTAAGTAGTGATGGTAGTTTTACAGTGGTTGATGTAAATAACCTCAGGCATTTTTGTCCAATTTTAGTCCAATGTACAGTTTGTTGCAGATGTTAAAAAAAATAACATCTGCTGTAGGTTATCAACCTCAAAAATACAAATGAGTTCAAAAGTAGAAAAAGGTGGCACACCATCAAAGCAATCAATGCCTGTATATCATTGCTGACACGTTTCTGCAAACACAAGATAAAATGACCTGCGTGGACTTTATCTCATATCAAACTATTAGTTTGATATGAAGAAAACTGTCTGAAGTTTCATGGTTATCTTGAAAACCGCACAATGAATAAAAACAAAAGCAAAGCTTTGTCAGAGAAGGTCTCAAGATGATTCAACTAATACACCACTAGTCTGTTTTAATGCTGGCAACTAATATGCACAGTAGGTGTCAATTTTTCTGGTTTATTTTGGAATTTAGACCATTGAAAGAAGAGCCCTCTCAAGTGGCTGTGTTTAAGAATTTAAGTATTTACTCGTTTCAGCTTTGTGATATCTTCACACCTATCTTCGATAGCTACTGTTTATACAGGGATTACAATACATCAGTTGTTATATAAAAATACAATTTTAGAGGCAAATAAGCTCCTCCATTCATATTGTGAGCTGCTGAAGCTCCTCTGTATGTATAGTGTTTATTCAGTTGATCAAGATGGGAGGTAGAAGCATACAGTGTTTTTATGTGGACCTCGGGAAAAATTGTTTTCACCTCGGTGGCAGGCAGCTAATGGGAATCCAAATAAACTTAAACATTATATTGACCACAAGGCAGTAAAACAATTCATTTAACGATAAATATGATAAATAATCTCTACAGTCCGGGGTGGCAGACATACTGTATATCTTGGCAGCTTGGAGACGCCTCTGAAACAGTATTCAGATCATGTGACAGAAGCTTTTAATTATCACAGAAGCCCAAGCTCATACCTCATCCATTCCTTAGCATTTAGCTTCATAATAAAACCCTCATCAATAATTCTGCTGATTTACACGCTCAGCCAAGCATGTGCTGGTGCAATTAACATTAGTACGGTGTTTTGTGTGTGTGTGTGTGCGTCTATGTGTGTATATGTGAAAAAGAAATCTTATGTGCTTGTGTGCCTCTTCATGTGTTGCGGCAATTAAAATTAAAACTGGTATGCTTATGTTTGTGTATTTGAGTGTGTGCATGCGTATGTGAGGAGTTTCCAAAGCAAATCAGTTTATTGCATTTATCAATGATGTAGAGCTTAGTGAAGAGTTCAGATCGCACACACCCAAACTCAGCATGCACGCACAGATACACACATATCTGCAAACACACTCGTATACAACGTTCTTTCCACGTGAGAGAATTGCCTGAAGTCAGTTTGCTGAGTCCAAAGCTATTGCATTTGCTTGTTACAAGAAGGGCCAACTAACAATAACATCTTGTTGTGAAGTAACTCTCTTACCATGTGGGTCTATGGAGGTTTCTTTCTGGCTGACATGTAAAAGTATTTAAATAAATCACAATATAGCCTGAGAAATGGCATGTACTGCAAGCAGTAAAGCTCAGCTGCATGAAGTCAGTTAACCTTTTGACACTTCTGCACCAGGGGGTCCAGATCTCACTGCACATTTCCCTGTGTGGATTTTATCATGATGTGTAAGTAAAATCACAGTGATCACCAGTGGTTCTCGCGTATGTGCTTAAAGACTCTCAACAGTAGCTATCCCACTTGTAAAATTATTGCTGCGCTGTAGAGTATGAGCTTTGTTATCTGTTATCACAATGTGGAGAATGATGATAATGACTGTTAACTGTGTAGTCCAGGGATCCTTTAAGCTGTCGCAGCCCTGCACCTAAATGAGAAATGTAGTTTCTCACCATGGGGTCCATGCTCATTAAGAGACACTAGCATTTTTATCATGGGGACCAAAACTGAGTAAATGGGTTTTCACATTGGGCCGAAGGCTCAGTGAGGTTACCCCAATGTAGTAGTTAGGCCATCAGGCTGGGAACCAGGATCATTAAAACATTAAAAAAGTAAAGCCAAGGTCCACTTTTGGTCCCGAACCAGTCTTTGAACAACACTTTTTACACTCTATGACTCCCAGTGGTAATATTATAGCTGTATGGCAGAGAATGTTCAGTCTTTACGCAATATATAATCATTACAAAGAACCAGAGACTGATGATAATGAGTTTTACCTGTCTAGAGAATGGAGTGCTTATGAATCATAATCTAAAGGACTGTCTGTAACAGCCTCAAGCCTATATTAAAGCACAGTCTAATAGACAGACACACATGAGAACAAGTTTAAATCAGTTTGAAAACAGTCTGTTTCTGAATAATTTTTGGATTGACTATTGATTAGAATCCTATGTGATACTGAAGATAGATAGATAGATAGATAGATAGATAGATAGATAGATAGATAGATAGATAGATAGATAGATTTAAGAGCCCATTAAAAGACAAAGATATAAAGTAAGAGTGGTAACTAGAACAATGTAAAACAGTTCAAATGAAAGCAGCCCATCTTGCAGTTGCCCTCTCTCAGCAGTAACATTAGCTTACTGCTGAGGATGTGTCATAATTATAGAGAGGCTGAAAGATTGTGATTAAGGAGTTTTACTCCCTAGACAATGACCTAGAACTGTAATGAATCATCACTGTGAGAGTCTGATTTATAATCAGTGTTTTTTCTGGATTGTCAGGCAAGGTGGTTCTGGGCCGCGGTCTACTCAAATGAAAGTGATTCCACCACTTGAAACTTGGAAATCACACAATGGTCAGCACCACAGCTGAATAGGTTTGGGAAAACCTCACAGTGATGCAGTCTGTAACCATCAGAATATGATTTTATACTGTGTTTCATCACACATGGCTCTGACTCTGCATCATAACAAGTGTATTTATGTGGAGAATCTTGTGGGCTCAACAAAATGATGATGGGAAGATGGCTGATTGACCTGTGAGCATGAGAGGGTGAGGGAGAAAGAGAGGGCAGAGTGGATAAGAGGCAACGAGAAGAGCAGCGGAAGAGAGCATATCAACAAACTACACTTCACACATTTCTCGCCTCATCCAGCAGGCATCTGAAGAGCACCTCAAAAGCTCTTACCTGATACACATCAGCTGATTACACACAAACATACTCTCCCACGCTCTGCCTGCCTCTCCCTTTCTCCTTGCACTCTCTCACTGACTCTTTGACCACGGTTTCTGTTTTAATGGTTCACCTGTCGTCTGTTATGATAACTAAACTTTTGTGCTGCACGACTTTGCACTCTCAATGCAAATGTATTTTGTCTTTATCCGTCTTTACATTGCTCTCTAAGCCAGTGGTTTTAGTCAGATTATTACAAATTAGCCAATTTACACAAAATGTTCAGTACCTTCTAAATTAAAATGTACCAAATTAAATTTAAAGAAATTATCAATATGGAAGACTAAATTAATATATCAAGACAATTTTTGTTTTAAGGACTCGCATCAATATCACAAAATAGGTGTATCTTTTTCCCCAGTTATCCAGCTAACTTAACTCTGCTTTGTAAATACTCCTTTGGATTGTTAAAATGTCCACAACCCCCAAAACAGTGCAATTCAATTTACAATATCTATTTGAAAATAATCATTTCTAGACAAAACACATGGCAATGAAAAACATAAAACAGCTAACTGGCAACAATTGTCAGCTTAGTGCCTTTAACATTCAACAATTGTGTAGTTGTATCCAAAGGGCAAAACATATTTACAGTGTAGTGAACATAACATCCACAGCTCACTGGTGTTAAAGCTTGTCATAATATCCAAAGGCCGAAAGTTTCGATGCCTCTCTCTGGTAAATGGGTTAAACTGAGACAGTGTTCATTGATGGTGTAGAATGAGCTCTATGGAGATGCTTTGAAAATGAATTTAAGTTGCGATAGGTCCTTGGGCAGCCATCTTGGCTGCATATAATTTTCATGTATTGTCCATCTGATAAGCAATGTATTTCACGAAGATGCCAAAGGAGGTTTCTCACCTGTGTGAACACAGACTCTCCACATTTTGAACAGGTGAACATTTTGCTTTACTTGCATGCTTTAAGCTGTGAAATCAGCTCCAGTACTTTGGTTTTTCTTTGTGCGGAGAACAGCAGGTCGTAGACGTACTCAAAGAAGGTGAAGACAGAGCTGAGTGGTGCTGGATAGGACAAGTTACACACCCAGTACAGTTTGAAAAGCTTGTCCACAGCACACGTCAGGCCATCATCCAGAGGAATGGTTACTTTGTCATTCTTAGCAACAATGACGTACTGCCTGGTTGTGCTCAGATCACCGATGCATATCAGCTGGGGTTGGTGAGTTGTGGATGATGCTGCAGGATCACTGCAAAGCGATCCAATACTTGTTCCAGGCTTAGAGACAGGAAAGAGAAAAATACATTTTAGTGAAGTGATCAGCTGCATTTAGACAAATACTTTCCTTGAGTAAATGCAATCTGAACTTGACTGAATACATACCGGTGCAAAGTCAACCAGGTGTTATTGCAGATCTCAGATTGCAATGACTGGCACCAATCGGGTGGAGCAGGTGTGTTAGCAACACAAGGGCCATGTAACAAGTCTCATCTGACAAAAAACATGATGTTAACATTCATCAAAATATAGAAATGTCATGCAATAAATTATGGAGTGTGCCACTGGAATTACTTATTGTCTCTACTTTTAATGTCATATTCAGAATTGTTGAATGCCCCATTTGGTGGATGGTTGAAATCAGAAATGTAGGGACTAAGGTCACCTGATTTGGCTTGTATGTGAAAAATAATTCCCCATCAGACAAAGCTGGACAAAACCTAAAAAATATATGCAGTCAAGATGGCTGCACAAGGACATAACTTAAATTCACTTACCAACCATCTCCATAGAGCTCATTCTACACCATCATCAATAAACACAGTGACATTTCAACCCATTTACCAGAGAGGGGCATCTAACAATTTTTAATAAGATAGTCAAACGTATTTTCAAATCATTTTTGTGATATCATTTTAACATTCACTTATTAATCATGTAGGGACAGAATAAGGACACTTAATTTGATGATCTATTTATTTATTTTACATTCTAGTGACACACTCAAGGCTTCATAATCATTTCCTGACTTGGACTGGTTTTTGTTTACACTAAAATTCCTTCAGTCTTCTCTTCAATACCCTTCAACAGAGAGGACACTCTTGTTTGCAGGGCAGCCACTGATTTGAGCTTGGTAATGATGTTGGCCTCCCATCTTCACAAAAAGAGGTCCTTCTTTCCGCCTGTAAGCTTTCCAAACTCTGAGTCCAGCTTACACAGAGGAACAAAAACACATTTTGAACAATCAATATACCAAATATTAACAAACTAATATTAAAGCCTTAAATAAGGGAAAGGAAAAGTAAAGCTGAATTGATTTCACATTTTGGCCACTTGGTGGCAGCAGGGCAAGCTGAAAACACGTTTTTTATTATCACCTAGAACTATTATTTTTTCTCTCTCCCTGCTCGTCTCTCTCGCTCTGTTTAGACACAACTGACAAATATGTTGATTAAGTACGTAATAAAAAAAACAACAACACAAAGGGGCAGGAAAATCAAAATGGTTGGCAAGCAGGATGCCTATTTTATCATTTATCAGTACCAGATAATTTATATCATATATATATATCACTTTTATCGTTTATAATAGATTACCAGTGTGTTTTCGTGGAAGATTCGCTCGCGGCGGGCGGAGACAATAGAGTAGACGCCGAAACTGTCGCTGCGGAGGGCGAGCCCCGGCCCAGGAGCTCCGTAGAGCGGCGCGTCCTGTCTCAACAGCCCAGCTGGGTAACATGGGCGCCGAAAGAAACCGGGCAGCGCTTAGCGGCACGTCCGCCTCCTGACCTCGGCAGCAGGGCTGCGGCTACTTACCGACACTCTCCCACAGACGCACGCCGGAGAGCCTCTCTGAGCCGCTAGCTCAGCCACAACACAGGTGCACAAAAACGTTCACAAATACGTATAAGCTCCAGCGAACCCCGTGTTTCCAGCGCGGATAACAAGCATAGCTTAGCTGTTAAAGTTAGCATTACCAAGTCCTAACTCAAAAATCCTCATAACTATAACTTTATTTAAACTCGATAACGTTGACATATTTTCATTAAGATAAACTAGTAATGGATACTTACTGAAGGGTCTGACAGCGTACGTTACAGCCTCCATCTCTGTCTCTGTGCCCCCAAGAGAGGGCGACACCTTCCCGCCGCTGATACGTCATGTTGTTGGGCAGGATTCATATTGGCCATGTCACCATCTGTATTTTAATTGTTGTGTATTTTAATTTATTTCATTTTCAGCTTTTACTTACATTTTATTGCCTTAGTTTACTTGTCACGGTCTAAATGACAGTGTTTAGTGTGGTTATGGTTGGGTTATAGTACCAGTCAGGGCCCATAATTGGTAATGCCATACCAACAACTGAGAAATATCAGATTTATTACATTAGGATACATCTTTTTTTCAAATTTAGTAAACAATACACATGTTGGCCCAAATTAAATTATAAAATATTTGATTTGGTGAAGATTATGATGAGGGTAAAATTGCGAAAAAGACCAATAACTGGACATTTCATTCAGTTTACGTATATAGTTAATATACAATAGTTAATATATAATTTAATAAAGTAAAAACAGGGCCAACACATAATAAAGGCTGTTGTTGGATTCTGAAAATAACACACAAATTGTGTTAAACTGTCCAACACATGAAGTGTGTTAAGCTTTTTATGCATTTTATACACATCTTTTGTTGAAATCCACACAAAATGTGTTACACACGTAACAACACATTTTTTGTGTAATTTTTTAACACATCCCTTCTAAGAGTGTATCGACACCAAGTGTTACAGCTCTATGGAGCAGACTGATTAAGCAATGGAGACAATGGTAATTAATCATGCTTTCAAACAATGTGAGACATTTTTGTGGGAGTTTCAGTTTGTAATTTTAACCCCCCCTTAATCCCCCTTGCCTCAGAATATTATTTCTAACATTATTTCACAATTTGAAAATACCAGTCGCCACCTTGGAATTATAAGGTTCCATCTGTGTTCTGAGCGATTTTGAGATATTGAGCTTCAAAGTTTTTGCATTCCCAATAGTTGATAGAGATAGAACCTTTTTTGTTTTCTAAATAAAAAGTCCAAAAACACATACAACTTTTAAAAAAACACCTCACATAATGTTAATAAGTTGTCACAGAATAAGAATATGTGAATAACTCAATTTTGACAGAAATGTCAGATAGAACCTTATAATTCCAAGATACGTTGTACCTTCTATACATATGAGAAGGATAATAATATAACTTTAAAATCTTATTCATCTTTTAAAAAAATCATAACAGAAATTTACAAACTTTAAACGATGTCTTAAATACACTAAATTGGATGGATAGTTTGCAAATTACTTGTGTCACACCCTCTTGAGTACTTATGATGGCCAGAACTAATAATTCATGATACAGTCTTGTCTAAAAAAAAACAAACAGGTGTCACATCTAATCTGGCTGCGTTGAGAGCTAACGGTGATGGCAGCAGCCACATAATCTCTTTATGCTTGTTGGCATGTTGATTACTGTACTGTAATACTGTAATACTGGCGGGTCAGTGGACTCTTTCTTTTATTAATTTTTTTTATCTTCATGGAAAAAACTTCACTCACCTTCACAATTCATACGTAGTAAGCATAAAGTATCAGTTACCATAACAAACAAACAGAAACACAAAGATGATCAAATCAACAAATAAACAAACAAAAACAAAAAGGGGGGGGGGGGGGACAAAACACAGACACAGTAATTTAACACCACATCCTCTGATCTAGTTTTTCCATGCAATCTAAAAGGAAACCCCAAACTTTACAAAATGATACATGATGACAGTCTAGATGGTAGTACTCAGAAATACTCAGATCCTAACAGTAGCAGTGCCACCATGTAAAAAATACTATGTTACAAGTAAAAGTCCTGCGCACAAAATGTTACTTAAATAACATCCCTGGAGACCAAGGTCATGGGAGATAGACGGTGCTATGCTCCAGACTCCACATTGATATACCGGCTCCTCTTTGTGTCCTCCAAGGCATGCAATGATGGTGGCTTGAAGTAACATACAACGTGACTTACGTTAACTTAGGTAAGCATAGTTTATTGTTTGGAATCCATCCATCCATCCATTTTCTATACCGCTTTTCCTCTTAGAGGGTCGCGGGGGGCTGGAGCCAATCCCAGCTGACATTGGGCGAGAGGCAGGGTACACCCAGGACTGGTCGCCAGTCAATCACAGGGCTGACTGTTTGGAATCCAAAACCCAATATAATATTCACACATCTCTAGCTGCACTACAATACACAGTGTTCACTTGTACTGCTGTTCTCTATTCTTCTCGATCGAGCTTCAATAATTGCTTCTGTGTAAGACACCCAGGTCTCCTGAAACTTTATCAGCCAACTTCCTGATTTCCATCACAATAACTATAACTTAACTTACATACCTTTTGGTAGATTCACCTATAGCAATGCATTGTACTGCATTGTATATATGTATAATAACTTTATCTGCAAAGTATCACATTATTACAGCTGCCAAATAAATGCTGTGGAAGTATAGCATTTCCCTCAGTGATGTAGTTGCATTAGTTGTATTTCATCCCTGCAGCAGCCACATACTGTAGTCTCTTTATGCTTGTTGCCATGTTGAATACTCTTTACTTAATGGTCAAAATGTGCCTCTCCAGAGTTCTAATATTTTTCAGATGGGGCATGTAACAGTAAAGTGCACAGTTCATAGGGATTTTACCTACTCTTGAGTGGGTGAGTGTATAGTGAATCGTTTAGTACAAATGGCAGGAAGAACTGAGTCATTTAATGAGTTGAAACTCAATCTATAGGAGTGGGCGGCTGACAGAAAGTCTATTACAGACGTCAGATATGCCAAACACACATGGGCACCAGTGAGAAAATTAATCACTTTTTGTGAATTCCTAAAAAGTTGACTTTTAGAGATGAAAGGTTTGCTGAAGACACTTTGATGATATGGAAATGACATTATGCATCATAAGCTTGTGTTTAAATGTTGAATGGCCTTTTAAGTGCAAATATGGGATTAAGTCAGCTTGAGGATTTTTGACATCAGCCCAGCAGTGATATTTGGCAGCTTTTTCCCCCCTATAACAATCTCATGTTGTTTGCATGAGCTGGATTTGTTTCGGCAATGTGAAACTTTGAATCTGATGCCAATGAAAGCCATTTGAACATGAGTGAGAGAAAGAGATGAGAGAGTTTGACATAGAAAGTGTGTTTGTGTGGTGATTTTTGGACAGAACATCAAAAACACAAGACAGCTTGTTCTGTTTGCATCATATCTCACACAAACATGCATACACAGCGTCTATACACTCACAGACCCTCAGCACACACATAACACAATCACACAAATGCAGCAAATCATTCATCCATTTTTTATGCTAGGATGCACAAAACTTCGGCATCCCTTTGTAAATTGCAGCTAATGTGTGTGAGAGAGAAAACGGGGGTTGAGCAAGCTGAGAATACAAAAGTAGAGGGAAGGAGTGAGTGGGAACAGAGGCAGATGAGGATGACAGGAAGAGAGAAGCAAGTGAGAGAGATACAAGAAAAGATGGGCAAAAAGAGAGACACTGAGAGGTCAGATATTGGTCTTTCTCCACCCCTCCAGGACGATCTCCCCTTTTTTCCCTTTGTGGTATTGTAGTCTCTTTTCAGCATTTTCCTCATTTTCATTGTATTTATTCTCACCTTCCTTCCCTTGATTTTTTATTTTTTGCTAACCGCCATTATTCATCCACAGAGTTCCATTAAGACAGAGCTGGTCTAAACTGGTTTCTGTCATGTTGTCTGGTCTAATTTACATTTACATTACGTTTTAGGCATGCAGCAGATGCTCCCAGCCAGAGCGAAGTCTAAAACCAATGCAAGTTCCTGAATATGAGCTGGACAAAAATTGTCATGTGTTTTGCTTTTGTGCTTTTTTTAGGAACAGAACAGACCATGCAACTAGATAAAAACAGGAGGGAATGATATGCTGAAATGTGAGAACTGTTCTACAGTTCTCTTCATTAAATCTCTGCACGTGTTGGTTTTTAATTTCCACCACAACAATTGTTCCACCATTTTAATTTTTTGCAAAACCTTTTTTTTTTACTATTTCTCCCTAAAGGTTTTATTAAATCTTCATGTAATTTTGCACACTACATGTTTGAATTTGCTTACGACTATTAAACAACATTTTGAATGTATGACTGAAGTTTATGATGAAAGCAGGGAAAAAGGGAAGGGAGGCATAATTCTTAAAACAACTGATGCTAGAGCAATCCGTTTCCACACGTACTAGAAAACCTGAAGGTTCTTGGAAATTTTATTAGTTTGAAACATTGAAAAAAGTTTTCCTGGATAATACTGTGTATTGTTGAAAAATATGTACGCCTGTTCAGGGGTGGAAGAAGTATTCAAAACCCTTAATTAAGTAAAAGTAGCAACACCATAATGTAAAAATATCCAGTTAAAGTGAAAGTCTTGCATTCAATATTTAATTAAAAGTAAAAGTATGTAAAGAATTATTGAAAAATATATTATAAGTATCCAAAGTGAAAGTTATCATAATGGAGGCAGAATGGCTGCTGTCCTTGCTATATGTTATACATTTTATATATTATAAAATTTAAATTAAAGTAGGCGTAACTAGTACAGATTTAAATTGTATAATATACATAGTTCCTATAGTAACTATAGCTGTCAAAATAAATAAAGTGAGGTAGAAAAGTAGCATTTTTCTGTGTGAACTGCACTGGAGAATAGGTATAACAGGCAAATGGAAATGCTAAAAAGAAAAGAAAGAAAATGACATTATCTTGAAATTAGCGTGAGTAAAAGTACTTAATTACTTTTCACTTTTTGCTTAGAGCAATCTGTCAAATGTCTCAGTGACATCTGGCAGATTGAATTAGAGCTCTGTTCAGGGACAAGCCATAGTTCAGAAGGTAAGGCTAGGAGCTGTTCACAGCTGCGGCTACTGGCAGTAAAAACAACAATATGAGAAACACTAAAGAAATGTAAGTTGATTCATTTTGTTAAGAGGAAAAAGAGTTTTCGCCACTTTTTGATTTACTGTTTGTCTTAAACCGGTTAGCTAATTAGTAGTCTACATAATGCTGCAGGTGTGGTTTGACTGCTTGCGACATGCTAGGTTTGCAATTAGCTACAATATTTAATAGCCCTCCATGGTACTTTGTGAAGTGTGTGCTGAAAGCTGTTTTGATATGGTGAATAGAAGCTAATTTTAGTTTTCATTAGTCTTAATCCTTTTACTTTTAAATTTACTCAGGAATTCACAACATCTATCATTTAGCTATTAGCTTTAGCAATTCGATAACGTTAGCCCTTCAGCTATTAGGTTAAACTTCAGTTTCAGGTGTGTTTCTAAACGTTTTTTTACGTATTACTGTACATCTCTTACCTTGATTTTCTTTAACTACTGTATAAAATCGGCATGTGTGGAATTTAAATGCCATAATAGCATAATAGCATACTAGCATTATTCTGATGGCATACGTTTTTCTTTGTAGAAAAATTAGACAATCTTGGTGAACTACACTTGTTTTGCATGTTGTTTTTTTTTTTTTTTTAGTACCAGACAAGAATTCCCCAGTCTATGCACCTTTTTCACAGCAGACATGTTGGCTTGTCGTGGCAGGAAAAGCACAAACGTAATTGCTAACATCAAAAACAGCATTTAGGTGCAGCCAGTTCCAGGGTCCTGATATTGTGCATGCTGGCTCACTGTCGTGGCCTACCATCATTAGTGAAATTCGTTTCAGCTGTGCTTTTCCTGCTGTGACAACTCAAAATGTCTGCCTCGAAAAGGCCTTATTTGAATAGAACGAAGCCATTGTTAACGTTATGTGTAATACCTGTGTTTTTCCTGCTATGACAAGTCATAACGTATGTATGCTGTGAAAAAGGCAGAAAGAAATATTATGGTAGAATCCTTTAGTTTCCAAATTTTCGTACTGCACTGTCAAGTCAAATCATTGTTACTCCAGTTTTTCCTTTTAAGGAAGGAAAGAAAACACGCAGAAGATGGTTGAGACTTGTTTATTTTGTGTTGGATGGTCTCCATAGATAGATCAATTACACAAGGCTGATCATGATAAGGGTGTCCATTGCTGCTTTTTGATGAAAAACGTTTTATCTTTAAGTCTTTTGTATTATCATTATATCTGTCAGGTAGAAAAATAAACACAAAAGGAAAAGGCCTTGTTTTCATATTGAGGCCTGTGTATTTTTCAAACATGTTCCAGAGTCAGCTGAGAATAGATCTATTTTAAAATTCAAAGGGTGAGAGCATGCCTCATTTTGTGAATTCTCAGCAACAGTTGGGGATATTTCGGAGTTATCCTAGTTGTGCTTAACCACTTGACTGTCATCACATAATAAAAAATACTCATGCTTGTGGCCACAATAAGAAGAATGATTTTTGTGTCACTTTCATCTTACTGTAAAAAGTGGTGTGAGCACCATGCCGTGCAATACATGTCTCAGACAATTACAAGATGTCCCTAAAGTGTGTGAAAATATCCTGATCAAATGTACGTCCATAACTTCAAAAAAGACAGACACTGCTTACCCTATATCTTTTCCTTTTTTTTCAGTGAGTCAAAGCGGTCTCGCTGGTGATGTTTGTCCAGATCCTGGAGTTCCAGAAAATGGCAAGAGGATGGGCTCTGCCTTCCAGTAAGTTCACTTTATTCCAGACGCAACTGCTCCCAGTCACTCCTAGTCAAACCAAGTATATTAAAAACACCCACAAGTGCCATGGATATTATTTATCTTTTGACCAGAACATGGATCATTATTGTATGTGTGTCAGACATATAGAAACCAGACTGCAGAAATGTTCTCACTCAAAGGTCTTTTCCTGCAATAGATTATATTTGCAAACCTGGCTCCAGTCATCAAATCATTTGGATGACATGTGAGAAGAGGGATTCTTGCTCTATTTGTGTGCATTTTGGTTTATGTTATGCTGTTTTAATTCTTGAGTCAGAACAGCTTGGTTGTTGCCAGCACAATACATGTGGTAATTGCAAGGATCGGGAGAACTCCTGGTGGGCTGGAATTTTTTTGGGCCGATAACTGACAGTTAACTAAAAATATTGAGTCATGCTGTGGGCTGAACAGAGTTAACACATTGCACAGCAGAACCAATTTTACAGGTGAGTTGGTCCCCCTCCCACCCTGCTTTGGCTTTCCAAAATACATGTCTGTGCAACTTGCAAGATTGACAATGGGTGCAGTAAGTGACTAAAACTTGGTGAACTTAGTTTTCATCTGATGACTCCTCATATTTGAAATACGACTCTTTCTATTTGTCCAGATTATCTTGAGGTTACACACATTGTGACATCAGGGCCCAGTTCAAAGTTATTCTTCCAACACCACGGCGTGTTTTAGTTGTCCCTTATCTCTTCTTAACTCATGGGCATCCTTTAACTCCCATGCAGAGAGTGAGTGCCACTCTGCCCCTGTTCTAGTCCAAGAATTGGTCCAATGAGCATGGAACTTCCTCACCAAAGTCCTCCATCATTTTTGTGGAGACTAAAGTGTGATTTATGTATCATCATAAATAATTTCTTGTCTGTTGGGGACCTGTTGTTACAGCTCTGGCTTTTTAGACGTGAAGCACCTTCAGTAACCGGCTTGTAACAAACTTGAAAAACTCACATTTGCACACACACACACACCCCAAATGACAAAAAAGGTAATTACTTTGAGAGTTAAGCTGCTGGAATTTGGCATGTGTGCCACCTGCAGGTAATGAGTGTTAAAGCTGCAGTTGTCTTGTTTTATAGTTGCTGTTTTCTGTGTGTGTATGTGTGTGTTTTTGAAGAACACTTTTGAGAAGACCTTCACCACTTTTTAGCTATATAAGGTAATTATTGAACACAAAAGAGCATTGTGTCACACTCACCTCAAGTAAATATTAAATATTTAAAGCTTGCGACTGAAAACACTAAATGTAAGCTGTTAAAGATTTTACAAATTATTTTATAATTTATTTGTTCCCTTTCTAAACATCTGTAGCTTAGTTTAAAGACCCTGTACATTCATGGTACATCCGCACAGATGATTACATTATTTTGGCCCACACAGTCCTTACATTTATTCAGTTTATTTATCCAGTCCTCAGGACTGTGTGGGCGTGCACAGAGTCTGTTTGATTGACATCTTCCTCACTCACCTGTTACACCTCACCTGGGACAATACAGTATTCCTCTACTTTTTATCTTTAGTCATTCTTAAACTACAGGGAGTCCAATGATCACATAATTCTAGCATAGCTCTGCCACCCTTCAGCCTGAGCAGAGGTCTAATCAGCCAGAATAACTGAAAACACCTGTGTGAGTGTGCAGGGCCTTTAACATTAAGCTTAACCTTCTGACAAGTGAGTGTAATTGTCTGTAGAAAAAGTGCCCTATCCGAAACAAACTATTCTACTAAAAGCAACATATACAGTATGAAAATGATTTTAATAATACCCAAAGTTATAGACAGACGTGTTTACAGACAGATCTCAGTCAACCTACATTGTTAACTTGCCTGTATTTTGTTTCAGTCTTAATCTCATCTTCTGTAGATTTTTTTTCTTTTTTTCATTTACAGGTTTATCAACGGAAAATTAATCTGCAACTATTCTGATAATTGAATAATCATTTTAAGACATTTGAAGACGTCACCTTGGGTTGTGCAAAATTAATTATTAACAGCCATTTTTGAACATTTTTGCTATTTTTACCATTCCTGACATTTTATAGCCAGAACAATTAATCAATGAATTGAGGAAATAATCAGCAGATGAATCGATAATGAAAATAATTGTTAGTTGCAGAACTACTCCAGATAGAGTACATGTCTACATCTGCGGTTGCTGCCGCTGTTGCCTAATTTGCCAGTAGGTGGTGCAGATTGGCCTGCAACTGTCGGCCCAGACCTGCGGGTCTGAAACTGCAGTTCTCCTCAGCCAACATAGACTGAGCCTGTTTTGCGTTGTTCACTGTGTGTCCTTGTTCAGAGTCATTTTAATAATCATCAGTAGCTCTTCTGTCCAGAGACACACTGTCAACCATCAGTATTTACCAATTTACATTACAAATCACCCTTCAGGTTTTATAAGGGTCCTTATTCATAGAGGGGTTATACACAGAGAATTGGAAGGAATATTTCAGAGATAGGATCTTGGCTAATAAACAAGTACTTGGTGGACACAGGGATTTTTAAATGATTAAAATGACTCAGTCATCTTATTAGTAGAAAGGGAGACATCATTTCATGTAATCAGGAGTGAGCAATTATGAAATAATCACCTCTCCCTACGACTCATCCACTTAGCATCAGTGGCATCAAAATTATTCTCGTATTTCTCTTGTGATTATGAGAGAATCAGGACGGGTAGTCAAATTTTACGTTCTTCTGAGACTATTTTCAGGCTAAAAAACTTTTAAACGATAATCATCTTTTAATCTCCAGCTCCTGGTGCTCTTCTTTACCATTAGCAACAATGACTGCACAAACTCTGTAGGACTATTAGTGGAGTTGTCTGAGTTAGTGAAAGGTCATTACCTCCGTGTGTGTATGTGTTTGTCTGTGAGTGTTTATGTGTAAGTGTGCATGCATGTTGGCATGGATGTGTTTGGTGTGCGTTACGGGTTTCTGTCTAATCATCACTAAGCACTGCGATGCAGGAGCCGGAGCAGAATTGTGGTGTGATGAAGTAAAACAGGAGAAATGGAGAGAAAACATAGCTGCAGAGAAAACAAAAGAGTTTTCAGAGTTTTTGCAAGATGGCTGTAACTTAGTGTGTTATGGCGGTTTTGATTCACAGACAACCACATACCGAGTTTGTGATAGAAAGCTTTTGGTTTCAATTTGTGTAATTGTAAATTTCACAGTGAGCGGCTGGATGTAAGGTATTTTCAGTGTCATCAGCATCGGCAAAGTAGCAGAAGCTGTAAAGTGAATGACCCAACTCTCCGTGACAAAGGCACTAACAGAGAGATTTGGCCAGGATGTACAACTCTACAGTGTTTAACACCAGGGTGGAGTCTCAGAACAACCAGAACCCTACGTAGCAAATGTTTGGCCAGGTGGTAGACTGGTGTGTGTATCAGCAGGGAGGGGACATTAAGCTTTACAGACAAGACACCATGCAGACTTCCACTTAGATGGCTGAAGGTCCCTCTCACGTGTTAGACAGCGGGGTGTTGGAGAGAATGATCAGAACAAATGATCAGAGAGAGACCGAGAGGAGTGGAGAAGAGAAGAGAGCAAAGGAAAACAGACAATAGAAAAAAAGTGGAGAAAAGTACAGGGTTTTACAGAAAGAGAGAAATTATAGATCCTAATTGGATGATCTGGTGGTTGTCTTCCACAGGGATCTAAAAGCCACCACATAATTTATATCATGACCATCATTCATACATTATTTCTACAGTTATCTCCTGGAGGGTCCCACTTCTCCTGAAATACAAGCAGTGACATAAGAGGTTTCTACAAGTATCACCGGCTGTGACGCAGTCAAAGCTAGAATCGACTACTGTTATTACTATGTATTACTAAGTGTTATTACTGTTGTGTGTCCTTAACTAGGGTTGGCTCCAGCGTCCAGTTCAGTTGTGATGACAGCTATGTACTACAAGGATCTAAAAGTATCACCTGTCAACGAGTCACTGACACACTGGCTGCCTGGAGTGACCACAGACCCATCTGCAGAAGTAAGTTTCACCTGTCAACCCCTCTCAAACCTGTGACTTGTTAGGTGTGCATGCATTAGAGCCAGAATGATGCTAATTTATACAATGGTTTCATACTACTGATTCGCGAGAACACGTTTTACAAAGCATAACTGCTGCTTGGTATCAATGTTCATAAAGTCCATTTTGTTTGAAATATATTGTACTGATTTGACTGCATTAAGTAAATAAGTACATTGTTATATAGCATCTCTTGGTCATTTGATAGTTAGGGTTATAACAGACGCACTAAAACTCCTGAACAAAGGTTTCCAGCACTACAAAGCAGAGATGTAAATATGGAGGACGAGTATGGAGGAGTACTATGGACATATTCATATTTCGTTAACTATCACAGCATTCATTCAACATGAGTATGTCATATAAAGTATTCAAAATCACATGGTTAAATCACAAGTTTAATGTATTTTAGTTTTCCATGGACATCCACAGACTGCCTTTTATATAGTACATTTATCCTGAGAATGGTGTAAAGAGCTTTACAATGCGTCACATTTACACACACACTATCATACACATTCATATACCTGATGGTATATGGTATATACCATCAGGTATTGACCTGCTTATCTGCAATTCAGTGTCATGCTGCGATTCAGTGTCATGCTGAAGGACACTTTATCATGCTGTCACGAGGAGCCTGGAGTTAAACCATCACACCTGATGACCCGCTTTACCAACTATTATCAGCCCAGAGGTCCATGGGTTAAAAAAATTATGTGCTACCTGTCATCAGACATCCCGCTGCTGTAGGTGATGTAGCACTGAAACTAGACTTGCATTTTCATTATAAAGCGGGAGTATGTCACCCAAATGCACCGTTATGACTCTTTAATGTGTTTTTAATAGTTCTTGGCCTTAACATGGCAGGGATGTGTGAGCTTTATTAGGATATCACCACACAGACAATACGTGTTAGTAAGATAAATTCATTGTTAGTTTTTGTTTCTTCAGGGAATTTGTTGATGATAATAAAAGTATAAAATAATGCCAACGTTATCCTTTATAATATGATACTTACTGCTGCCTGAGATCCCTAGGCTGTTGTTTCAAAGCCACAAAGCCCTGATGGCAAAAGCCTGTTCACCCTCAGTCATTAGCCTGGACACTTAAACAGTCACAAGGTTCCTGTCTGAGCTCCTCCGGCCAGGAATCTTCTGCTCAGGCAGGATGAAAAGGCAAAACAGCCAAGAAAAGAGCAAAAGCCGGGCCATGCAAAGCCCTAAAACCAATCAATAAAACTAAATAAATTATATAGCATAATATAATACATCCATTTTCAGAATTTGGACTTTATTCATGTTAAATGCTTCTGATTCTTTTCACAGTTTAACTGGTGAGATTTGACTTACCCTTTTTAATGCTGCAATACTTTATTCTGATTCCAGGCCTCTGAATCACTGCCCAAATCTCTGACTTTTTCAGCAGTGAAATTGCTCTAGTGTTGTGCTTACTGATGGCAGTTCCCCTGGTTGGAAAAACAACAAATCCAATATGAGCTTTGTGGGCGGGATTGAGAATGGGAACATCATCTTCTTGTGCCAGAGAAAACATTGTTGAGTTACAAAAATGACAACTCTTAAATCAGCGTAAATCAACTCTTAAATCAGCGCATTTTCCACGTTTTCATCGTGGAAAATGTTAAATAACTACCACAGTTTACGTGTCAATTTAAGATTAAAAAAATTTACTGGACAATCTAATGCAATCCCATTCCCCATTAGTAAATCATTTAAATGTAAAACTTTTGGTAGACAAACTATATCAGACATATCAGATATTGACTGAAATGTTTGAAACTGTAGATGTTTATGCAATGTTGCTGGTATTTGCTAATGCAGAGTCTCTAAAAGTATAGTATCATATAAACATAATAAATAATATCACTGTGATTTACATTTTGTTGTTTGTTGATGTGTTAAAATTATGATTCACTTTCTGACTGACTGCTTGAGTGACTAAATAAATAACTCTGTGAGTGGCAGAGCAATGATGCAGGGGCTCTCACTGCTCACATGTTCACTGACAGTACCCTGTTGGGTTTATTGCTCCACAATGAAAAAGCAGACTGCTAGCGTACACACCCAAGTGTGCGTGCACACAACACACACTTACATTGACAGCAAGTGTCCAAAGGACAATGTCACATTCCTCATAGCTGCAGCAGTATTTGCCTTGAGCTGTGTGTGTGTTTGACGGACAGGCAGTCCCTGCGCTCAGACACAGACTATAGGGTCCCTGTCACATCGTATTATAGTGTGTGTGTGTGTGGTTGTGTGTGTGCCTGTTTTGTGTCCACATGTCTGTCTGTGGCTGCAGGGACCTGCCTGACTTCATGATACTGGCTACTCTTGTCAGTAAGAGACAGTAGAGATGGAGGAAGAGTGAGATAGTGAGAGAGATGCAGATACATTTTCCACAATTAGCTTACTCGCAAAGCTAATCTGAAATGTTCTTTTTTACTGTTAATATTTTCATAATTAACATTTTGTTTTGGTCAGGTGATCTTGAACCAATAAATGATTTACATTTTTTATAAATTAAATAAAGAATAATTTTCCCACATTAAGAAGAGTATAACTGGCAAGAATTAACATGTATTACACATGGATTTCTTTTCTGATTGCAATCCAAATGGAAATAGATCCTTAAACCTGTATTAACTAATTTTTTGTGAAATTAAGATAGAACAGAAGAGAATAGAATAGAACTTTATTGTCCACAAGAGTGGAAAATTAGTTAATCTGGCAGTTAATTTAAATATTACTGACAACACTGACAGTATGAATAGTCAGAGTAATAAAATGCAGAAAAGTTTTTAAGAATTGAGCAAGCCAATTGCCTATGGGATAAATGGCTTCTTATATACAGTGTGTAGCCATTGGATCAAATGAATCTACAGTATCTAATTTAAAAGGATTGCTCTTAATGGCTAAATTACAGAACATTATCATCCAACTTTTCAGTTCACTGGAGCTTTCTAGCCTCTTTTTGACTCAACCACAGTCTAATCGCTGCCATACCCAGCTGTTTCCAACAAAAACTATACACTACCTGTCCAGCATCAAACAGCAAATAGACAAAGTTTTCGAGTGTAGTTGAGTATTTGGCAAAATCCATTAACCCCCCCATTCATAGGCCTATGATGTTATATAATACTTAATATTAATAGTGATTGCCTGTGTCGTTTGCAAACATCCTTGCAACAACAATGTAACAAAATGTTGTTGCTGTTTTCTTCAGTCTCCCATGCTTATTGGTTCAAATGACACACAATGTAAATGGCTTTAAGCACTTCAACACAAGAAAAAGTGTAAAAAATGATAATTTAACCAACTTTATTTTAAGTTATTTTCTAGATCAAAACGTTTTCAAAGATACCTCATGTGTTAAGCTTAACTGTAAAAAATGTATAAAATGATACACAAGACATCTACAGTAGGATATTTCCATTGAATTGTGCAGCAATACAGACACTCAATATGCATTACAATTAATATTCCTTCAATGAAGTGGTAAAATAATATATGTGTGGTGTTTTTAAACTGTGGAACAACTTGTTTTTCTTACATTGAAACTACAGAAGGGTACATTTTAAGGGAAAATAACAATTCAAAAGGTGAATTTTCATTAAGACACAAAATAGCACAACATAACGACAGCTGGAAAACTGTACATTCGAGCTAATCTGTTTGACAGTGATTTATGTCTTTTGATATTTTTCACATAAATATCTGTTATTAGAGAAAGGGAGAGAAAAAGGGGAGAGCAAGGAAGAGAAAGAGAGAGAAGAAGAGAAAATCAGTAGGCTGTTACACACAAACAAGTAGGCAGGCAGAGGTTAAAAATTCCTATACTGCAGCTCTGGTGTATTGTGTTATCTGGTGGGATCACTCTCCTGGGATTCAAACCCATGAGCCTCTCTCATTCTCTACTGAGACTTTAATGTTAATTAGAAGCTGGTCTCAGGGATGAATCGCCATGAATGTGTTTCTGTGTGTCCATGTATATGTGTGTGTGTGTGTGTGTGTACCTGTGTGTATCACAGTGTGATTCAGCTCTCTTTTCTAATTAACAGGCAGATCAGTCATCTGAGGTCCTCCTCTCTCTCCCTCTCTCTCCTGGTATTTTCTCTCTCCATCTCTCTCTTGCCCTTCCTCCTTCACTTTCTTTTCTCTTCATTTCTCACATTATTATCTTTCACCCTCTTTCTCTTTCCATCTCTTTCTAACCTCTCTCCCTCACGTCACTCCACTTTGTCTGTCAAACTTCTTTACTTTATTATTTCCACCAATCTTTCTCTAATTCTACCCCCCTATTATTCTGTATTATTCTTATGTTCTTCTTATATCCTTTTTTGTCTCGAATGTTTTTGCCTCTATGTCATTGACCTTCGTTCCCTGTAATGGCAGTGATCGCCTCCAGCTACCTCCTTACGATAGATAAAGGGCAAATATATGATTAGATAAAACTTTCTCTGCAGTGTTGTTGACTAAAACTGAAAATGTCAAGTAAGCCTTTAATATTATATTACTGTGCGTTACTGAGAGAGAGAGAGAGAGAGAGAGAGAGAGAGAGAGAGAGAGAGAGAGAGAGGTTTTTAAAGGGACTTTTGACACTACCCTTTTTTTGCCAAATATCCCTTTAAGGCAATAACACATGGGTGACTTTTTACTTTGAGTATCACACAGGACAAAATCAATATTGATAAAATAGAGGACTAGGAAGAATATTATGAAAAATGCTGTTGATAACAGGAAGCATAGGTTCTGAAAGTTTTAGCAGCAGAGGAGGAGAGTTTGGGGGCAAATGTTTAAAAAAAATACCCATCTTTATTTGGAACATACCTTGCTCCCCCTTTCTAAAAATAGGTAAGTCATAGTATTTTTTAGAAATGCTAGCAGCATGTCAGCTTGTTAGTCTGTTGGTCTATAGTAAAATATCCTAACAGTTGTTGGACGTGCATGGACCCCCAAATATTGATCCAAGTGATTTTGGTGATCCCCTGACCTTACATCTAGCACCTCTGACAGATCCAAAATAACACTTGTCCAACATGTCTTTATGTTCATGAAAGGATGCCTCTAAAAAATGATCAAATTCTCATCAGCCTTATCTATACATTCAGATTAATGCTAACACAGACTGTAGATCACAGAAGTCACAGTTCGGTTCATACCCCTGTTTAGGAGTCACAGTTCGGAGCAGCCCCAACCTGAATTGTTCCCAAACAAGGGGTTTAAAGGACACAGGCGGATCTTCCAGCTCCGGCGTTTCATTTGCGCTTACCATAGTGTTTTGAGCTATAAATATCAGGTTTGTCATTTTTGTCTTTTGTTTGTCTTTTGTCATATAATTTATCAATATTGTTAATAAACAAGTAAAGTGAGTGGGCTAAATAATAGAAACAGTCCCTAATAAGTATTCTGATCAGCCTTTACCATCAAAACTGCTTCAGGCTCTGCTCAATTGTCATTATACAAATATTGAGTAATGTGTTACTATTATTGGAACATTCTTCTTGAGAGAGGCCTCCAGTTTTTTGAAGCAACTAAGACATTTGACTCAATCCTGGTGGTTTGTAGTTCTTGAATTTGCTGTTTGTTATTTTTGGGGTCATTGTAACCTTCCAGCGTTTGAACATCATGAGGAAACAGTGTTTACTGGCCTTGACTTGACCTGATGGCCAAAATATGACCATGTGGTTCTAATGAATCCCCCCAAGATGGTATCTTATACCATTTACCTCATCATCATGTTTGGCAGCAAACATTTTGGTTTTAAAGTCTTTGACTTTTTTCAACACACAAATACATCTAGATGCAGGGAAGGGGATGAAAGAAAAAGTATTCAGTCCACAGCCAAAAGTACTTTTTTCTATCGCACTGGGCTCTAGGTTTTGTGCTCATACCAAGCATTTTTATACTTGTTTCCAGTGCAAAAGGTTTGTGAAAGACAGCACTCTTGTAAATATTAGATTTGTGGAGCTCATGATATGCCCTTTTTGGTACAATTGGATCCACTTCCTAGAATAATACATTTTTGTCCTCTGCAGCATGAATATAGAGCAAGTGGTCCTTTAAATTTTACATTGTCACAATATTGCAATTTTATCCCCTCTTTTAGAAAATGAAATAATGGGAAGTTACAGTTTTTAAAAACCATTGACTTATTTTTGTAGTTCTGGTGTCACGTTCAATCATCATGTCATTTTACTTAATTGCATTGCTGAGATATGGGAATGCAGTGACTCCTCAGGTATTCCTCAGGAATACTGTATGTTTCAGTTGTGAATGAGTCCTGTACGAATTATTCAGGTATTGTGAAGGATAATGATTGACTTTTGTTTAAAAAAAAGTTCAAATTTATTATCTCAACCAGTTGTTTGGAGATTAACGCTATTGTGAATGTTCAATGAATGTAAGTTTTTACTAACCATTATGAATGTACATCAGATTTTGCAGAGCTATTGTATGTTCTGATTCTGATTTTTTTGGTGTTTGTGGAAAATACCTGTGAAAGGAAGACGTGGAAAGGGAATGTGATTGATTTGATTGCAGGGAATTTTAAAACAGACAAAAATCTCTGATGTACTAAGTTGCATTCACCATTCTATATGTAGTTCCACCAAAAAGACCAAATTCAGTGTCCACAAACCACAATTTTGAACCTTATGGTCCACCATAGTGGTCCACAATAATTTGCCTCTTCCTATGACGCTGCCAGACCCTCTCTCTGTTTTTTCTCTTTTTAAGGTAAGAAGCTATTTGCAATCTGCAAGCATAATTTTGATTACCCCATAAATCTGTTTTAAAACTCTCTGTCCCTCTGTCTCTCTCTTTTGCTGTCTTCCTCTGTAGCTCGTACCTGTGGCAGCAACCTAAGGGGGCCCAGAGGGGTCATAACTTCTCCTAACTACCCTGTTCAATATGAGAACAACGCACACTGTGTGTGGGTCATCACTGCAATGGACTCTGGGAAGGTGAGCTAATTTTCATTATTTTATTCCTCCTTTATTTCACCAGGTGTTTCCATAAAAAAAAGTCATTATAATCTGACATCAGGAAAATAAACCCTCTATTTCGCCCAAATTTTGCCCAGTCTGTGTTGTCAACTTTGTAATTTCATTGGTCAATAATGTTCAGTATTGCCAACTTAAGGTTAAAAATATTGGCCTTAGCATTGGCTTTCGTATACCGGTTGTAATTTAAAATAGCTAAGATGTTAACATAGTCATGAGGATATCATGAGATGAATTTGCCACTGCAAGAGAATGGACTCTGCAAATGATCTCCTCCATGTCTATTGAAGATCTTTGCCAAGAGAGAGAGGCAAATTATCCACAAGATAGATATTAGGAATGTGTTATTTTGTTATTAGTCAGAAATTCCAGGTGTGACTGTGAGACAGGACATACAGAGCCTTCCTGTGGTAAATAGAGATTAAAGAAATGCAGTAGAGAATGACAGGAGAGGTAGAAAAGAGAGCATGACTTGCAGTAAAAAAGTTGTAAGCCAGACTAGAAACTATGACACAACATACAGAAATATTCTCTTATGTGGTCCGGTGTTGAGAAAGTTGAAGGGCTGTTGTTTTAGGCTTCCCTTTTGTTTTCCTGCTTGCTGACTGAATTCTGTTTCCATTGCTGAGCCCATGGTCACCACACCTCCCCAATTTTTTTGAAGGCAACTTTGTTGTTGAATCCTTGTTGTATAGACATGCATAATTCATATAACTGCGGTACAACATCTCAAGTCTCTCCATCTACAGTTTCTTTTGTGGTACTATCTTCTCTTCATGTCTTGTCACATATCTTGTCTTCACTTCCTCTCCCCTTTCCCAGCTCCTGCACTCTGTGCTCTACACTATTTCCCATCCCTCTCCCCCTTACCCTGTGCTTGCCTCTCATTTTTTCCTACCGTCTCTGTTCTTTATTCTCTACTCCACTCTCACCTCTCTACCTCATCTACTCTGCTCTGCACTGCTCTCTTCCCATCTACCTTCTCCTTCTATCATCTTCTTTCCTCCTTTCACTTTGATTTGTCTAAAATGTTAAGTTTGAAGACGGTGGGAGTAGAGAGAGGAGAGCGCAAAAAGAGCAAGATGGCACTGAGCTCATTGAAAACTACAGAGATAAAGAGAGAGGTAAAGTATAGAGGAGAAAAATGGGGCTGAATATTCAGCTAGCTACTTCACGATTAAAAAGCAAGCGGCAGAAAGAGAGAAAAGACTGAATGTCCAAGCAGGTACTTGACATGTACCATTGAAGGTTTCTCTAAAGATAGATGGAAATGGAGTCTACTCATCCCTGAGCCTCTGAGGCAGTGTGATGGAGAAATTGTGAAATATAATTGAGGGGAGAGAACAAAAAAATAAAAGGGAGAGAGAAAAGGAGAGAAAAATGTGCTTTTTGTTCTCACCTGTGTGTCTCTCTGACCTTGATGGAGAGAAATGGCAACATAAGATGGCCAACAGCTTGTGTCAAGCTATGACGGTGTTACTGCGTGTAGATTTAGCTCATTCACCAAGCTATGAGACTCTAATGACTTTGTTTAAGAGAAGTTTGCACTTTGGAGATTTTCTTTCAAACCAGCATCTGGCAGTCGTGAGTGGTCTGCATTTAAGACATTTCTTCTGAAAGTGACATCAGCTTTGCAGCCAGTGTCACCTGTTCCTATTTTAAGTGTCTCAAAAGAATTCACAGCTATAGGTAAAATGAATTAATTGACGCAGCTGCATTTGTAAGAGTTTTAGCATGACAAAGGTGCCGCATATTATTAGTGATTTTGCTTGGTGTCAGGTGACAGATGGAAAATCATCCTCATTTTGTGTGTGTGTGTTGCTTTGGGTTTAAAGAATACAATAGATTATAATAGATTCACATAGCGTTACCTTACGACAGATGGATTGTCTTTTATCTGTTTTGTGTACTGGGTGTGTGTGTGTTTAAAATGCTCGAGGTTTGAGAGCACTTTAAGAATGTGCTATAATGACAGATTATCAGCTACTACAGCTGCTGGCATTTGCAGAATGTCACTATCTACATACACAGGGGGAGAGACAAGGACAGAGACAAACAAGAGGATAAAGACAGTTATAGACTAGACTAGACTGGAGTAGAATATAATAGAATCTAAATTAATGACACAGTGAATAAAATTAAGTCAGATCCATCAACAATACTCAAACATCAGTGCACTGTATACACTATATATTCAAATGTTGAACAACTGTTTTGCTTTTCTAATTTCTAGTTTTAGTGGAATGATCCAGCATGGCAGCAGACACTGCATTTTTATTGATCTTTCATGTTGTGTTAACTCACACATGTTTTCAGCCTTTCTGCATGGCCAGAACCTGCTACTTTCATGCTCACACTGTATGGATCAATTGAAAGCACAGAACCCCTGGGTCAGTTTTGCCCAGTGACAATTCCAGTAGACAAACACGATGGCTGCGTATTCAACAGTGTTGACAAAAAGAGAGAAAGGCTGTTACTTTGTGCAATTCTACTATAAACGGAAAGTAAGAAGAAAAAAGAACAATATGGAGCCGCAGATGTCTGGAAGATGCAGACAATATGGTCTGTCTGTTCTGCAGTGAAGTTCAGTTTTATATCACAGCAGTCTCAAGACTACAGACTACAGAAGATCAATATGTTGTTATTGGCGTTCGTTGATGCCAGTGATAGTGTGCTTTAAACCAGGTGGCACTTGTAGGATAACAATTGTAGTGAGTTGTGTGTTGAGAGTGAGTTGTATTGAAACTTAATGATACAATGTAGAAAAATGTAATGTTTATATAGGCTTAGTACAATAAAGTACAATACAGCTATGGATTTGTAAAAGATTTAGACCTTGCTAATTTAATGAATAAATAAATAAAGCGTGAGGTTGCAGCTCAACAGTGCTGTTTATGATGCTTTTTTTGTTTACTTGTAGATTTGACTAATCTAATGTGTATTTCTTGAGATTAATTTCATTGTAATTTTAATATCCATACCTTTCCAGTTATAACTTGACAAGGTCTTTGTCATGGTTACATATATGCTTGCATGAGCGCTCACCACTAGATTTAAAAATTAACTTTGCCCTGATCCTATATATAGATATATCTTTAAAATGCAGAGCACAGATCAGACTCAGACCTGTTGGCTATGTTTATCACTTTGGACACTTTAATCCAGTACCTCAATATTACTGTATATCATCTCAAATTTAATAAAAGTGTCTTAAAAGGTAAAGACTTGAATATTCTAATTACTTTAAAGTAGTTGTAGCTCATTGACCTCAACTGGGTCTCTGTTGTTGAGCTGTGAATTCTCCTTAGCATTAGTTCTCTAGTTCTTGGTTTTTTTTAAATTAGCAATCGTCTCTCTGTGTGGACACCTTGCTTAAATGCCCTTAACTTGTTTTTTGTTATCCTCCTTTACAAGCACATCTTCCTTAAGTGGAAAACATATGTATTCCCGCTTGAACATTGATTTTTAATCATTATTTAATTTGTATATACAGGGAATGAGACAAATGATTAAACACACCACTTAGAATGTAAGTTCTCCAGAAAAAAAAAAAAAGCAAATAAGCATGAATTAAGATGAATACTAGTCATTTTTCTGTAGACCTTTCTTCTCTTTACATTTCTCTGATTCCATCTCAGACTCCTCTCCTCTTCTTCTTCTTTATTCCCTCTTTACCTTGGCTTTGGACTGACTATTATTTCAGATGACTTCTTTCATCAATAACATGTTATACAAAACTGAGAAAGAGACAAATGTTTTTATTAGAGTGTGCGTGCCTTTTTGTTTCTTCTTTGTGTAGTAGGATTACGTGCAAGTTTAAATAGCCAATAAGTAATGCTGGCTGTTTGTGTGTCTGTTGTCATTGTGTTAAGTTCGGAATAAAAGCAGCACAATCAATATAGTTTGTAATGGTCCGATAGCCTGTCGGCAAAATGCCGTGGTTGTGCTTCTCTTTGTGTGTGTGCCTGTGTTATTTAAGTGTGTGCACAGGCATCTGGTTGTGTGTGATTTTATGAATGTTAACTGTGTGTCTTCTGTCTGCCAAATTAATTGCTAACTGCCAGAGGTTGTGAAAAATATGTTGTAGGGTAAACTGTCAACTTTCAGGTAGTAGTGAGGAAAAACTCGGGTGTGCGCAGCAGAAAAAAAGGACTTAGCAGTGTATGTGTGTGTTTTTGTGTGTGTCAGTCGTTTGATTCATCAGTATCAAGCAGATAATTATTTTGTTCAAGTCTGAACCATGCCTGACTGCTCACACACATACACCCTGAAACGCTTCGTCACACATGCCCATTAGGCCTCTAATCATTGCTGTCTTTTTCCTGATGAATACATATTTGTGTGTGTGTGTGTGTGTGGTATTATGGTATTAGATGTTGGGTCATTTTCATGCATGGATCATTATCATCATCATCACTTTACTGTTGGCAGGACACATTCTGTGACATTCTATCAGATTCTGTTATATTTTACTTGAGACAGAAATTGAGGCCAATAATAACCAATAAAGGCCTTAGCCAGAATATGTTGAAGTCTGTTCTGATTCTACAACATTGCGTTGTTGTGCAACATGACCGCACAATTGCTCAAGCTGTTACATGATGACACAATATTCAGTGCATTGTCATAATAGTATGAGTGTAAAAATTCCAGATTTCTTAAGTTTCTTAGCTTAAATTTGGTGGAGTAAAATGAGATTAAAGGAAAACTATGATTCATTACAACTTGGGTTTTGTTTTTTGTAGCTCTGGCCATTGGTTCTATGGGTTATGGTATTCTTTTTAGCAATACCTCAGCGATATCCCTAAAAATAGGTTCAACAGGCAACAAACAATCGATCATTCATGTTGTAAACAAGCCAACAGTTTAACCAGATTAGTGTCCACTTTATTTGAACGTAAAACTAAAAGTCAGGGCTCTACGCTAACTTTTTTCCTAAGGAGTACATGTGCTCCTAAATGAAAAAACTTAGGAGCACACAAAGAAATTTAGGAGCACAGTGAAAAATGTTCAAGTAACAAACAATGTATTACATCCATATTTATACTGCGTGTGCGTACATGCGTTTGTGCATGCTCCTTCTCCTTGTGTGCACTTACCATGTGAAAATCAGTGAAGGACTATGGAAGTGGAAGATCCTAGTGTCTAGTGAAAGAGTGAAAACACTCATCACAGAAAACTCTACTGTGATTGGCACATTGCGGCTTGTGGAATGTGGGACTTGTAGTTTTTGAACCAGGGACGGATACACCATACACCACACTTTATGTAAACAAGGTTACTGAACAATAACTATAACAATAACTTTAGTAAAATAGATGTCAAATTAAACAAGGGGGATGTGTGCTCTTAGGAGGAGGCTGGCTAGAAGGAGCACATATTGGCACATTGACACTGGCTAAATCTACATCTGTCCACTGCAGAAGAATTATCCACAACCTGGATGAGTACCTAGTATAAATTTGTGTATATTGTATTTGTGTATAATATTATAACATTAAATAAAAATAAAAATTATAGTATATTCATTGTAATTTCATAAAATAGTATACTATAGGCCTATAACCTACCACCAATATAATATTTTTTCCAGTTGGACAATACAGCAGTTTAAGAAATACACAACCAACATTTATCATTTTTGGAGGTTTTGTTCTTCATTAAATCCTTGTGCCTTTTGTAGAATGAACTGCGCGACCGGCTCACTGGGATTTCTCCCGGTGCTCCCGATGGCCAGTCCGACTATGTTTCGAACGATTATCAGCAGGCTGCGGGGGATGTTACGGTTGGTTGTCAACTTCACTTGCACGCTGTGCTCCTAAATTATTTTTCCGGTTCGCATTTACCTAATTTAGGCACAAATGCGAGTAAAATACTCGCACTGTAGAGCCCTGAAAGTGGGTGCATCAGCAATGTCGCTAATGATCCCTCATTGGGCAGGAAAACTGTGAGCACTACTACAATAGAATAGGTTAAGTTGAACCTAAGGTCGGTCTGCAAACTGTAATATATTGTTACAGCACACAGTTTGGGTCATAGTTTTACCTTTTATTTTATTTTCTCTTCCAAATAAGTTCCAAATAAGATGTACCTGTGGGTTTGTTTACAACCTGTGTGATTATCTGACTATTTTTAGCTATGTTGCCACCTTTGGAGATTTCAGCAATTTGTTTGGAGAGCACAGTGTTATTACATATAGAACCGATGGCCCAAGCTACAAAAATGAAACCAGAGTTGTAATAAACTGTAGTTTTCTTTCAATGCTATAGGACTAACTTTTCACCTGAATTTGTCCTTTCAACTGCCAAGTTTTACTTAGTGTTACTGTAAGCTTATGCTTGGCTACTGCTTACTCTATATGTACTCTAATACTGTATATCTTTTTGTGGTGTGTATTATTTATCACTACAAATTATATGACATACAGGCCATAGCTCTGTGGGGATGTTGATCACATAGACTGAGCAAAATGCATCAGTAAAGGGCAGAGTAAATAACCGTCAGTGTCCATGGTAATGGAAGGACATTCACCAGTAGCTGCGTAATTAGCACATTATCTCAATTCAAGGCTTTTTGCTATTCTGGCTTTTGACTGTAATTTGGCAGTCTGACTGACCATAATTCACTGTATTAGCTCTGTTGTTGGCTCCCATTCCTGCACCTTATACCTCTCTACCAAAGGAGGCTGTCCATGGTGATGCATGAATGTCCCAAGGTCACACTTTTTAGTTTTGTGCACTGGCCTCTTCTAATGGTGGTTATACATGAATTCAATTTTATTTTAGAGCTGTAAGGTAAAATATTCTACAAAAAAGCATCTGCTAAAATCCATAATCGTCAAAAGAAATTTCTCAACCCACAGTCTGCTGTTGTCAGGTAGTTTTCTGCAGTATCACAGAACAGTTTACAATGCACAGAGTTTCCACAGAGCTGTCACACAGCTGTTGCTCAAACATAGTATGCAGTTTATTTTCCTAAACTGCACAGCCAACAGGTCAACTGCACTCAAAGGTGCTGTAACACCTTGACAAGGGAGTTATTTTACCAGACAGCAGCCGTTTGCTTTCTTACCACTTAAAGCAAAGGTCACCTCGGGGCAAGACTGCAACACATAAACGTGGCACATCTGGGTACTTTCAGGGTACAGCCAGCAGGCTAGCATCCTTGCCAGTCTATTTTTAAATTGACTGGTACTTTATTTGTCCCACATGGAAAATCGCTTGTCAGAGCATATAACAACACTGAGACACAATAACTAAGCTAAAAAATATTGACATATAAAGCCAAGATGCAGTAATCACCACAATTGCTCCACCCTATACTGTATTGTGTAATGAAACCATTTTATTATAGTGCAGATGTAATGACCTTTGTACACTCATCACCTGTGAGGGAATTAATCTCTTGTGGCCGGGTCTCAAGCAATTCAGTCATTCTTTCTTTTATCTTTGATCTCTATCACCACCTTTTTCCTGTTTCCAGATCAAGTGGATTTGCTGACATCTTAATTGGCTGCACTGGTTGCCAGTCATGGGTGTCAATCAGTATGGTTAGATTTCTACAACATACATTACATGCTTGATTTGAATTTATCAGTCTCTTTTGGTTTCCATCCACTTTTGTGTGAAGCAGAAGAGACGTTCACCAGGTTCTTCAGCTGTGTAGAAAGATGTTTGGATCTGAGGAGGTACAGGGGGTCTGAGACGGACCTGGCTTTAGTTAGCAGCCCCAGCGCCATCTATTGTTTTCATTTTCTGCCTGTGTTGTTCTACGTTTCCCCTTGGTGACCCTGTTTCCTCACACAGTCCAAAGACATGCATGTCAGGTGGACTGTTAATGAGTGATCGTATATCTGTGGTAGCCCTGTGATTGACCAGCCATCTGTCTAGGTCACTCTCTGCCCTCTGGTCAGTGCATACTGGGACAGCTTCTGGCCCTCGAGACCCTGAAAAACAATAAACATATAAAGAGAGGCAATGAATGAACGCTTTAGGCTTTTACAAACAGGGAGCCGCAAATTAACGCCTTGATTTATTATAATGAGAGCCTGGCAATAGACCATGTAACAATTAGTATAACTTCAGAAACATTTTATAACTACAATAACAGTCTGTCAACTAATGAGTTGACCCTAGATCATACTCTCACCTAGTGGACTGCATGGGTCTATGGCATTGGACTAAGACCTTTATGCACATCCAGCTGCAGCAGTTACTTCTTTGTGCTGGTTAACAGCTTGTAGAGAGTCTTCACTGCTGATCTAAATGAATTGTAAGGATGAGAATCTACAAGCAGTGGCTCGATATGCATCCTGCTGCTGTGTTTGTCCCTCATTGCCCAGCTGCACACTGTGTATCCATCATAAAATTCACTGTAGCTGCAAGATGCAGCGCACTGTAAAGATGATTTGTAACACTCCCTTGAGCAGCAATGAGCAGCAAAAGAGCTTCTAAGATTCTGATTAGATTGTCAATGAATGCTCCCAAGAAATTAAGTCTAGAATGAAAAAAGAAATGTGAGTAATCTGATAAATCATTGATTACAGGTAGTGATTACATGAAAAAATAACTTTCCCAGGCATGAAGGGGTGTGCTGTGGTGGTGTCCTCAAGCAGGGTTTCAGGTTATTCTATACTTGTTTATTTGGCTGAAAGGCTAAAAGTAATCTATTGGAAAAAAGGCCCCAAACTGCCATTGTGGCAGTTCACCAATAACTCAACATAGCTGCACATTCTCGACAAGGGAATTCTTGTACACTCTGCTTTCAGGACAGCTGTTCCCTCTCTGTACTACTTCTGACAAGGGGTCACCTCAGTACACAGTTTCAACTTTTTCTTGACAGTTTATTTTTGACTCAGGGTAGTAGAAATGCATTAAAGCTCCAATGAGCACAATATAAAACTACACCTCTCTTAAGCCTATTAGTCCAGGAGCAGAATAGAGTTTGTCAACCCTGGCCCCACCCCTGTTAAGACAGTATATTACCAAATTGTGGTGTTAGGTATGGTCATTAGAATGACACTATCAGTGTGGACTGGAATTGACAAAATTAATGAAACAAGTGTTCTATCAAGAGGAAGTCAGACAACATGATTTTGCCTCTCTTGTCAGTCCAGCGTCCTCAGTCTGAGACGTCCATGTTTTTCATCATCAGTGGTGCGCAGTTACTGATATAATTTCTAGGTACTTTAGTGTTTAAATTACATTACCTCACATGTCAGTTGGGGGTGCCTACTTGTAAAAAATGTGTAATCTAGCTTCAGAATATTGGATTTTCCATTTTGATTTAACTTCTATTATACTCAGAAGTTTGGGTCTGTCTGGTGAGTGAATTGCATTCCCCCAGCACACACACACACACACACACACACACACACACACACACACACACACATTTACTATACATCATCACTGCCAGCTTCTGATTCAAGTGAGTCAATTTGTAAATGTGCTATTTGATTGGAAAAACATGTACAAACACGACATTCTGTCATGTCTTCAAAAGCTGTACTAGGAAAATGCCTCAACTTTAGTAAAGATACATTTTGTTTTGCAATAATTGCCACATTTACAGTGGGTCAGTTGAGAGGTCAATAAAATCCAGAGTGAAAATATTGACTGTTTGGTGCTCTGTTAGAAATCACTGTGTGATATGAGGAAAATTGCCTGTTTGTTGTAGTGTTGTTGGGTGTAATAGTAATAAGGGCGTTACTGCCACCAAGATTGAAATGAAACGTATACCCATGTGTACTACCCTTGGCAGGGGTCACCTCAGCTTATTCTGTAGTTGAAATGGCTGACTGAACATAATTCATTAGACGTGCGCACAGGGTTGACATTATAACAGAGCCCAAATCAAATCATATTTTTTAGGGGAACCTAGGGCTGCACAACAGCATAGTAAGTATGGTAGGAAGGCTGCCCTCTGACCAGAGGACCCAAGTGTAAATAACCATACAGAGAAGCATCTTCCAAGCCCCTAAATTTGGTGCATTTTTGGTGGCACAAATAAAGTTATGTAAAAACAATTCAGAAAAGGCAATTTAACGCAACTTAACACAGCCTTCCTTAACTGTGACACTCCAATAAATGAGAAGACATTAACAGAATCAGGGATGCAAACACGTGTATGGTGAAAAAAGAGACAGCTATCCGAAATCTAAAAAAAAAAATTGCGACAGCGTAATACCATATAACCATACCATGACTAGGGCTTTCCACAAGGATATGGAGTAGCCAGCCACTGGGGAAAAAGTAGCCACCTAGGAGGGTCCCCATAAATGGGGCATTTTTGTCCGTAAAAGACCAAATTTGGTGGCTTCTGGCACATTCTAATGCCATTATTCCATCATATACACCGATACTTGATCATATATTACTGCAGGAATTTCCATTACATCAGATTTTATTTTTAAAATATGATTTGGGGCATCTGACATTAGTTTGCATAATTGGTCAATGACAACAAAATACAAAAGCATTCTAGGACATTTTAAACTGTAAAACTGCAGTGTGAGGCTGATCGGCATAGCCTACATTTTCTTCACATGACACAGGCCTGTTACTTTGACAGCATTGCTTGTTTTCATGTGTGTTTGCAATGCATCTTAGAGATGGCTCTGCTGTAAAAAGCGCATTGTAAATAAAGATCATTCGTTCATTCATTAAGCCCACAGACAGGCATGTTTTTCTATCATCATGCTTGCAATGTTTTGAAGTGGAGGCTAGTGGTCGTAAAATGTAACGCATAGCGAATCGCAACTTATTAATTAAAACTATTTTATTAGAAACAAAAATGAATATAATAAAGTAGCCAGCTGGACTGATTAGTCTGCAGTTTGACCAGCAGCCGGCGCTTATGGAAAGCGGACTTTTCTTGCTGTACGGCCAACTAGATGAATGGGATCTGTCGAGTTTATTTTACAAGTGGAAATCTAGCGTAAGAGAAGCTGTTCTGACACGGAGTACAATAACGTTAGCTAAAAAGACATAAGTTAATGATGTTAAAAGTCAAAACCATATAAATTCAGCCAACAGAAAAACTTGCCGCTCAAAATGAGCCATACATTGGGAGAGAGTGGTCGTGTGTTCACAGACAAACTTCCAAGCATTTGCTCGGCCCAGCAAGACTAGAGTAAACAACCACGTAACCTGTGATGTAATGTGAGGTCCTTGCAACAGGTCCCGACAATAGCAGAATTATTTGAGCAGAAATACCTCCTAAACTTGGTAAAATAAACTTAATGGCCACAGGGGGCCACCTACATGGAGTATTTGGTGGCCACAAAGTAACTTTTTGTGGCCACAGGCCATTGGGCCATGGTTAATGTCGAACCCTGGATAGATACATAGATAGATAGACAGACATATAGGTTTATGGATATATTAATATATTCATGTGATAATTTCTCCCCACAGTTGCTGCTCAGCAGTGACTCAGCACTGCTGCAGCCTGAGCTCAACGAGGGAATTCAAGAACTAGTCCACCCAATTATGGCTGTGTGTTCTCTTGCACTTTGACGTAAGGTCACAACAGAGAGGGCAAGATCAGCAGGCATAGTATAGTTTTTCAGTTTCAAGTTTTTTTTCTGGGTCAATGGAGGGGGCATCTCGGTGTAGGCATGCAACCCATTATTGTTCTGCAGTAGATAAACTGAATGGATACAGTGTGCACTGCATGTAATGTTTATAGGGCTCTGTTGACTGACACCGACCAGCAAAATTATGTCTTAGATGGTCTGACTTGAGTGGCAAACACATATCCACTGTGAATTTAGGATCATAGTAAGAGAGAGATTACTATCAGATTCTCCCCAGCTATGATCGTGCCCTGAGGAGACCCTAAAATTCACGGTACTACAACTTTACTGGCTGACTGACTGAAGGTATTTCACCGTAGGTTTGGATTGCACAGTGCTCTTAACAATGTTTAAATAGCCTATTGAGCCTCTCTTAGCTGCTCTGCTGCTTGCTAATGACCTCAAAGTGATAACGCTTCACTTATCCCTTCAAAGAGCATCCACCCTTAAACAGAAACACAGTTTTTTTATATTTCTGATCTTGGACCTGTGCAGTCCAAATTTGAACATGAGGAAGTCTCTCCTGAAGAAACTCAGTACTGTGATAAAATAAAAAGGAAATATACAGCACTGTTTCAGTTAAAGATTTATAAAGGCCTAGATTACACAGCCTGTCCTTTTTTCTTTCTGTCATGGTTTCTTCCTTCCTTCCTTCCTTCCTTCCTTCCTTTCTTTCTTTGTTTCTTTCTTTGCTGTAGAAAATAAAGAAGCTAATCTAATATAGTTTCAGGTTGCAGGCTGCTCTTAATGTCTTTCTAAATGGGTCCATTTGGATCTATTGAACAGCACTGAGCTTCTTGCTAATGACCTTAGTGTGATAACGCTTCAGTTCCTTCCTTTAAGTCTGCTGCTACTATGCAATCTGCCTTGACTGTCTAGACACCACACATACACACAAACATATAGACAAAGACAGAAACATGTAGGCACAGAAATGCAGCCAAACTGCGCTCACACATTCAGTGAAACAGGCGTGCCTAAACATCATTCTGCTTCAGTTGTTAAGACAGATATATCTGAGAGACCCAGCTCCTACACACACACACACACACACACACACTGACTCTCATGGACTCAAAAAAACGCATGGATGCACAGAAAACCATAGTCTGATTCTGTTCTGCTTCACTCCCTTTCTTTATGACCACAAGCTGCTGCTGTACAATCTTAACAACAACTTTAACGTCTCAGACACAAACACGTATACAGTCTGCAACAACACCTCATCTTTGCTGTTCTTGGTTTGATTATGTTTTACGTGCCTCCTTTTTGCAGTTAAAAATCATGCGAAAGTGATTTTCAAATTCATTCGATCGAAAGGAAGAAAAAAAAAAAGTATTTGGGGACAAATTAGTAATGCTCCTTAAGTTTCCAAACTTCTGAGTAGACAGGCACTGTGTACTGTACATTTTTGATTGACAGCTAAGACAGCAGGGCCACAGAGATGAAACTTAGACAAACGTGTTGGTGACTGTAGCTTACCAGCCAAGGATGGACAGTTTTGTGTTAGCAGTGGTATTGAAGAATAAGGACCACACCGTTTATGGCCTAAACTAACCGCATTTGCAGGTAGCTGTTTAGTGTTCTACAGTTGACTAGCTAACTAGCCTATTATCTGACATTAGCAGTGCACCTTTAGCCCTGTGGATGTTTGTTTGGTAGCTCTCTCAGCAAGCCAAGGTACAACACAAGACATGTGTCCATGTTTGTAGATAAGAAGATGCAATAGAAAAAGATTTTAGCTAGAAAGCTATAGCGGGTTGCAGTTCTTCACGTGTTTTTCACAGCTGTTATGTGGCTTTTAGCCTATGATAGGTCAGTGATAATTATGTAATTATGTAATAGTGATATACATAAGCAAATATGTTTAAATGAAATGATTTGGCTATATGCTAACAAAAAAAATCTGTGTACATAGACAGAAAGGAAATTGAAATCCCAAAATATAAAATATATATTTCTCCCTTTTAGGTACAGATTTTTTAAGGAAAAGACAGCACACAGGATATGCAATTTACAAACAAGATGTGTACAATTTAATGTCAGCTTGACTGTAAATGCTTGCATGTCTGTGAACATGTATTTTTCTTTGTGCATATGTGGCAACCGATTGGCAGTCTTCAACTTTCTGTTAGACTAGTTATAAAACTAATAGTTTGACTGATGTTTGACAGCCAAGAAATGGTTTCAGTATCCCACATAATACCTGGGTAGTTGATGTGATCAGCACTACTGTTGATGGATAAAATATTGTGTCTTTAAAAAAAGGTTAAGAAACATCTGAAAATCTTAACACTGACGATGGTGTATATTAAAAAATCTACAAAAAAACAAACGTGTTCTTGTGGATCTTCACAGAGTACTATAGTACTATAGAAGATTATACAAAAACACATCAACAAATAAAGTACAATGGTTTATTAATGCTCCCTGTGATTTGTTGTTAGCCAGGAGTTAATACCTCACAATGTTGTTTTTGCATCTCTTTCCCATTATTTGTGGCCATTTTGGAAAGACTAAACATTGCCAGAGGCTGCAACATTCAGTGTATAACAAGATAGTAAAATTCTTTCTTCAAGTATGAGTCTCATATTTATTGAGCTGCATCTTGAATGTAAGTTGCTGATGTAAAAAAATAAACATGTTTTTTTCTTTTAAATATTAGCCTGTTTGCATATCAGTTTGCACTGTTTTAGAGCTTGTGTGTGTGCATGTGTGCATTCAAACATGTGTATGAAAACAGATTAGTTCTTCTTTGCCATTCCTGTGATGGCAGTTAATCCCTCAGATGGTTCCGTATCCTTTTACATTATTTAAACATTTGCTAACAAATTTTATTTTGACAAAGCACGACCAAAGGCTTAGCTATGCTTAGCTGATTCTGGCGTGTTGAAATGGTTTTTACATCCTTATCACTTGTGGTAAGTTTTTCTTCACTGTAGTGTGATTTGCCATGTGATTGATTCTCATCCACAATATCTCATGTTCACGGTTCATCTTGGTCTCCTAATGCACGAGAAACTCACTGATTGAGACCAGCTCTTTTCTCATAGAGGTTTTCTGAACACAGCAGGAGTCTGCCATCTCCCATCCTGTCAGGGATATGATCTACAGCTAATAAATAATGGACAAGCAGCAAATAATAGAATACCAGTATTACGGCATTTTAGAGCGCACAGTAGATTGATGAGCCATTGCTGTATTTATGCAACTACAGCCACGAACGTGCCTGCAAGTAAGGCATTTAACACTCAATTTCTCAATGTTCAACAGCAGAAGGGTGTGTTTGCAGGGTGAAGGGTGCATAGCTCCCAGAAGGAATTTGTTTAACTATGAATGTAAAGGAGGATGTTGCCAAATGAAAGCAAGGCTGCTTTCATTTGGCAACATGAGTTTTGTTCTTTCCCTCTGCTCCCTTTCATTAAAGATGGATTATTTTGAAATACTAATATGTCACTGTCAAATTAATAGTTATACCTTTGGCATAGCAGCTTTGATTAAATAAGATGATGGTCACGGCCAAGAACAGTGGCTGTCTCTCTTTCTCTCTCTCATGCTGGTTTTATCATTAGTACTTGCGTGTTTTAGAATAGAATATTTCCTCCCACATTTGTTGCCTCCTGCTACAAGAAGGACATGGCTCCACATTTATTTTTTGCTCTTTCAGCTAATCATTTTCTTCATTTTACATTGAATAAACAGGATTTTACATTGAATAAACAGGATTGTATGATTCATTTCACATTCAGGGGTCCCCCAGAATTCCTGGGTTTGATGATGCTTTAAGTTTCATCAGTTTTAACAACCTATTGAAGTACTGTAGAATATAGTGCTACAGAGGGTATGTTAGGGCACTCCCATTGTTCCACTCATGAAGGTAAGCCCTGCATTGTGAAGACATTTTAAACTTTTGTTTGGACTGTCATAATAGAATACAAGCCTTCTTCCTATTTTCTGCTCTAAAATGATTTTCCTCTCTGCTGTAATTAAATCTGACATCATGGCATGAAGTCAGACTTAATTACGCAAGGTCATGAGGTTGGCAGATGCTGCCAGTCTTTTCAAAAATGATCTTTTTTGTTTACAAAATGCTCCTTTATGATGGATGTTATTAATTTATTGTTATTAGCATGCAACCCCTAACATCATATAGCACTTTCATTGCTCAAGAGGCAGTTGTTTGTGAAACAGACCTCCCATTTCAATACTAGGTTTTCGTATTTCCCCAGCGATATAATCATTCGTTTCTATTGCTGTAAATTGTATGAGACCATCCCTGCAGGAATTAATAATAAATCTCTCACTGGTTTTCTGTATTCTTACTTTTCCACACATCCCACATATGTTTATATCTGTTTCAATGTTTGCTTTTGTTTTGTTTTTCTAGGTGATAAAGCTGTCATTTGAAGAGTTTGACCTGGAAAGAGGATATGATACACTAACTGTGGGAGATGGAGGGAAGATAGGAGACACTCGGAGGGTACTCTATGTGTAAGCACTACTTACTGTATATGTTTTGGCCGATAATGTAGTAATATTGACATGCAACACTATGGAACAAGCTAATGGTGGCAACCAGAGGAACAATTGGAGACATTTGGCCTCTGCTGTGCAGGTACACATTATATATATTGAATTGCATTATAAACAAACATGTTTTGATGGAATTGCTGGAGTACACATGGTCCACATTTAAGTCAGAACCGTCTTCTGCACTACATGGGGTACAATAGGAATGTGGACTTTTTTACAGTGCTCATAAACAATTCTGTACACCAATCATAGATTAGGTCATCTAAGTATTAATGTGTTATATAAGGTTGGGAAATAATTAAGTCTCTTTTAAGTCAAAAGCAGAAAGTAATAAACCAGTAATGATTATTAACAGTTTGTGTTACGTGTATAATGTATATGTATGTGTGTGTATGTGTAGACTTACTGGCTCCAGTGTCCCTGACCTCATCGTTAGCTTGTCCAATCAGATGTGGCTGCACCTGCAGTCAGACGATACAATCGGCTCAGCGGGTTTCAAGGCAGTCTATGAAGGTATGGTCTTTCAATGGATACAGCCACTTTCAATGCATTACATTACAGCCATGCTTTTCTTTCTCTCTCTTTCTCTTCTTCTCTGAAACACACACACACACACACACATACACAAAACAAACAGATATACACGCTCACATAATGGAGTGTGAAAGTCATGGCGTTGCTGACGTGGGGATTCAGTGGCACACAACACCACAACAACAACAGTTTTCGTCTGTCCTTGTGCATACATATGAGTGTGTGTGCGACTGTGCATTACAAGAAGGTAATAAATGAATTATGAGTCAATCAGTTGATCGTTTTGCTTGGTTATTTTTCATATTATGCCAAAGCTGACACTGATAGAGAGATAAAGATGGTGACAGTCACAAAGAGTGAAGGTGAGAGGGAGGGATATAGATGTTCCTCTAAATACTTACTTATTATTTACCCATTACCCAATACCCATTTATTATATTTATGTATTTGATTGCATACTGCATCTCACCATGCCAGTGCAGCTCTTTAAATTGAATTGAACAAAATGGAACTCAACTAAATTGAATTCACTTGAGACAAAGAGTGAGACAGGTCGAGAGATAGAGGTAATTTGATAAACACAGAGACAGAGAAAGAGGGACAACAAGAAATTGACAGAGTGGGACAGAAGGAGACAAAATGACAAATTGAGTGAGAAGAAATAAAGTGTCTCAGAGAGACCGAGGGAGTGTGAGAGTGGAAGAGAGAGTAAGAGGGATAAAGGTTGTGCTCTTTTGCTTTGCTTTGTTGATTCAATCATGTTGCTGACAGTGTTGTCCAGGGTCAGTCACTGTTCAACGGAGTCAGCACAGTGTAGCTACAGAAACTTGTGTGTGTGTGCATGTAACCATAACTGTAAGCAAGTGATGTTTAACATCATGTTACAAAGTTTCCTTGGCTCAACATGAGGCTAAGATGATGCTGACCTTGATTTAAGGGCTAACCATGATTTTATGTTTTTTAACATTTACTTTAACAGCAGATACGGCATTTTTCCTCTTAACAACTTGGCTTAAGTGGTCAAAAACACTACCTATATGCCTTCGTTATCTGATATTGTAAATTTCAAGTCACATATGACAATATGAGATTAAGAAAGGAAGAAACAGACAAACAGTACTTAATGACCTCTAGATGATCTTGTAGTTTCAGTTTTTCCCCAGGATAACGGAACAACCGCCTGTGGTGGGATTTGTGTGTGTGTGTCCTTGCATGTATATATGTGATGCTGTCACATTGTATAATGTCACCATGTTATACACTTTGATCAGTGCTACCCCCTGAGAGCTCTTAGGTTTTCAGCCCTGCAGGAAAACCCAGCGTGTGTGTGTGTGTGTGTGTGTAGCTGTCTTGTTTTTGAATGCTGTCATGTTACACTTGTTAATAACTGCAGCTGTGTGTGTTTTTGTGTGTGTGCATGTTTGAGAGAGAGAGAGAGAAGGAGAGAGAAAGAGAGATAGTGAGTTAATATCATAGACACACACAGCCCATTATGATAATTGAAGCTTTCAGTAAAATGCTGCTGCCAAGTTTTCAGGCTGATGGCAATTGGTTGTGAAAAGAGTAACGATGTAAACAGTGTATTTATTTTTTAACTCATCAAAGGGCTGAAAATTAGCATTGAATGTCTTTAAGATTCTTCTGTAGAATCAGCAGTATCAGTGAGATTGTTTCTCTGGATACCATCCTTGTTGCAGTACTGCAGATTTAAAACCTTTATTTTGACTTGACTTTGTTCTTGCCAAAATCAACCTCAAAATGCAAACAATAAGAATACATGAAAAGAATAGTTTGATAGTTGTTTGCAGTACAGTGCTGTTTGACAGCTGATGCTTAAGTTTTACACAGTCAGTTGGATAAACCAACAAAGAAGAGTTTCCACTTCCTGCATTCAGCTGCTTTACCATGTTGTGATACAGTAGCATAACTTTATCAGAGAAACTTAAGACTATAAAGTTTTCACTGTGATTGATTACCTACATCAAGACAATTCAGTTGTCTGCAAATTGATTTTCGTACTGCACTGGCATGAACTGAAACCAAACGTGCCTGGAATGTATTGAAATACATCTAAACCTTTGTGATAATGGTTCGCAGTAATGCAACGTTTATAGGATTTGTAGTTAATGGGCGAAAAACACACAAAACTACCAGAAAGGTCCCTAAAGTATCCATCAGTATATTTTTTCTTCCTTTTGCTTTATAGCATCTGAATACATTTATGTTCTATGTTTTTTGTTTTATTTTCTTTATGTAAATTACTTTATATAATATGTGACTGTTGGCAAGGAAAAGAAAAAGAAGCATAAAATGCTGTATTGAGTTGTAAATCTACGTTCTGCACTTCAGTAAAACTCCTTAAACTTAGAAAGGAAGGAAAGGAAACAATGACAGAAAAGGAAGAAAGAAAAAAAACTAACTAAAAAAAGACAAAAGTGTGGGTGAGAGAGGCAGTTACAACCATAATGACAAACTTACCAGGGGCTCAAGATCACTGATATCCATCCTGACACTCGTCAACTGTGTGACAGCTAGCTGTGGGCCACACACGCACACTCACACACACACACCCACACACACACACACACACCCACATCCGCCTGCCTGTTCTTTGAGTATTCTTGTGGGTGTACTTACATCCCAACAGATAGTAAAAGTGTAGAACACATGCACACATGCTCACACACACACACACACACACACACACACACACTGCTCACCTTGAGATGTATTTGCCCAAAGCGAATCCAGGAGCATGGTGGAGCATGTGTTACAAGATGACAGACGTCTGGTAGAATGTCAAATTTTAAAGGAGGGGAGCGAGGGCAGTGGATAAAAACACACTGCCATTAAGGGAAGAAGACATAAAAAAAGAGTGACAAAATGAATGGAATATGATTGCAGGCCAGTGCGGGAGTACTGCTAATGTGACACTCATGCCAATAAAGCACAGTGTATTGAATCAGATTGAGAGAGCGGGAGCGATAAGAAGAAAATAGAGCACAGTGGGAGAAAAAGATGGGGGCAATTTGAAAGGAGGATAGACAGAAACAAAAGTATAAAGATAAAGGAACAAGGAGAGAAACAACGTGTGCCTAAAATGTGTATCGTACTTCATACAATGTCACAAACATCAGTGTTGCTCTCTTCGATGTTTACCTCCTGCTGGTTACTTAAGAGTACGCATGGATCAGTGTGTTTGTTTGCATCTACCTGCATGCCTCCACTTATTGTTTTGCCTTTCACAATTAAAGCTGAATTACGCTACAATCGATGACAATTAGCTGTGAGAAGGGAAACAATAAAATGAATTTCTCAAAGGTTGTGTTTCATTTCTTAACACGGCCATGTCAAATAATAGACACTACACATGTTCACATTCTTTTGCTGCTCCACACAGCCATATTAACATTGCTGCTAGTCCTTCTTACAAGTATGGCTCCTCTCCTCTCCTATTGGGTCAACCTTGACCCCAGCTGAGTGGACAGCCTTTGTCTTCAGACAGCATGAGAAGGGTCTGTTTGCTGGCTGCAGACTCATTCAAAGATACACTCACATTAATCTTAACCCTAACCATAACTGTCTCTTCATAGGGTATGTCTTTGAGCGGGCATGTTTTGTAGAGTCCACAATTGCAGATAGATCTTCTCGGGCCCCTTTTCCTGGGCTACCTGTGAGCACTTTTGGAATTTGAGAGTAGCACAAATAGTGCCTACATCAATGTCAGCTGGGCAAAAATCAGTTGCTAAGTGCTTTTATTTAACATTTTTCCTCATGTTCCAAAGAAGTTGCTGAAAAGTATTGTAAAAAGTCATAGTTTAGTGACAATTATATATATATATGTGAGAATGAACATAGCTATTATGACTATAAACACCACATACAGAATTTTCAGATTTGACTCACTATCTAAAAATCACTGTATGCAGATTACTGCCATTTAACCCCATCTCACAAGCAAGAACAGACAACCCCTTATCTGAATGTCACCATGTCACATGTTGACATTAATTATTAGCATAATAACATGGCTGTTTGTGTCCTGTGTGTTACAGAGATCGAACGAGGAGGATGTGGTGATCCTGGGGTCCCGGTATTTGGGCGCCGTAGCGGTGATCGTTTTCAGCATGGTGACGTGTTGACCTTCTTTTGCCAGTCGGCCTTTGAACTGGTGGGAGAGAGGACTATCACATGTCAGCACAATAACCAGTGGTCTGGCAATAAACCCAGTTGTGTCTGTAAGTACACATATTTTTTATGTCTGTGTAAATTGTTTTTCTGTTTGTTTCTTTAATTTTGTATTATCCTTTTTTCCCTTACTTACTGCTATATCTATCTGTCTTTGTCTCTCTGCTTGCATTCTTGCCTAATTATCTATCAATGTAACCTCTTTCCTTCCTGCCTTTATTCCTTTGTTCCTTTCTGTTTGTAGTCTCATGTTTCTTCAACTTCACGGCTCCATCAGGGACTATATTATCCCCAAACTACCCAGAGGAGTATGGGAACAACCTGAACTGTGTGTGGTTGATTATCTCTGAACCGGGGAGCCGCATTCATCTCCTATTCTCTGACTTTGACCTGGAGCCACAGTTTGACTGGTTGGTGGTCAAAGATGAAGGTAATTATATCTTCATATTCACCAACTTAGTTTCTAAATTAAGGCTCCAGGATATGGATGTGAAAATTCTGTATTGCTTAAATATGGATGGGTATGTGTATACAACTGAGATGGTGAAATAATATGGGGGCCCACTCTGTCTCAACTTGTCATCTTAGCCTATATCCAGTAGGTAAAGAGAATTTCAGATTGGGTTTAGTTGATGAATGGCTGCATGCAAAACTAGATGGGTGGATGGATGCATAGTTGTAATGCTTTTTATTGTTTTTGCACTTTTCCACTACACACAGAACTCAGGGCAATTTGATCGCTGTTCCCCATTGTAATAAAGGTTATTGATTTAAACTGAATCAAGTAAAGCCCTTGTTTGACTGGCTGGTCATTAAAGATGAAGTTGTGTTTAGGTGACTGGCTGTAAACCTGTCCCTCTGCAGGGATGTTCTTTTGTAGCAGCATTTTGAAAATTGCTGTTGCACTGGGCAAACTGAAATAAAAGTTGTTGCTTCAAAGTCGTACAGTTTGCTCCACTTGGTGATAGTTTACTGCTATCACATGGAAACCACACTGTATGTCTTCTTTTCAGAAATTACGACAAAAAAAAACATATTCTGTAACTGACATGCACTCTTGAAATTAATCCTGATTTTGAAATCTTCATTTATCATAATTTACTGTCTAAAGACAGGGATAGGGTTGAAACTGCAAGTGATGTTTAGTGACGTGAGAAATATTTATATCAAAAATCATGTGATCTTTTAAGTCAAGTTTATACAATACAGTTTTTTATAAATGTGACAGAAGTGGTTTTCTAGGCCAGCAACCACATCAGCCATGAACAGATGTTGGTTTGTAAATAGCTTGTAAAGGATCAGTATTCACTAATATGGAACCCATTAAATGGTTACTAATTGGTCTCTAGAAGGTGAACTACTGTGTGAGTGCCTGATTTAATACTGTGCTTCTCAGAATCACAAAGAATATATTTATGAATCATTTTGAACGTAAAGGCTGCACCACAGTTCTCAACAGGCTGATAGATGAGAAAATCAGTTTAAAACTAACACAACTCAGCAACTTAATCATTGATAAACAGTATGTTTGGGGAGTTATTTAGAGAGGCAGTGATAATCACTTAGATAAGCAGATCACTTCTCAAGTGGCGCTTATTCATCACTGATAATATACATCTACGATTGATTGGCATTGTCTAATATTCCGTCCCTATGTCACACATGTAAAACATTCAGATCCATATTAACCACAATTTTGCAGTTATGCAGCCAATGTGGTGAGACACAGTCTGCTATTATGCCTTTAAAAAATGCATACATGAAAAAAATAAAAGCAAAAAAATAAATGAGATGTTCAGGAAGAAAATAAATCTGCATCCCTATGCAATAAGATAAAGGTTTTACTGCATTAGAGAAACCCAGGGGCTTTCCGTTCACCAAGGAGTTTATGTGACCTTGACACTCATGACTTTCTCTTCTTTTTTATCCCTGGATAATAGAACAATGAAATGCAAACAAATGGCAAGCAAAAGTGAAGAAAGCAACCATAATAATAACCCATAAATCTCCTGAGCTGGGAAACAGTAGCATGAAATCCAGCCTAAAAAATCAAATAAAGCTTCAAGATACGCTTTTATGTTTGTAACAGAATGCAAATGGTTAACATAATCAGGCAGACATTGTTGTCATCTAATATAAGAGAACATAGTGATAGACTGCAAAAGACTTGTCTCTAAATCTCTCCTCTTACATAAGACAACGTAGGACCTTGTCACTCTTTCAGCTATTGTCACGTTGATTGTCTTTCCACTCCTGGTCTCTTGCCTATCAATGCAATAATGAATAAGTGAAAGAGCTTTTGGGTTGCTGGAGAACAAAGAGACTGGCACTTTGCAAGTCAGTCGCCGTGTAGCTTAATTGAGTCTAAGTGCTTGGGATCTAAAACTCCAAGTCAAGGAGGAAATAAAAAGAAAACTTTCTGTGGGAGAGTTAGTGAAGAATCCCCATTTCAGATACAGTGTGTTTTATTATTGAAGTGTTCTCGTAGCTTCTTTTCTGTCCCTTGCAGGTTTGTCAACACACTGTTTTTCATTGCACCTTTTGTAGTTGGATACAGAAGAGGATTTTGAATATTACTTTCAATAGAGTGAACGTACTTAACAGTGCAATCTAAAACACACTGCAGTGGATCATACTGATTACTCTCTGTTATGTTTAAAGGAATGGATGTATATTTTAAAGCTTAGGAATGATGTGAAATTCAATTGTCAATACTGTTATCTTCAGCCATTATCAATACCATAGTCTTTTTAAGATGTGTAAATGATTCTTATGTATCTGATCTGATATTGTTAATGCCCTTAAAATAGCTAATAAATAACTAATACTGTATGATTATTGTTTTTGAGGTTTCCTCAAAAACTGTAGTCGTAGTATCAGCTGGCTCAATATAATATCACACAATGAATACACTCACATCTTGCCTCTGCAGAAGAAGTAGGCTTCACTTTGGGATTGCATATGTCACAACCCATGAGCAAGTGTATGCAACAGCAACTTTATATACACATTTGCTCTGTATGTGAATGGATTGCCAAGACTGGAGTTAAATATTGTTGAGTGTCAGACTTTGAAAAAAGCATGATTCTAGATGCTAGAGGGTGAGTTTTACCATCACTAAGACCACATAGTTGCTTTCTCAAATGTAATCAATGAACGGACCAGAACACAAGACTCCACATCAAACTATTTGCTTCGTGGGTAGATGGCCCTTAGTCTGTGAATGCAGGAAATTTCGGGTGGCAAAAGGCCATAATGAATAATCACCAGTGCTGCTGCTTCTACCCAAGCAGAACTGCAGGTGTTTTCTGATGAATCACAGTTCTTGCTGCAACACCAATCTGCTAGACTCCTGTTGGGCCATCAACAACAACAAGCATTGTGTTAGTTCTGGCAGTGAACTGAAGTCGTGCATGCCAATAGCTTATCAGCATCAGTTGACATTTATAATCACTAATCACACTCAAAATAAATTTCCAATCACATTCAATCAAGACAATAAGATGGTCTTTATAATCTCACAATCTCTCTCACTTACTCTTGATCATTATGCCGCCACTGCTGGTGGTTAATCTGTTTATTTCTACCTGCTACACACTGCTGTTACTGGCTGTGGCGATTGATTTCTCCATCAACCACCTCAGCCTCCTCCTGTTCGAGTGTCTTTCTACCATATTTGGGGATGGCATTTCTTTCCTTGTGCATTATGTATATTTCATATCTCACTGATATGGGCCTGCTGGGTTCTGTTCTGTGTAGCCCTTTAGGGTTTTATTGCACTCCCCGCTGAATCTGTCGCCACTGGTTGGATGATTGGGGAGCACCCTCAAGAGCAGAGTGTATTCTGCCAAACAAAAGTATATAACCATTTGTTGCAGTAAATGGTCCTATGCTGTGACACAAATGTCTCTGACAGAAATGAGGTGATGCATGGTTACAGCTGTACAGGCCAGTGGGGGAGGTGTAATAGTATACAGTGGGTCTTTTAATGGCTATAGAGCGATGCCTTAATGTCAGAGCACACCTTAACATAGCAGCCAGGTTCAGCCATTCATTGCAATCATGTACCCCCAAGGGGATGATGGGTACTTTGAGCAAGATAATGCTCCCTGCCATGGTGACAGAATTGTCCAGGAATGCATGGTGCAAGACACATTCAGGTGAAATAATGTTAATGACCTGGACACCACAATCCCCTGATATCAGTCTCTTTGGGATTCACTCAAATGCAGCATCTGTAGAAAAGAGCATCTACGCATCAACCTTTAGCAGTTGTGTGAAGCACTGATGTCTGTCTGGTGTGCTTTAACACCGAGAACCTGGCAGGTCCCTTGCTGAGTCACTGCCAAGACGTGTGGAAGCTGTTATTAGGGCTAAATGTGGTCCAATGCGGTACTGAACAAGGGTCTGTATTTTTCAGGTCACTGAGTGTATATTTTGTCTGTTAAGATAGAAATAAAGTTAGAGCTAGGTCCCAGTAGGATAATCTTTTTTTTTTTCTAAAAATAATAATTTAAAGAGTCATTATTCACTATAAGTTTCATCCGAAATTAATGAGATGGTTCATGAAACAATCGTGTATTTATGTACAACTACAGTTATACAAAAGGACTGTCGCACTGTCTGCTTTTACTTGGCGTTGTTTTCTTCTTCATATTTATTTATTAGTTACTATGCGGATTGAGATAACCGGTATACAGTCAACATGCAATGAGTTCAAAAACTAATACTGTCGAATAAAAATCTCCAAAATGCAATCTTTCTAGGATCTATGAAAAATAGCATTGTTTCAGCACATTGACAATGCATTTTAACATCATCTCCGCAGTTTCAGAAAGATATCTAAACTCATAGAGAAGAAAGTTCTCCTTCAATGGCCTAAAGGAAAAACATCACCAAAACTGAGACACAGTTTTCAACAACATAGTCAATTTAACTCACTGCTGTCAGTACAACTATGTGATGAAGTTGTCAAACTGGGCTCCACCAGGATCGGCTACAACATTTTAATACAACAGACAGTGTCTGACATTCATTCTGACATTTTTCACCTGGAATACTTTGGATACAACCCTTTTCTCTGGTGGTTGAGTATTTAATACATTAGGATTTGCTAAGTTTAATAAGAGTCTGAAGAATAATTGATTCATCTCAAAGTTATTTTTTTCCTAGCCATAATAACATTTAATACATCTCTTGGGGTCTCTAGGTGTTTTGTTTTTTTCCTTCACAGAAGTCCTTTGCTTTCCCAGTATGTCCTTGGCCTAATGTTATACAGACGGAATTAGATGAGCACGTTAAAATGTGTCTCTAAAAGATTGTTTCAACTCTGTTCTATTTTAGGCCTGTCTGAGCCAACAACATTTGGGACATTTTCGGGAAAAGATGTTCCATCACAGATTGCCTCGAATGGTCACATCATCAGACTGGAATTTCAGTCTGATCATTCGAATACTGGAAAAGGCTTCAACATCAGCTACACCAGTATGTATCTATCTACCTGTGTCTTTCTCTGTTTGTCTGTCTGTCTGTGTGCCAAACTATATTATTTGCAAAATATTTCTTTTCACCATGACCATCACAGTGCATGTAAATGATGTAAGTTGCAGGTTTTACACATTGGTCCTACTGAATTCAGTGCATGTTACATTCATTTTTGAATGTTTGTATTTGACTTTACTAGTGGCTTTGTCTATATCTAGGCAAGTTTGCTTGAACATATTTAAATTGACCTGTTAGTGTAGAATCACATTTGCTGAAGTCAAACTAAAAATGCATCGTAAAATGGTTTAAGAACAGTTATTTGTGATGTGGCATTAATTTGTGTGCCAGTTTTGTTGTGTATTGGTGTATTTTCCTTGTTCCTGCAGTTATCCAGTCAACCGTCAGAATTACGTCATGTTAGAGATATTTCCAGAGCAAAGAGTCAGTCTGCAACATACAGTCTTACATTTTCTTACCTTTTCTTGACCAGAGAAGCACACCATCTGTTATTGCTATTGTTTTCTCCACCTGTGCATGTAACCCACAATTCAAAGCAAAAAGTTAATGCCCCTTCCTTGCCATGAGGCATTTTAGCAAATGGATGGAATCACTATAGGTAGTAAGGTAGAAGTACACAAGATAAAGCTGGGTTTATCACATTATAGTAACAAAGAAAGTATAACACTTATATATAATATATGATGCACTGATTATCAAAAACTGATATCTCATGCAACAAGAGTAGTCAGGGGTGAGTTTTCTGTTTGAATGCTACGTGAGAGCCCCACTGTAGATTCGATCAGTCATCTGAGCATAGCTTTTTAGCTGTATGTACAACTTTAAAACTCTTTTTTGTGCATTTATATGTGTCTTGTGAAGCTTATTAGGCAACTAAATTTCCAAATATCAGGGTTTGCTTTGAAGAGTTTCAGGCACTGGCCTGAAGTACCTGCGTAGCTATTATCTCCGTATATAATACCCATTAAAGGCCATTCAAACACACATATTAAGTACAGAAATTCACTAATTGGCTTAGGTGAAAATGTCTTTTCATCACACACTAACCAGAACTGAATAATACTTAGATGACTAATACAACACCCATGCAAACTGCTAACGTTCTCTTCGTCTGTCCAGAGTTTGACTGATCATCTGTCTTACTCATGCTTTACCTAGTTAGACCTGTCCCATTGTCAGCTTTGAACCTGACTACTGCAGCCTGTGTATTTATTTGCTCTAAGCTGAACTAGTTCTACATGACTGATTCTGATTAATTCTCTGTGATTTCCACGCGGTTTTGCACCATTTCACACGCTGCCTCCCAAATGACCTTGTCTCTGACTCTTCCTTGAGAGGTGACTTTTGACAAATGAAAATGCTAAATGTTTTTTTGCCTCTTCAGCACCACAGCATATTTAATAAAAAGTTATATCTCTAATCCTAAAGCAAACAATTTTTTTCACCCTAAGCCTAACACAAATGAAAGCTTTGATGCACCATTGAAAGCAAAAATATGCCATGTGTCCTTTTTCACTTACAAACATTTCTAAAGGTAATGTGCAAATATAGAAATCCTCTTTATACTTCCCTTTCCCTGGATATATATTATGCACAGTTTTTATTGTCGACAGCCTTAAAAAACTCAATGTACTGTAGATAAACACCCATATTCTTAAAGAAAGACAAGTGTTTAACTACATTCATATAGTTTTTGATGGTGAAACACGTTGAGAATGTAATTTGAATGTCTGATCACATAAATTCTACATGGGGACTTAAGAAAGATCAGGCATCTTTGTGCTGTTTCAGTAATTTGGTCTATTAACATTTTAATGCATATATGAATATCAATGGGTGTTGCTTTGGGTATATCAGTATTTATTTATATGAATAATGTTAGAAACTCAAATATAAACTTTGACACACCAGACTGTGCAGTTATGTACAAAGAGCAGTGCATTGGGAGCCAAAGACTTATTATATTATTATATGAACAGTTATGATTCTGCTCCAAAAAGTCACGTTGTTCATGATGGACTGCGACAGCCACAGTCCAGTCACAGCACAGTGCGTCGCTGACCTGGTCTGAGCATGTAACGATTGGTGCAAAATTACACCAAAACTCATTTGGTCCATGGGGAGAAACCAAGAAAAAAAAAAAACCTCACTGCACCCCCTTAAAAAGCCACACGTTACCAGTACAAAGCAACACCTTGTACAATGCTCTCACTTGAAGATGGAGCCCTTTGACACAAAATTTTCAACATATTGTTGTTGAAGTTTAGAGGCTCTTTATTTCTCTTTCTCTCTGTCCAAACCCTATTGTTCTGTATTTTTCCCTTATTTTCTCTTTTCTCAAATCCATCATGTTGATCTCCATTTCACTTTGACTCAGGCTTCTTCTCCGTTTGTCTTTCTCATTCACACACTACCTTGTCTCACATTTTCTTTATCCACAACACTCACGGCACACTCTCTTCTCCCTCCTCTGAGTTTACACATATAATTTTGTGTATTGTAATTTTGTGTGTTTTCTCATATTTTTTCTATCCATGCCTTTGGTCTTTGTCTGCAGTATACATGTGCTCTACATGTATATGTGAACATATGCGCATGTGTGCAAATGTGTTTGTATCCATCTGCCGGGTATATGCAATATATATGCGCATTCGTTCTGTTTGTGTACCTGCCCTTTCCTCTCTTGCTGTCATTTTTTCTCTATCCTTCTCTCTCTGCTCTCATTTCCTCTCTATGAGTAGCTAATCAACGTGAGACATGTCCAATCACTGGGTGTGTGCTCTGGGTGGGATCAGGTTAATCTCTAGAATGGGGATAATATAAGCTAAACATGACAGGGTTGAATCCACGTGAAGATAATTCCATTCCCATATTTCCATATCAGTGGAGATGTCACGTTCACTGACAGTGATGTGGCAATGGTTTTCAAACTTTTTTTTCTGGTAGAACCAATATTTCAAATTTCAGGTATTGAAATAAATTTAAAAACCAAGGAACATTGTTCAAAGTAGGAAATATTCACATGTATTCTCAGCCACTCTAACAATTCAAATATCCATACTATGGACTGTAAGCACAACGTGTCATTTTTTCTCTTTTTTTTCCTGTCACATTTTCTCTGTAGCATTTGGTCAGAATGAATGTCATGACCCAGGAGTTCCTGTCAATGGTCAAAGATATGGGGACCAGTTTCAGCTCGGCAGCTCTGTGGCTTTTCGCTGCGATCAAGGATTCATTAGGACACAGGTAAAAATCAGATATCTGTCTAAATCTACTATAAAAGGGTATTTTTCACATAAGTTAAATACAGATATGTTTTAGAAGTATCAGCATTATTAGCATGCATGTTGGTATTAGTAATAGTAGTAGTGTAGATGTACAGCATAGGTAGTAAAATGCTACTTACTGTATGCTCTCCTGTACTTAATTTGTATCTGCATTTAGCGTTAATTTAATTTACTTGTATTTATGGTGTAGTTATCCTAATTCCTTATTTATTTTGCTTCGTTTTAATCTCATCTTATCTTAGTAAGTAGTATAAGTAACATACCATAATATCGTACCTTGATATCATATTTTCAGGGGTCCGATCAGGTCACTTGCATCATCCAGGATGGAAATGTTGTTTGGTCTGCGGCTGTACCTCGCTGTGAAGGTAAACACACATACAAACCGTTTACTGTATGTATGAGCAATGTGTAATCAATGGAAATGTTCCCTCACTAGAATATAAGGTGACAAAGCATTTAACCATTTGGCTCTCTCTATGTAGCTTAAGTGTGCTTATACACCTGAGAAATTGTATAAACCTCCTCTTCTAATTGCTTTAGCCTCCAGCCTCCCCGCACTTATTCAGCCAGTTCTGCTGAAACTCATTCAGGGAGACGCATTCATTATATGCAGACTCTAATATACAGAGATGTATCCATAGTGTGCAGATAAACTAATATGGGGAAGTAATAATAAAAGGACAGTGAATGTGTTGTGATTTCAACACTTTTTGAAGGCAAATGGCAACCACTGGCCTGTGAGTATTTTTTTTGTATCCCCTCCATCTTGATTGTGTTGTCTAAATGACATTATCAAATGTTGCCTGTTGTTAATAAATGGGATGGAGGAGACAATCAAATTGAATAGGGTTGTCACCTTATTAAAAATGGAGTATGGGAAAATATTATCCCTCCCGTTAGACAGGGAAGGATAATTAAGTTTTATGTCTAGAATGACTTTTTCTTGTGCATCCCGTCCATGAGTACCACCGCTTCAGTATGCACAGAATGGGTAAAGGAAAAGTGAGAGGAAGAAAAGTCATTTTCTTTTGCTCGCTGAAAGTCTGGAGTTATGAGAGCAATCAAAAGGGCGATGGTATCAGCTACTTGAGAACAGAAGACTTAGTAAGAGTGTGAAAAATAAGCCATTGCAAATGACATATTAAAGAAAGCAACGGATAATATACAGGTTTTTTTCAAGGCTATCCTAAATAAAAAAGAAACGGTGAAAACCAAAGCTAATATAAAGTTATAGAGTTTTTTATTTTTTATTGATATGGAAACTCATCTCATCTAAAGCAAATTCTTGCATTTAAATGCGCCATAATTGAGAGTTTAGCTATAAATTAGTGTCAAGATGTGCCAGCTTTGCTGCCTGCAGCCTCCTGAGTTGCAGGGAAATGAGGAGCCATTTTTTGGCATCATTTGACACATAAATATACTTGATTTCCCCTATAAATGATCATGCTATAATTATTTTAGCCTTTTTCAAACATGAGCAACTCAAAATTGTTTACTGTAGCACAAGATTGGCACATATGGCATATTTTCTGAAGGTAAATGTTTATGTATGAAATGTAGAAATTCCGAAAGGATTAGAGAGCTAAAATAAATTGAGCAGATGATGAATCTGCTAACTCGATGTAATATGAGTGTTGTGCTCATGCCATCACACAGCTACTAGAAAAAGTGATTAATTCCTCTGTGTGTGTGTGTGTGTGTGTGTGTGTCTTTATTTCTCTGTAGCTCCATGTGGAGGCCAACTCACAGCTCCTACTGGTGTTCTGCTGTCTCCTGGTTGGCCCTCCTTTTACAAAGATTCTCTGAACTGCCAGTGGGTGATTGAAGCACAGCCAGACCATGCTGTGAAGATACACTTTGACAGGTAAGTGATTCGGTTATGTAGGTATAGAGACGTTTTGTTAGGTTTGCTCATCAGTTACTCTCAAAATTAGTCAGATTGTTATGAGTTGGATAATATAGTCATGTATGTCATTTTCTTCCCCTTCTGGTTTGTCAGCTAGTACATTATTTAGTTAGTCAGTCTCTTAGTTGGTCAGAGGCATTATAAGTCAGATATAAATGAAGTTGGTGAGTTACTGCTGCAGTAAATAATTAATGTTGGCTTTTTGCACATTTTTTTCTGGAAACAAGCCACGAGCAGACGCAGCGTAGCCTGAAATTGCTACAGATGAAATGTGTCTTTTTGGGAAGTGATGTAAAGGCCAAGTTATCTTCATCACCTGTGAGACATTTCATTAGTGCAAGATTCATCATTTGCATTGCATGCAAATGTCTGGTTCAGAGGGTAGTTAACTGTTCAGTTAGCTGGTTAGATATTCAGATTGTACGGTCTGTCAGTGGTTCCCAAATCTTTGTTTTCTATCCCACCAGGTAGTTAATTGCATTCATGTGATGTCTGTTTTCTAAATGAGTTACTACTACTGTATTTGATGATTAAAATTATAACCAGCAGCACTCAGGGTCTCAAGTACCAACTGGTTCTCAGGGCCCTGCAGCCACTACTGTAGGTAATTAGGTAGGCAGTCAGTCAGCGAGTCAATTACTCAGATTGGAGTACAGGCAGGCAGAGAAGAAAGTGAGAGAGAGGGAGATAACAAGTCACTCAGTTGTTCAGCTAGTTAAGCAAGGTAGTGGTTATATAAGTTATTTAAATAGGCAGGTAGAATGTGAGTCAATCACTTTTGTTTTTTAAGTTAGCATAGCGTTGACAGGTTACCAGTCTGCTACTGTGCAATGTTCTGTGCCTACAATGGGTGACTTTGATAAAATTAACATTGCTGCTGAGTCCTCTTCTGTTCTCTCTTCTCTTTGCTTCTGATTGCAAACAAACATTTGCTCTTAGTTACATTATATTAGCTGGTGTTGGAGGTAGCCTGCACACAGATTATTATATGCCAGACCTGTAAGTGTTATCTTTGTGTGTATGTCAGGTTATTGTGGATCTTTTCTTTTTGCCTGTGTGTCTGTCTAGGTTCCAGACTGAGGTCAACTATGACACACTGGAAATCAGGGATGGCCCCTCAGCCTCCTCTCCCCTGATCGGTGAATACCACGGCACCCAAGCACCTCATTTCCTGATTTCCACGTCCAACGTCCTGTCCCTGTTGTTCACTACAGACAACAGCCGCTCTGCAGCAGGCTTCAGCATCAGATATGAAAGTAAGGCTGATTGACTCACTGATAGAAATGTTTGGTAGACACACGCTGAATTGCTTGCAGGCACTCATACACAGCAATAATGTTTTGCTCAATGTGCAAACCAGTTTAAAAAGGTGTAATTACCCACACACACACACACACACACACACACATACATACACTTCCCCTCTTGACACTGTGGTATTTGTGCATGTGTGATTCTCAGGTGTGAAAATGGAGTCAGACTCTTGTCTCGATCCTGGTATCCCAGTCAATGGTCGTCGCTATGGCAGCAGCTTTTCCATTGGCTCCCGTGTCTCATTTACATGTGACCCAGGATACACACTGAGTGATCAGGAGCCCATTGTTTGCGAGCAGAATCATCAGTGGAGTCACGCTCTTCCCAGTTGTGATGGTGAGAATCTTTCTTTCGTGCATTTTAGCCCTCTTGATGAAGACCTCTAGTGGGCTGAAACCTTTTGTACCCTATTCCAAAAAGAACTTAAGAGCAAGAATTATGTGATAATGTGAGGAACCCATTCGCTTGCTGGAATACGTGTCACATGGAGTTTGAAGTTCTCTAAACACAGGAAACAGTGAAAATTTGGTCAGTAAAGTCAGTAACACTGTAACACCTGGAAATGTCCTGTAGAAACTGGCACAGCGGGTCAGTGTAGTCACCTTATTCCTTCACTTCAGAGGACAAAGCCCCTTTTTTCCCTGGAGTTGCTTAAAACAAAAAAACAGCTGAAAAGTGGTTTGTAAATACACCTGTCAAAAGCTATACTAAATCCTGTGCTTGGCAAATGAAGTAATCTTCATCTGAATTTAACCTTGGACAAATAACTAAACAAAAAACAAAAAGTCGTCTGATTGTTTATGTAAGCTTTAGAGATGATGTTTTAATTTTTCCAACTAAACTCTGTAGCTAAGAAAGAGTAGCTACAACTTATTGTTGGGGTAATTTGGAGCCTCTGAGATTATTATGAAATAATTTTATTTATATGATTGTGTTATTAGTGAAATTAATCCAGCACTGCAGAAGAAGATAAAATTGCACAGCATCGACCATTGGAAAACAGTGGAACATTGATAAACACTGCAGTTTGTTAGACTACGACTGCATTCATTTAGCTCTTTTCATCAGATCCTTCCATCACTCCATTATTTATAGCTGCTTATCCATGCAGGGTCGCAGGTGGGTGGAGCCTATGCCAGATAGCTGTTGCGTTGAACTCTGAGTCACCCGTGACACTGAACTGGAACCCAAACACAAAGTCAAGACACAAGGCAGATGCAGTTAGAAGCCACTTCATATGGTGGTCGGCAGGCTTACATTTGGCAATAAGCAGGCAGAATCTGGCAGAGAGTGACCAGTACTGCAGCAGTGTCATGCTCATGCACAACTGTGCCTCGGCTTCACCACATTTGCATTGTCCACTGGAAATGATGTTTTGCAATTTCCTTTTGCAAGCCTCCAGCTGTGTGAGAAGAGTTCGGGGATAGTGAAGTGTCATGCTTGTTTATTGACTCAATATCACAATACAAACATATCACATAACTTTGCATGATCAAATCAAAAACAGCAATATTCCATATACAATACAATTCCACAACACAAGTCAGCACATAAATACAATTACTAACAGGATCTTATTTCAACATTTCCAGGTAAGCAATATGTCTGCATCAATGCACACTTGCTGCTTGAGGGTTTTATAGTCCACTTCACTTTCCCACTAACTGGTTTGGGATGGCCCTGAACATGACGGACATAAAAACAGAAGTGGAGTGAATTGGGCAAAGTGGCTGGAAGAAGCCAGAGAGGCAGAGGAGTGGGGGAGAGGGAGTTGTACCACGTGTTCCCATCAGTAAAGTCTTTCATCCATAAGAGGATATAAAAAAAATTCTATTCCTAGTCTTCTCCTTTTTTTTTTTTCCATTTTACTAGGTGTTACTGTCAGCCATAGTGTTAATTGTACAATCAGTCCACACTCCAGAGTACACACTGCCACAGTGGCCCAAGTTGGACATCCAGCCTCAGTGAAATTATGCGGGTCAACAGGCGCCACTAAAACAGATGCTCACTGTCCCCTCGCAGCCCTTCTCATTCAGCGTTTTGCCCATAGCTCATGCTGTCATGGGAGATGAATACACAGTGTCTGATTCGATCTGCCGATTGAAAAGAATCCAATTTGAAAGCCAAAGTCAGGATGTCTCAACTTGGGAGTGAGTTCATACCAAGGCAATCTATCTCACAGTATCAGCCATATAAAATAAGCAGTTTTAAACGGCCACTGTGACATTTTCAATTTTCAGCCAAGCATGCCAACTCACCAGACAGCTGTTACATTACAAGACACATTATTTCACATTGGCACTTTTCTAAAACGGTGTGTAAGCCTTGACTAGAGTATAATATGTCATAGTTTGCTTTTAGAGAAGGTCGTGGGACTAGAATTATGTGTCATAACTGACTTTTTGATTCATCAGTTAATTATTGTCCATACCTGCTCTGTTACTTTACTCTTTTCCTACCTATTGACAATTTCATATGTCGAGTTCACCTTATTTGCATGGTTTGGAGCTGTGGGAGGAAGCCAGAGCAAACGCACGCAAACACAGAGAAAACTTGCAAAGTCCACTCAGAAAGGGCTTGGACATCTCACATCAATTTATAGCAGAAAGGAAATCATCTTTAAAAACTCCCACAGCCATACTCAAAGAAACTCATGCACACACATTAACGACAATAATCTTATTTACAGTATAGTCTCAGAGGCACAGTTAACATTTTAACAGGAAAAGCCTAACCTTTGTCTACCCCCATACACAGTGCATAACGCAGCCACCAAAATTCATTATTTTGACAATATTTGTCTAAAAGAAAAAAACAAAATGACGTGTAGTCCTCCTGCAAGCGTACAGAGACCATTCACTTTAAATAATGCCACAGTGTCTGTTGGACCCAAACTTCTCATCTTATTCCTGCAGGTCCGCTAAATCGCCAAACAGATAATACAGAACACTGGCTGCTCTTTTATGTGTCAGGGAGAATATTGAAGGTGCGCCGTGACATTTTAAAGCTTGCAGTTAGTGCCAAGACAACAACTTGTTATAAGTGACCAAAGTCACAGTATCCCTTTTAGTAAAAAATGCCATGGCATCCTTTAAGAAGGAGATAATTAAAGACAGAGAAAAACGTGGAAGCAGGAAAGAGGAGGAATGTAGCTGAAGTTTGGTATACTTTGTCTATTTACCTCTCCCCTCTCTGAAAAACAAGCTATAGCTTTCTGTATCTGCTCTTCTTTCAGCATGCAGTTTCATGCTTCTGCTCTCAACATTGAAGGCCGCCGCCACACTTTGATTTGCCTCTCAAATTTTTGTTAGACTCATGAATAGTTTTTCTTTCTGTCTTATTCTTTTCTTTTTTCGCATCTTTTTAACGCTCACACTTTCTCACACACACACACACACACACACACACACACACACACACACACACACACACACACACAAATTAACAGTCTGTCTCTGTCTTCTCACACACAGATAATTCATACACACTGAAGTATGCACTCACATACACAATGGATACAATATGTGCACACAGACAAGCACACAGGCCTCCCTCAACAAGGGTCATTTAGTCAGGCAGTGTCCTAGTTTTAGCTGAATCCTGATGGGAGTGTGAAAAAACTGGCGCTGGTTACCACAACACACAAAAGACAGCTAGTCAGAGAGAGAGAGGGAGAGCGACTCTCATCACAGCTACTCAACTCCAGCTCTGCAGACATATGATATGGAATGAGATGGAAGGAAAGACACTGATGGACAGAGAGATAGGGGTGGAGAGGCAGAGACACAGCAGGTCTCTACAAACACAATGGAATAGTTGCAGTATGAAGAAATGAGAGAAGCTTCGACATCTGTCTTCATAAAGTCAAAATAATACATTTTACGAACCGTTCACCAAATGAATCATCACACTGTTTATTTTAGGAGCTAAAGGGGACTTTTGTGCACCAAAATATATATAAACTGTCAACAATCAGACAGGAGGGACATTAACAGTGATGAAAACAAGTTATTGTCTCTGATTCAGTTTATAGTCTGGGATGTGTTTGTTCATAGGCGAAAAAAGCACTCTTTTTATTTCCATGCCAGTCAAACACCTTGAAGCTCTTTAATTGAATTAAATTTAACTGAATTGAGCTGAATAGAATTGAAAGGGATGGAGGCACAGTGAGAGAGAAACAAAGAGTCAATATATTATCTTACTTCAACAGTCTCTAATGCACCGCAAGTCCTCTTTTACTCTCCATTACATTACTACAGTATTTTCCATTGTGCTCTGTCCCAGATGAGTTTGTCCTGTTCCATATCAGTGGTGTGGCTCTGTGTGGAGGCTAGGTGTCTGGTAAAATACACACCAATCTCTCACTCTTTCACATTCACAGTCACATTCTTTCTGCTCTGTTTCTTTTTGTTTCTACATTAAGTGCATTTCTGGCCTTTGCCCTTTGTTTCTCTCTCTGTAGCTGTATGCAGAAGATGCATTTTTCTTCTTTTCTATGTAACACAATCAAAAAGTCTTTGCTGCATGTTATATACTGTATCTTGTGGACACAAACAACGACATGTTCCTCCACCACAAATTTGATTGTTTTATAATATCTTGAAGCGGACACACCATTGTCAGCTGTTCATTACATGAAAATGTTATCAGACGCCTATGATAATTTTAGACAATTAAAAACAATCCAGTTTAGGCTAAGAAAAGGTTTGTGTCACTGTTTAAAGCGGCTATTATCAATATTTTTATAATAACAATGTATCAAATGACAATGTGAGAACAATGTGACTATGTGAAAGAGGTCGCTCATGGTGATGAACCTACAGAGAACTATCACCTGAATCTTCAGCTCCTCTCGGCTTTAGGGAGTTTTATAGCGAGTTTCAGCTCATTATTTAACTGTCCAGCCCGCAATTTTACTGTTAACTCTCACCGCTCTCATAGCGATGTTTTCGGCCGCAGCAGGTAGCTGTTTTCAGCAAAAAAGCTCTACAAAACGACTGCACACTACCTGCTCTGAACCAAATAGCAGACAGACAAAGCAACGGGCTGGTGAACATAGTGGAGCATTTAGCAGCTAAAGAGCCAGATATTTCCTTCAGGAGTTGGTACAGACCAAAAACAGATAAAAGAGAGTGAATATTGGACTTACATTCGCCCGGTGGCTGGAAACATGACTCCAAATGAATACTAATGAATGAGTAGATAAGCAACTACTTAATAACAAGCTCCATGTCAAAAAAAAAACAACAACAAAAAAACCAAAAACTAAACTTTTTTTTAAATTTTGCACAGAGCACACCATGCTCAACTCACAAAATTCTGGCAATCTGCAGCTCTGCAGATTTCAAAAAAGCCAAATGTGGTTTCATTCCAGTTCGTTAACTTAGAGTGGACATTTAGAGCAAAGAAATCTGTCATGTGGTGACCTCTCAACTGCACTTAAGATATGTCTTTATTTTTAGGTGTTAAACTCGGGTAGACATTTTTCTGAATTTCTTTAGCTTTTTCTTTAACTCATTTTCTACAGTTGTAAATTAGAAATGTCTTCTCCCTTTCTTTTCCACCCTTCTCTGTAGCCCTTTGTGGAGGCTATGTCTATGGTAAAACAGGAACAATTCTGTCCCCTGGCTTTCCTGACTTCTACCCCAATTCTCTTAACTGCACCTGGACTATAGAGGTGTCTCATGGGAAAGGTAAGAACACACATACACAGACATAATGGAAACACCCATTTATTTGCTTGGAAAAATATTGTTCTGATTTTTTTTCATATGTTAATAAAAGTATTTATTAAATTTGCACATTTTGAAGATTGTTGTGCATTTACACTCTATATGTTGGCTGATATGTGGTGTATGTGTTTCTGGTTTGGTTTCTGTGTTCATCTGCTGCCATTCATGTATCTGTGACTAACTCTCCGTCTCATCTATCCATTCATTCATGCATCCATCTGTCCATCCTTCCATCCATCCATCCATCCATCCATCCATCCATCCATCCATTCATCCATCCATCCATCTGTCCTTCCATCCATCCATGGATTTCCAGGAGTCCATCTGGTTTTTCACACTTTCCATCTGGAGGAGAACCATGACTACCTTTCCATCACTGAGGACAGCAATTTCCAGGTTCCAGTATCTCGACTCACTGGCTCAGTGCTGCCCCCTAGTGTCAAAGCAGGGCTCTATGGGAACTTCAGCGCTCAGCTACGTTTCATATCGGATTTTTCCATGAGTTATGAAGGCTTTAATATTACTTTCTCAGGTAAGAACACTGGAAGAGAAACTTATTTCTGTTAACATGGATGTAGTGGACAGCAAATCTGCCTAAAGATGGTTTAACTCTGTTTACAGGATGTCCTTTTTAGCCAGACATAGGCCTAACTTTTTCAGATCTAGATTGACGGACTGAACAGATATCATAAACAACAGAAACTGTCTTATCGTTGTATTCTATGTGCTAATACGTAACAAAGGCAGCAGTAACTACAGATACAGTGGAGTTAACAAAAAGGGTTTGTAGTTTGAAGGCCCTTAGCCAAACTGTAACATATATAAATTGTAAAACCTACTTTTATGCCATTTTTGGCTGATTAAAGTTATAATTATTGTCACAGAAACATAAAAAAGCATTAAGATACTGCACTCTTACCCCAGTTTGGGATCCACTGCATGGCTGACAGTCCCAGAAGGTCACATAGAAAAGCTCAGGGAAGCCGCTATACACTGCTCATTAACGGAGGTGGAGCAATTAACCAGACGTTCATTTGCCAAACCAACCACTTAGTCTTCATCCTTGAAGTCTTTTCCTTTAAAGGTTTCCTGACCTCAAATTTTTAAATGTAATGAATTTCTTTCTATTTACCTTATGTTCCTAAGTCTGGGCTAACTAAGAAAATTCACACGTTCCTGTACATTTCGTACCACTTTAGTCTTTTTATAATGACTCTTCAACAATGTTATTTATCTCTTCCGCATGTATAGAATACGACTTAGAGCCATGTGAGGATCCCGGCGTACCGGCGTTCAGCAGGAGGATGGGATTCAGATTTCGAGTTGGCGACTCGCTGACCTTTTCTTGTTTCCATGGTTACCGACTTGAGGGAGACAGCAAGATCACTTGTCTGGGAGGAGGCAGGCGAGTCTGGAGCAACACACTACCACGATGTATCGGTAAGACAGTCAAGAAGACAAACAGACTCACTGACTAGTGTCTCAGCGAAAATGTTAAATGATTGACACTGCATACAAAAAACAAATCAAGATAATTATTTTTTTTACATTCAGACTATACTTTCAGACATGTAGTTGTCTAGAGTGTGGGCATTATGCTGAACTTTCCTCATACAACATTATATATAGCAATGTTGTAACACGCCTTTCAAAAGTATTTCTGCCTTCAATATTTATAGCTTTGGAGTGGTTTATCATCTGAAAATAACTGGCAGCTTGTAAAATAGAATGTTCAAATTAACTTCTTTACCATATGAATAAGCATAGAGGTAAAGTATCAGCATTTTTCTGGTTGTAATTCACCATTATTTTATTGCTAACACAATGGTAATATATTATTATTTGACTGGTTGACAGTTGGTTTTATTTGCCAGGATTTGGTTATTAGCAGGTTGTAATTTGCTGGTATTTGATGACTATCAGTGTTTCCTTGGATGCTGCTGGTAATTTATGAGAGTCTGACTGGTGGCTGCTAGTAATTTTCAAGCCCCCAAAAGAGCAGACTGAAAATGCTATAATAGCAATATCTGTCAAGAGATCAGGCCTGACTAAGAGGAAAGTGAGCAACAGCAGCTGGCACCGTTCACTGGGTTCGTCTCTCTCCCTCTCTTTCTTTCCAAATGTCTTTCACTCTCTTTCTAACTTTCTAACTGTTTCTCCTCCTCTCCCTCTGTATTTAGACAGTCCTTGGGTAGATAATTAGGGCATTAGCTGCTATATGAAAAGTGTTAATGCTGTGTCTTTTGTTACTCCCTTTTCCCTTTTCTAATTTCTCTCTCCATATTTTCAAAAGACCCTTGTCTTTCTTGGTTCATCTGCTATCTTCTCTTCTTTTTTTCCTCTTCCAGCTCTCTGTTCATCCCTTTCTTTTCCCCCTTCGCTATCCTCTTTCCTCTCACTCCCACTCCATAGTGCTGTCTTCACTTCCAAAAGATTTTCTGAAGAACTGCTGGTAGCATCCTTGATTTTATGCTCCTTATCTCCTGCCATAATCTGCTTTAAAAACTACAAAACATTTACAAAAACGTTGTTTTGAATTTCAGATTTGTTCAGATTTGATAAACACTGCATCTTTAATTTTTAATTTAATTTTTTAGATTCATGTTTGAGTTCCATATTGTTCCACACAGGCTTCTCTGTTGTCTATCTCATTACTTCCATTTCCTCTTTGTCCCTTCCATGTAGTGGTGGTCCTCCTCAGTGGGAGTTAAAAGCCTGCTCGTCTCCCTCTCCTCATTTACATAGGACAAAACGCTATTTGCACAAAGTACCACTTATTTGAATTCCTAAACTTTGATAGGCACTGCACCTGCTAGATAATTCTGTTTAATTTCTATGAAACACTTTTTCTAACAAACTAATCCAGACCTGCTTATATGCAATGTTTTTCATTTTTCCCTCTTTTTAATCTTCTGCAGTTTGTTTAAATTGCTTTGCTTTTCAATATGTTTTGCTGATCCTCATCTTTGTTTTTATTGTCTTAGTGAAGCACATTTCAAACAAGTGCTTTTAAGCTGTTATACTACATGGTTTATTATTATTATCATCATTATTGTTATCACGTCTGCTGAGTTGAATAAGGTTTGTAGTTATACTGCATATGCACTTTTCTATAATCTCTCTTTTTCATGTAGAATGGAGTTCTTTCCCCTCATTTTATCCACACCAAGCCAACCCAGATATGTTGACTGCTCAAAGATAATTAGGAAGAAATGCTGTAGTTTTGATCCATGCTGTCCCTGCCCCCTTTACTCTCTTTCTGTAGCGGAGTGTGGAGCCTCCTCACTAGGACCAGAAGGCGTTCTCCTCTCTCCTAACTTCCCCTCCAACTACGATAACAACCACGAGTGCATCTACCGCATCACTACCGAAAAGGGCAAAGGAATCAGGCTGAAAGCTGAGAGCTTCTCATTGCAAGATGGAGACTATCTCAAGGTATGCACACACACACACACACACACACACACACACACACACACACACACACACACACACACACACACACACACACACACGTGCAAATATGACAAGCTTTTCCCAGTCAGGTGGTACAAAATCTATAAATGCATACTTTATTTACAGATTCAGAGACACACACAACACACATACAGGATTGTAGTCATAACCAAAAGCTGTCTATATACAAAGTTGTATATGCTCCGACACATATATGCTTGAACAGATTATTATTATGTGTTTGGCTTATTTCAAATTATGCTCGAAAAGAAAACAATAATTGAGCTGTGGATGCTGGTGTAATCATGAACACAATAAAATATCGACAAAAAAACCAAAACACAAGTGTTTGTTGTAGTATCCACACACTTGGACCATAAAAATATATGATCAGAGTTCTGTTATTAAAATCAGCACGTACAACACGCTTCTCTCAGCGCTTCATCATGCCCTGCAGTACATGCTGTGTGCAAAGCCTCATTCTGCTTTTTACTATAAAATGATTGTCCCTCTTGGCTTCAAATGACAATATACTGTAACAATTGTTTTAATCTAAATTAATCTTAAAGATTTAGAGGAAGAGCCAAGTGAAAACAGTCAGAGTACATCTCTAAATTTGAGAATTCCACTACATAGCTATTAGCTATTTGCTATTTGTGAAGCAGGTAATAATATATGGCAGCATTTGTTAGGTTTTATTGAAATATTTGGGTTTTTTTATTCAAAGAGTATAGATTGTATAGCCAAATGCATGTTACTTTCATGTTCAAAGCCTTTCTGGTGAACATGATCGCAGATATCATTCAACAATATAACATACAAACAGCCTCAACACACCTTGACTTGCGTACAGAGTTTCAATTAATGTTAGCCACTTTGTTACTTTCCAATGATTCCTATGAGTTCATTCACTCATCAAGAGGTACAGTGACCTGCATAATGCCAGAACAATTCTGAATTGAGCACAAATTTCAGGGAGGTTTCCATGCTTCGATTGCCCCCTCTTATGTGTTTGACACAAAAAAGGGGAATTTCTCATCTATACAGTTTATATTTGCGTACTCAGTAGACATTTTTATGCTGCATTGTTGAGCCTAAACTTTCTCAATGCAGTCCTCAAAGCCCACCCGTTCTGCAGGCTTTTGTTCCAGCCATGCACACCTGGTCCAGTTAAGGTGTCAGGGAATGTGTAGCCCTTGATTATATGAGGTGTGCAAGAAAAAAGCTGGAGTGAAAAGGTGAACGACGGGAGGGTCTTTGAATCCTCGGTTTAGCCAGTGTGTAGTTAAATTGTATTAAAAAAGGTTTGCCCTAGCTGTTAGGTGTGTTAAACATTGTTGTAAGAAGCAGTAACATCCCTGCAGGGGTTTATTACCCATGTTCTCTATTAGTGCTGATGGTGCTCCTGCTGCAGTGGCCATCCACGGCTGAATGAATACACGGGAAACAGAGGCACAAAAGGATCAATTCAGCCTCTGTTAACCCTCTAACAAACCCACTACCAAGTATTATTGTTGTGTTTGAAGGTTAACCTTGGTTTTTGAACACTTTTATTGGTTGTAATATGTAGTAAGGCTAAGTAAAAAAATAGCTATAGAACAGAAATGCTATACAAGAGAATAGAAATGTATTATTCACACAATGTGTAAAACTGCAGCAAAAATTATTTGTAGTTAGACAAATGGCTCAACCTTCAGCACTCTTTTTTTTGGTTGCAAAAACACCATATTGACTGATCATGTATGCAATGTCAGCTGTACTTGGGTCAGATGTGTTGCACTTGAAGACACTGGGAGGCGATACAAGCTTGATCTGCAGTATGTTATTATCGTTCTTCTCAGTCTGCTGGTGTCCCCATATATTTTAAGGATTTGGAGCTGTCACAATGTATATATATGCTGACATCATTGAAGTGTTTACATATTATAAACTTGGATGCGCATACTTGCGTACGCCTGAACTACAAAGAGAATTACAGATGTTCCCAAGGCTCATAATTCCTCATAAGTCCTCTCTCGGGTACATGTGCCTACTTCAGTGTCAGGAGCAGCTGCGTGAGCTGTTTTACAGTCTTGACGCTGTCCTACAGACATCGCCTAAGACTTTTTCTATTCACAATGTCTCTTAGCAGTATTAGGCCTGAGGGCATGGTTAAGCCAGTATGTGGTTAGAGTGTATTATCAGTATTAGGCCTAGAGCATTGGCTGAGCCTGTCTGTGGTTAGATTGTATTAGCAGGGTTCTCCCTGACTTTTAGAGAGGAATGACATCATTGCAAAAGGTGGAAATCTTCCCGGTGGGATAGGTATTAAAAAAAGAAAAATACCCTTAAAGAAAAGGAAAGTGACGCCAACATGGTTAACAAACATAAGCATGCTTAAACATTGCTTATATAGTATATTCCATCACAGCCTGAATTCTGAATGCTTTACACCGCAGCCCCCCTCCCATTATGTCATTGTCTCTGTAATTCAACAAAAGGATTCAGCCACCAAGAAGAGAGCCGAGGAAGGCATTTGCTCTTTTTCATATTATGATTGTGTTCTTCACGAGGCATTTGACATAGTATTTACTGTAATAAATTGATTCCTTATCATAAAATAACAGGAACAGAGGAACAGAATACAGAGAATGACTAGAGATCACATAAGTTAATGAGGACGCGCTGGATGCTAACATAGCAATCAAAAAGTAATGGGAGGCCCAAAGACTGATTGCAAGAATGATGCATCACGTTCAACATAGTGCATATAACAATATTAGACTTTTGGCTTCAATTTTGATGCTTGGGATCCTAAATTACTGATAACGAATAACTTTTTAAATTAAATGAAAAGTAAGTGTTTGTTGCAGTCGTTCCCCCTCCCTGTATAACCCAACTGTTGCAATACACAGTGTTTAATGTATGGTTTACATACAGTACAATACTCTGATGTTAATACAACACACGTTTGAACATGTTAGTTAGACATGATAATTAATATCTCTCTGTGTTATTGAGCATTGGAGTTGGCTGATTGTGTTGCTGCACACACACAGCTGGAATGATTCAATGTACACAGCTAGAAAGGATCACGTTTTTCAAAATGTCTAATGGAGTTACCACAGTGTGAGAAAAAATGTACGCTTTTACAAAAAAATCCTTTGAATGTGCATAGTTATACATTTTTATTTTTCGGAAAGTGCATACAGTTTCAAACATCTTCAGTCTTTTTACAAAAGTGTTTAATTAATATGTTAATCTAAATGTATTAGATCATAGATTAGAGTGTCACATTTTGAATTTCCACTGTGCTGCCAACATCTCATGATTATATTCTGGCAACCCTCTGATCAAAAAATAAGCAAGCCTGTCATGCAAGATGAACGCTAATGTCCACCAGAGTATACAAACTTTTGAGCTGGACAATTTGTCCTTTGCTAAACTCTCAGGCCACACTTTTACATATTTGCCACACTAGTTGTACGGATCAGTAGCTAAGCTGTCTCTCCATTTTCATAAATCCAACGTTTTTTCTTTCTTGTGTGTAATGGGCATGACAGCTAAATGTGGCTGCTAGCATGGCTATTGACTTTTAGTCTCATAAATTATGTTAAAAAACCTGTAAAATCAAGCAGTTTGGGTACTTACACATTTTCCACATTTTAAAAATATAGGGTACGGTCAAAAATTAGTCGCGTAAAAAGTAGTAATTACGAATCAGAAAGCAGGTGCTTGATGTAATGAAATTATCTGTACTATAGTCAGTGTGATGGTATAGAAATGAGCATTTATAAGGGCAATGACTACTAATGTACAACATGTCTGTTAATTATAACTTTCCCAAAGCATTAGCAGAAAGCATAGTGCAAACTATAATGAACTGGAAGGAAAGCCCCAAAGTGCCACTTAGGCTAGCAATTAGCATGCCACTCCCCAGGCTAACCGTAATGGAGCTAATGCGTGTTACTGCAGCTGAACACTCTGAACACAAACCATTTGTTTGACAGTTCCAACAAGCTTTAGGCTCAAATCTTCTGTAACATATGAACCAGCTCATTACAATTCCTTTTGCTATTGGCTACGTTTTCGCCCTGGCACTGTTAAAGAAAGGGCTAACCAAGCTCAATTCGCCTAAAAGTGTCCTTTAATACAGTGCTTGACCAAATTTACTCAGATGTACTCCGAGCCTGAAGGAAAAAGAGAGGGTGAGAAAGAGACAAAGTGGGGGTGTGCAGGAATTGTTCTATGAAAATAGAGGTGGTGGGAGAGCAAGCGAAAAAGAGAGAGAGTCAGACAGACAGAGAGCGGAGGGGTGGCAGATGGTGACATGTTGATTTATGAGCCGCAGGGCTTTTCATTAACCATACTGAGTTTTACTGAAACAGAGAGAGGAGGAGAGAAAGATAGAGAGAAAGCAAGAGAGAAACAGAAAGCAAGAGAGAGGGATGCAAAATTGGGGAACACTGACAGATAGAACAGGAGGGATGCAGGGAGGGAGGAACAGGAAAGGAAAATGAAGTTTGGGGGAGTAATGCTACAGATAGTGTGATACCTCTGTTCTTTTTTTAAGCTTTTGCTCACTTTCACACTGTCCTTTCCCATGTCTCTCTATCTTCTCCATATGTTTGCTTTCCATCACATCCACACACGCCAACATACTGTAGCTCCTACTTTGGCTTCACGTAGAGGTGTCTCCTCTGACTGGCAATACTTGTAGAGATAGAACAGTACATCGCCTTAGCCCTTTTTCTTTGGCATTCCTGCCACCTGCAGACCTGTCACCACCAATCTGTGGAAATGTCCCCGGCTGCCGAATATCAGCATGAGCAGTTCACATTTATATCCCAGCTGTGAGATAGTATTATGAGGTACTTCAGACTCCGAATTCTCCCTTTCAAGCTGCAGTCAAAAGTAGACCGCACTTCCCAAACTACTACTTCTCTATTGTTCACATTAAACCTGAATTCAGAGATTTTTGACCACTAGAAGGTAGAAAGTAGCCTCCAAAACAAACTAAAGTGTCTCAGTATCAAATAATTACCACCTGTAAACTTGAAATGGTGCTTTAAAAAGTTTAAAAATCATCCATATAAATTTCTCTAACCTCTTCTGCTGTATAATACCTTACTCGTCTCTCCATCTGTATGCTCAGTATGTTGCAAACTCCAAAATATGGCTAAACACACCACATTCCCCTTTGTTGCATGTATCTATGTTACAGCAAACATAATCTGTTAACTGTGCTAGTGCCAAAACTGTGTATTGAGCCATGTTTTGGAGAAAACAAAAATATTTAGAACATAGTGATAGTATATTTGGAAAATGTTGTGCAGTAGTGATTTGTGCACATCAACCCTTCAGTTGGACACTGTTACACTTTGATGACGTATGATGTTAAACTGATCAACTTTCTTGTGTTGCCAAGTTGCAAAGCTCTTTCTGGCAGCCATCACTCCACCCTCTGTATCTACTTGTCTCACAGCGCTCATTTGAAATAAATGACTTCCAGCTGTTTTGTCTCTTGTTTGTGCTGCCAGCGTGAGCATAAAGTTACCGGTTGATGATCATAGTGCAAATGAAGAGAAGCTAAATTGTTAGGAGACCAAAAAACAGGACTGAGTCTAGGAAGAAGGCTAAAGTGTTAACATCTTCAACAGTTTCATAATTTTTACAAATGGAAAGAAGAAAAAGCTGATCAACAAAGGGAATACAAGCTAAGTCCTGCAATAATGGTGTTTTTATGTTAAATCTAATCTATCCTGTCTTCACTTTCCTCTTTTCACTCTCCTCTTATTTTCACGTCCTCTAATATGCATGACAACATCTCACAGACATTGACAAGCTGTTTTTAACTCAGTGCTTAGTTAACAGTAATAGTGAGACTTCTAGCTTTTACTGGTGATTTCTAGGAAACGCACTGTATTACTTGTTAATTGTTCCCGCTGTTAAAACAAATCAACTTTAGCGGCATCATTTTTAAAAATATAAACACAAATTTGGAACACTTATCATAGCAGGAGACATGTTCAACTGTGAATAAGCTACTTTTTATTTTTCATTGAGGGCTGCAATAGCCCCTCTGCCAGTGCACAAATTAAAGTGATACTTGAATCGACTGCTTCCCACAGGTGCTAGATGAGGATTAAGCTGCAAACTCCAGAGTAGGTTTGTACAACAGTCTCAGTCCACCACTTCTAAATGTAGTAAACAACATTTTAAGTAAGGTAACCACTTTATTTACCCACCATGAAACCCTTCAATGTTTTGTTGCTTTACTCTGTGTATTGTTGCATAAACATCTTGATGGTTTAACATAGTAAAAGGGAGGCTGACTGTTGTAGAGCCCCTTAACAACTCACTTGTGACCTCAGCAACTTTCATGTGATATTTTAGGCTCTATATATGTGGTGCTTCACACGGTCCACGCTGATGCAAAGCTTTTTTCCTGAAGCACACTGAGGTTTTTTGCCTTACTTGCATTGTTTGGTATGATGATTCACTGTGTGTTGCAGAGGAGAGGCACAGGCAATTCCGCAATGCCCTGCAATTTTGATTTCAACACTGACCACATTTTGTGCCGTCTTTTTTTTCCCAGACCATGTCAGGAATGCACTGTGTACCCATGTCCGGTGATATTCTCATTACTTAAATTGGTAGACGTGCACCCACATAAACCTCTACAAAACCACACAAACCCTTATAGCTCATGTTTTTATTCATGTTCTGCGGTCCTGTTCCTGTGTTTTGATTGACAGGCATATGATGGAGAGAACACTTCATCCCGTCTCCTTGGCAACTTTACACATGACGGCATGATGGGTCATGTCATCAATAGTACGTCCAATCGCTTGTGGCTGGAGTTCAACAGCAACGCCTCTGGAACCAGTCAGGGCTTCCGCCTCACATACACAAGTGAGTTGTTTTTAACTTCAACTCATTAGAAAATGGACAGCAATACAGATGTATTGTTTTTCTTCTATATTTACTGTTACAGCCATAGTTTGTTCAAGTATGTCCAAAGAAAGAAATCCCTCTCTTTAGCTCTAACACACTTTCTCTCTCTCTCACACACACAGACACACACAAACAGTAATTTGCTACATTTTGAGTAGCTCATCATGAAGGTCCTTGTAAGGAGATGTTTTTAATTGAAAATTAGAGTGGTAGTGATTGTGTTAGATTGCCCTCATGAATATATCCTGCATCGGTCCTGTGCCTCAGTCAAGTGATTCTTGAGTGCTACATACCAGAACAAAATAGGTGTCATGTACTACAAAACTCTAGAGACTAGTCTTTCTCCTTAAGCAAATTACCAAGCTATTTCTTTCACTTCTGACAGCTGAAAAGAGATCACCAATCTGTTTTCCAAGCAATTTCTGTTGGAGGTGGAGTCCAAAGTGCAGCAGTAGTTTACCAAGCATACAGAATAAGGCACATGAATGCTTGACACACACATACATGCATCCCTTTTCTCTCTCTCACACACACACGCACACATCTTAAAGGCTTTAAAGAGAGTCTGTTAAGAAGGGAAGACCAGCTGCTGTGTAAGTCAAAGAGGCTATTAGAGGAGCATTTATCTGCAAGTCATTAAAAGAAGGTGAGAAAGCGACACATCTGGAGTGGAAGAGCGGCTGGACGGAGGGGCAAACGAATGAAGGTAGATAGGTATATGGATACTAGATGGATGCTCTGTATGTCAGTTAAACCATTACACAGCCATTAATCTGCAAGTCATTAAACTGGAGAAGGTGACACCTTCTGCAAAGTTCTGCTACAATGGATGAGCTGATGGATAGATAAGAGAGATTGATAGAAGGTTTTAACGGGAGAAAGGAGAGAGAAGCATCTGATCAAGAGAGGTTTCTTAAGTAGGGTCAGGGACTGAGTAAAACAGCTTTAATACTACCCAGTGTTAGAGACTATTTTAATAGAGTAATAAGAATTCAAACATCTGTTCGAGACATTAACAAGAAAGGTTGACAGAAGTGAGATGCATCTGTTTTACTGAAATGGATGCAGGAAGGGATAGACAGTTGTAGATACTCCTCAGAAAACTGGAGACAGCTCACTTAAAAAGTTCCTCTCTGTGTAAAAGATGTTATTACAAGGCTTTATGGAAGAGTAAATTGTGATTGGACAATGAGTGCATTCTGAGTTTGTGTCCTGATTCTTCCAGAAATAACAGATACCAGGTATTGTTTTACATATAATTACATCACTCAACAGTCAAGAGGATTGGTGGAGACTGATGTTGTCTAATCAAGTAATTTAGCGAAACACCTGCCAAAAAGACATTACACAGTCTTTACTGACAAAAGCTCAGTTTATCATGAAAGAATTTTGGTTATAGCACATGGATGTTGCTGTACATTCAGTATATGTGGTTGCAGTGTTGTTTGTAAATGACATTAAGCTTGTTGTAAAGTTACTTTAAATCTATAGTTTGATCAGATGATGTCTTCAGTAAATTGTCATGTCATAAGTGGGATAATATACCATATACAGAGCCAACTTACACATTACATAGCAACTTGGATGTTTCTGATCTAAAGGGAGGACATTCTGTTCATAAGAGGCTGACCTGAGAGAAAGAAAATATGTTGGTGACGTTGTGTCTTTGTTTATCCATTAGTCTTAGAGGCAGGAAACTTTCTTATTCTTTGTTATCTTCAAAACACACAGACAGCCCTTGCAGTGTGCTCATCCGAGTGTACAGTATATTTGTATTTGTGTGGGATGTGAAATTATCATTTGATGTTTTTCCACAGTTTCATATAGGAACCACATTTTCAATCCATAAATATAATCGCTGGTGCTGCTCACCACACATCAATATATCCTTTAGAAAAGGGAGAAGCCCATACATTTTTAAAATATGATAGAAACAAGCATATGAGTAGAATCTGTAGAAATGTCCAGTAGATTTCGCTGCAGCTGTCACATTTCAGCTACTACATTTCACATTTCAGCATCAACAGTGAGTGATCAAACTTAAAATTTCTGCAGCAAGTTGTGGGATTCAGGAGAAGAGTAGTATGACCTTATGTCCTCTTGTCCAAAACTGGTCTGAATCACCCTGTTCATTTATGCAATGTTGTCTTACTGCATGGACAGGAAGACCTAATCTGTATGTGTGTGCTACGTGTGTGTGTTTCTCTCTATGTGTGTCTGTGTGTCTCTTTCTAGGTTTTGACCTAGTACGCTGCGAGGAACCAGGTGTCCCTAGTTATGGCTATAAGATCCAGGACGACGGTCATTATGCCAACACGTTTGTCCTGTACTCCTGCAACCCTGGATACAGTCTCCATGGCAGCAGTACACTGACCTGTCTTAGCGGGGACAGACGTGTCTGGGACAAACCACTTCCTTCCTGTATTGGTTAGTATGCCAACACATGTGTAGGGTCTATGTATATCAATAATTCAGAACTAAAAGATCTGAATTATTAACCTGTGGGTGATTATTTTCATACAATTTAATTAGAAATATAGCAGCAGTCGAAGCTACTCATGTCTCTTTCTAAGCGCCAGCTAGAGCATGATGATTCAAAAGAGAGAGTGAGTGAACAACTGATTGAGTCAATACAGGTGAATACTTTGAAAAGAGGGCATGGGGACTGATTCAACACTGTGGGAAATATTCATAGTGGCACTAATACGACTCTGCTGCGTAAAAAACAGCCCTTGCTGATCCATCAGCCTGTGCACACAAGACTATCTGCGCTTGGACAGCAGGATGTCACCAGGTATGAGATTTTAGTGCACCAGGCTTCTGTGTATTTTAAGGATGGCATGGTTAAGGTGCAAAAATAGGGGATGACTGTCGAAATTGAACTTTGATAAATTTATAATGTAAGCCAGACTACTTTCTTGTACCCTGAAGGTGCGCACAGTATTTTATGCCAAGGACTTTGACAGAAGCCTTAGCTTACTGTTCTATTCTCAGCATGCACAATAAATAGAATATTCTATCAGGAGAGACTTTATTCAGATGCCACAAAGTGATGCGATAAAAAAACAATATTGATTCATCTGAAAATTTTCATTGAGTGTATCTTTTCTGATACTGGACAACACAGACTGGAATGAAAGTGCACCCACAGGCACTGTGACAACCCAAAATTGATGACTGCATCCTGTCTTACTTTCAAATGTTCAGATAATTAATTTCCCTGGCCTGCGTGCTTTTATGTCAATATAGTCAAAGTAGCAGCAATAATTCCACCTAGAGTAATGAAACTTTTCTCATCTAAGCTAGTTTACTATGCAGCCACATCAACTGTGATGGGATGACAATTGTGATAAAAAAATTTTCTGGAAGTAAGAGTCAGATTTTAGATAATTCTGACTCAGCCTTCAACAGAGAGCTACAGAGAGTGATGACAAAAGTAACAATTTATTATAACTCCAATCATGCTCTTAAAATGCTGTGATTCTTATTGACTTAATAAGGAAGACAGCTTATTTCCAATATGAATGTCATGTTAACACATTGAAAAAACAAGCATAAAAGCAGTTGTTAAGTTGTATCAAAATCAAAACAATTTTTAGGTGAAAGAACACAACATTGAGAAAATGATTATAGAGTTTGAAGGAAGCCTATGAGAACTGCCCGAAAGCATAATATAATAATCAGCCATCTATGTGACTGTTGCTACGCACTCCCACAATATCAGGTTTTATTTTTCAGACAGTGAAAATGACATAAATAAAGGTTTCTCATTTGGCATATTGAGAATAAATAAAAAAATTCCCAGGTTTTGAGGTAGATAAGCTGCCAGAGGGCAGATTTAGCTTTAGTTGGCACTTGGCAGCTCTTAATTAGGTTGGAGAGGAATGTGCCAAACGATTCACGTGCTTTGACATGGTGATTTTTTTTTTCTTTTGATCATAGACCTGTGAAAGTTGTTTTGTGTTTTAGCTACAGCATGTACAGATGGCCATTCTGATTCTTTATTGTCATTCAGCAATCACCAGTGAAGCATGGACTCGACATTTGTTTGTTTGTATTGTTCCTAGCTAGCTTTGAAATCCCTAAAGCAAATTTTTAAAGACTGTAATTCCTGCTTGTCCATAAATATTTTGTGGCTTTGCATATTTAACAAATTAAAGCACTTTCCCTGTAAGTATTTCTACCTCGTTGGGTAGACGTGGGCACTTGGCACATGTTCATTTGGAATTCCCTACTGCAGAGCCAAACCTTGTGTCTTTTCTAACCTGCCAGCACACCTGAGCTCTCAGAGGTGGGACATGGCCTGATGTGGTTGCTAATAGCAACTAAAAAGAATGTGTGTGCATAGGTGTGTGCAGTGAATGTATCTATGTGGGTGTGAATGAGAATGAGAATGCATTTTTGGCTGCATGTGTGTCTCTCAAAGTGTGTGTGTGTGTGTGTGTGTGTCCCTGTGTACCTCTGCAGTCAGTCATTAATTTGTAGCTGCTCTGTCGCTGCCTTATTTCAGGTAAGCCAGCAACCAGGAGAATACTTGCTGGCAGAGCCCTGGGCTAACTACCCCTATAGCTACCTTTGTATCTTCCTCCTTTGTCTGTCTGTTGGGGTGTTTGTCTTTCTGCCTCTCTGACTGTCTCCTTGCCTGTCTGTCTGGCTCGCTCCCATATCTGCATGTACTAGCATTGAGATGAGGAGATGGCTTTGCCTCAGGCTATTTCTATACAGTCTTTCTCTCACTCTCTCTCCCACATTGAGTGATGGTCTGCCTCAGACTGTCGTTCTCTCGATCTCTATTCATACAGTAAATCTTCTTCTCTATATGTGTGTGCCTGTTATTTCTTCTTTTTTTTTCTATCTTGGGAAATTGCAGTTGTCATTGGCCCAGGCTTACTAAATAACTCTCTTTTTTTCTCTCCTTGTGCCTTGTGTATCTGTGCCTCTTCCACTCTCTACATGTTTTTCATGATAAAACATAGTAGAGTAGTTGCCTTTCCTCCTATGTTTTCTATCACCAGGGACTGAAACAACTGGTTATATTGTGTGTGTGGGGGGGGGGGGTGTGCATGCATATGTGTGTACGTGCTTTCAAGTGTTGTCAAGTATGTTTCTGGCCTTGTTTGATTGTGTTGCTGTCTGGAACTCTCAGTGTGTTTGCGTGAACATGTGAATGTGTATATGTGTGCATTCTGCCTAAGGTAATGCAACAGCAGTAGGTTGTCATGGTATTGTATATTATAGAGCTGTGTTAATGGCACCCTCTTAACTCGCACAAACACACAATGCACGCACTGATATAAGCCTTCTCTATACCAGACTGTTGTCTAATCAGAAGAGATCTGCTGGCTCAGTGGGCTACCATGTGTGCCATGTACTACCATGATGAACTCAAATCTGCTCCTGCTATTTTCCCCTGCTTCCTGCTATCTCCCCTGTTCCTCACCACTGAAAACAATATAAAAATAACACAAAAAGCCAGTTCTCTCCTGTGCATCAAACATCTTTTTTTTTCTTGAACTTTGAACACTATAGGGAAAACAGGCATTAAAGTGATTCACCAACCTTGAAACTGTATGGCAGGGGCTTGGGTAATTCAAGGTTGATTTAATGATTCAAGCCTTTCTTAAATGATTCTCATTTAACTCAACCTTCACACCTCAGAGTAATTTACAGCAAATTAGAGGAGCCGCCTCTTGTAGAGATGAACTGAAATGTTAATAGGGCTGGATAGAAGACCAAGAAATATGATACTAAGTGGAGGTCTTCACAGGTTCAAGATGCTGGACCTGATCCTAAACCATGGAAAACCTCGAAAAACCTGATTAAAATCTGAATATGAATTCATTTTCAAAAAAGAGAGACCCAAAGCAGACCTGAGCACAGTCAGACCCGATCAGAATATACCCGAGGATAAGTAGACCCGATCCAAAATGCTGTCGACCCCAACAGCAGCATCATGCCATATCGATTAACAAGCCAATGTTGTCGATTAACAATGTAATAATAATGTCCTGTACCATGTGATCAGAGCTGATACTAAGTATGCTCTGGTCCATTCGGATCCACTCTGATATTAGACATGTTTACACACAGACACGAGAGCTGTGGCGGTAAAACAAGACCCTACTCGACCCAATTAGAGTGTAATTTTAGCCTGGTCCAACTCAGGTCACAGGTCAAGTCTCTTCTGAGAAACCGAGTGAAGCTGTGAAGACCTCTATTTGAGAGAGACACTGTAAAAGGATGGACATGAACAAGTCATCTAAAACAGAAAGACCAAGAGCTCCGTATCCACAGAATTATAGCATACCTTGTATGAAACAGGTTGTGTTAAACAGGACTGTCAAGTCTCAGATTCGCCCTGACAATGCAGGTGAATTGGTGTAACTTTATAAGATTTATTTTCTTTAATTGGGCACCTTATGAAAAGTTAGTTCAATTACTCATATTCTCCAATGCAGTTCAAATGTCTTTGTTATTGAGAAGACTGGATTTTATGGCAGAGAGGGCTGCAAGATTCAGGGTTTGTAATTCAAAGTAACGCTGCATGTACGGGTTTGCCTGTGATCCTTGCTTTGTTAAATGCCCTGATGTTCCTTATATGTTTGATTTGCCCAGTTGAAAGTGTGTAGTAGTATGTGTAGCAGTGTCATACTTGCTGTGGTTTTGCGTGTGTTTTGTTAATTTAGTTAAGATGAAAATGTGGTTCTGTATGTATTTCTGGATGGATATATTTGAATTGTTAATACTTATAAAATAAAAAGAGGGGGGAAAATATGTAAATTTTTTCCCAGTGATGATCATGCCTTTGTCTCGTGTCCTTGTAGCGGAGTGTGGAGGTCACATAACTGGAGCAGTGTCTGGTCGGATTCTGTCTCCGGGATATCCTGCTCCATATGACAACAACCTCCACTGTACCTGGACTATAGAGGCCGATACGGGCAAGACTATCAGGTAATTATGAAGAAGTTGGATATACACTGAAGCTACTGTGAGCCTATAGTTATCTGGAGTTTTTTTGTGGTTTTACATTAAAGTAAACTGGCCAAGAAATGTTTTTCATAAAGAAATAAGTCAACAAGTAGACTAACAAGTATCTGCAGAATTGTTTTGCTCTGGCCGAGATTGGGTTAGCTTACTGGCTAACCCTATATTTAACAGGAGTGGTAATGCAGTAGTAGCATTATATAGGACGATTCCCACATAACACCATCCCTCACTATACATGGACTATACAGGTAAACACTCACAAGACTGTCAGGTAATGATATATTCACTAATTATAGATAAATGTTCACTGTCAAAGCCACTGCTGTGTAGGAGAGTACACCACATTAGTCATTATGCCACCATCGTGTTTCTCAACAAATTGTGGCCACTGCTGACATTCCTCTGTGTGTGTGTGTGTGTGTGTGTGTGTGTGTGTGTGTGTGTGTGTGCAGGTTAGCGTGATTTGTCTTTTCTCAGCTCTGCTTCATTTTATTTTTTTATTTTGTTAGAAAATTTGTTAATGTTTGTATTGTATTTCTGATCTCATGTGTAATTTGTGTGTTTTCTCAGCCTCCACTTCATCGTCTTTGACACTGAGGTCGGCCACGATATCCTGAGAGTTTGGGATGGTCCATCTGGTCCATCAGACGGGGGGATCCTGTTGAAAGAATGGTCAGGCCCAGCCTTACCTGAAGATATCCACTCGACTTTCAACATACTCACATTGCAGTTTGATTCTGATTATTTCATCAGCAAGCAAGGATTTTCTATACAGTTCTCCAGTAAGTAAACTTATCTCTTAATCAAAATTATTAAACATTCAGATGGTAGAGGAAACTGAATGACTGAAAAAACTCTAAATGTGCCATGATTGTACTAAATCACAGATTTGGGTGGTCTGCCCCGTTCTCTCCCCTACATCCATTTATGAAGAAAAACCAATTACTGAATTAGCAATTAAATTAGCTAATTAACAAACTCAGCACTCATCACACATATAGTTTCTTAGTTATTATATAAACCTCATTTATATCGGCTATAAGAGAATTAATTGGGAATTAATGCTGCATTTAACAGGATTTCTGAAAAACCTTTAGCCAACGAATCAAATGAGAAATGTAATATCTCACCCTGGGACCAAGGCTCACTAAGTATTGAAGGAGCCCACCAGAGACCTGTGGCTCTGTTGTGGTTGTATCCCACAGTTTAGGAAACCAGGAGAGGCACTGACAAAACTATGAGTGCTGATTCTAGTTTTTTAACAGCATTGTGAAATGTTTCTTTGAGACAAAGTAGGTTTGTGAAATGGATTAATGGAAGAATATTAAGAATGATAATAATAGAAACATATGCTAAAAATAATTTTATAGGCTAATGAACAAAGTTGTTTCCATTCATTTTAGTGGTTTTGAACAACTAGGAATCTCAAAATTGTTTTTAAATGTCAATTTTGTAAAAAGATTTTAGTTTCTTCATCATACTCTCTCAAAGAGATGGCAATAAAAACAAACTATTGCTGCTGTTTCTTCCCTTTTTTTTTTTTTTAAAGAAAGGGCAACCTGTACAATAACTGTGCCCTTTTGGTGCAGGGATGGCCTTTGCTGTTTGAGCCACTGGACCCACAAATGTCTGTGCACTGTCCTCTTCGAATCATTGGCCAAAGTCACTGCGAACCACTGTAGCAGCAAAATCAATCAGAGGCACACTGAGTAAGAAAAGTTAGGAAGCGGGAGAACAGACAGTCAAGACCGTCGTACCTTTACAGCTGATTATTCACATCAGCGCATCCACAGACACACACACATGCCCACCCAGCCACACACACACACACACACACGCACATATTCTTGTGCTTATTCATCTTTACATAGCCATTTATCACCGACACAATAATTGCACAAGCCCATACACCTCCACTTTCTCTGTGGTTCACATACATCTGCATGCACAAGCATGCACACACACAAACAAAGTCCAACACAGATACACAGATCACTGTCAGAACTTCTTTTAAGAGATGCATATTTCCAGTCATAAATATTTACATCCAATGCTTTCTGTCTCTCACTCTCTCTCTATCTCTCTCACACATGTATTTTTTTCCATTCTCCCCATATTTAAAACAATAAATATTTGCACTCACTAACATGCTAATCAAAGCACTGTTATTCCATTACTATGGTAATGACTCCTTATATTTACCTCAATGTTGATTACTAAAGCAAAGGTAATGGTATTTACCACCACACTAGGTTTGTGGATTTATTGAGCAAGTGATTTCTACGGGTGAAGTTACGACAAGCTTCTTACTTTTGTAGTTTTTTCTCTCATTTTGTCTTGTCTCTTTCCTCTCTGTGTCCCTATCTGTCCACTGACCTGATGGAAAATTACTGTTTTATATTGGAAAGATGTAATAAACTTGATGTTATAATACTATGGTTGGCCATACACCAGCTGTTGGAATATTTGTGCAAAAGATAATTTATATGTTCAGTGTGCATTGTAATTCATAAGGCCGGCTGCCATGCACTCATGTTCTACTATTATTTTGGCCAGGGCTCTGGCCAAGATTTGATCTATAATTTTCACTGAATCTGAAGCTTCATGACTAATTGTTGGGTCTACTGTATAATGAGGATTCAAGCAGTGGCAAATGCTGTGTTGTCCATTCTTTCGCAAATGACGTAGATCAATTGTTCCCAACCTTTTTTGGCTTGTGACCCCTTAAACAGAAGCAGTGTCTTCATGTGACTCATCATCAACAGTTGCATATGTCTATGGGATATAAGCAAGTAGACCAAACATAACTGAGTAATTTTAGAGGTCTTGTTAATTGTCTCACAACAGCTTCGATTTACTGTGTGATCCCTTGAGATGTCCTGACCCCTAGGTTACGAACCACTGACATACGTAGATGACAGATAGGAATGAATTTAATAATGTTCTGTACCCAACATCTCAAAGCCAAACTCCATACATCACTCTCCCTCTAAAAGCAGTGGAATTTCACAAAAATTAATAGGCCAAATTAAAAGGCCAATATACATTGGTACATAGTATGTAGTATTTTAATTATTAGTAATAGTATTAGTCATTTGACAAAATATTTTGCCTTTTGTCCTTTTTTGAGTCTTTAAACACTGATCGATCCTAGGGAAGCTCTACAGTATATTTAAACGCAACTGCAAACCTAATAACTGAAACCCCTAAACACAGAGGCTGATTGTCGTGAATCCCTACCAAGCACACTGCTTAGCCTGAAGGGGGAGCCACTAATTAAAAAGTCAAATTCAAATTTGATTGAACCTGGAGGGATGATCCATTTAGTTAAGAACTGGTCATGTTGAGCATGAGATTTCACATGTATCCCCAGCTACCCTGCTACCTTTAATAATAAATAGAATCATTTTGTCAGTCATTGTCAGTATGATCACGGTAAGCCCCATTTGTACTCAAAGTGTGTCCATATACTGTACAGTATGTGTATGTCTTTGTTTCTATGTCTGCAGCTGCCAGCGATGACAGTCCTGTAGTGTTTGTGTGCATCTGTCTTAATACCTTTGTTTCTATCTACCAACAGTTATAATATAATGTCAACATCTGTCTGTTTTTGTCTGTTTCACACTCTTTAGCCACTACAGCAACGACATGCAATGACCCAGGCATCCCTGTAAATGGTTCTCGATATGGGGACAGTAAGGAGCCTGGTGACAGTATGACGTTCCAGTGCGACGCAGGCTACCAGCTGCAAGGCCAGGACACCATCACATGTGTACGGATGGATAACAGATTCTACTGGCAACCTGACCCCCCAACATGTATAGGTAGGTGTACGTTACTCTGTGGATCAGTGACTGCCAAACTGAATTAAATGAAAATAAGAGCTAAAATATGATGCTGTAATCAGATGTTAATTAGTTGGAGACTTTAATGTCTTATTAAACACTAAAAAATGAGGACTAAATATGAAAAAGGCACTAGATATACGCCTTTTAGATACTGTCCATCAGACACCAACACTTCCTCTATTTTCTCTAATGAATACATCAAACAATGGAAAGCTGAACACAAAACCACTGGATGTGGAATGATCCAGAGTTGTATCTTAAGTCTGAAGTGTAGAGAGTAAACAACAAACATGACAGTTCAGGTCCCTTAGGTGCCGGCACCCCTGTGATGTTGTGCCACATCTGACATACTTCTCTGGAGGAAAATCAACTGAAGCCTGCTGGTGAGGTGATGTCTAATCCCAAATGATACTGCTGCTGGAGCGTCAGATGGTTTTCCAAACTGGAGGCATGCTCTTTAAGATGATTGAGAAGTTGAAACTGTGATTGGGATAAGCATTGAGCACTGTTGCAGCGAGAAATTGTGGGAAATTCAATGACCAAAACCTCCTAAACTCAGAATTGGGATGGTGAGGCATGTGGGCAGGAAAAGAAAGGTGAAAAAAAAAGGTGAGGTCAGATTTGTAGCATCACAGAATGATGCAGGTAGCTGTGTTAGGTTCCCTGTATCAAAATTGCTGAAAAAATAGAGCTTGTTTGCTCTTTTTCTCTATTATCAACACCATCGGGCCCACCTGCTGCCTATAGCCCAGCGAGTTTCCCACTCCACACCTCATTCACACAATTGTGCTGCAGTTTGTTTTTCATTCTCCCACTTTCAGGTGTGCTTTCCTCCTTTATTTTCCTCCTCGGTTCCTTCCGACACACTTGACTCACTCCTTAAAGGAAGGATGTGACTTCTAGCCCTGAAGCCTGTCTTTTTTGAGTCAGTGCAAAAAAAAAAGATACAATCTGTAATGCAGTAAGAGCCCCTCAGTGTCCTCACAGTGCAACCTACAAATCCCAGTGTGTTAGTGCAAGAAGAGCCTGTAGCACGCCCACAGATTCTCTGACCATACTTTCCAGCTGGTAGCAGGCTGCTGCTGAACTACATGCCTTTATTGGGGTAAAAAATGCATAAAGTTCTTTTTCCTTTTTTACTGCTGCTTCCAGTTCAATTTTGTCTTGCAAATGAAATATCATGTAAAGTTAGTCTGAGTAGATGGATGAGGAAAATCACCAGAGATAACCATAAAGATCCTGGGCTGCTGGATTTTTAATTATGCAAGGACCAGGATGAGGTATGACATCATTCACAGCTGAAGGTGGGATGTAAACAGTGTGAGCAAGTCGGTGAAAATTCCTGCAGCAAGTAGCATGGTGTCCAACCCCCAGCTTGCAGCAAGGGACTACAGACATTTGCCTTGCTGTTAGATGTCACAGCCTCCCTTTATGTTGCCTTCTCCTTCTCTTTATCAGCCAGCACTATCAGGAAGTCCTCCAGCACGGTCACAGAGACTAGTAATTTGCCTTGTAACCATGCCTGTGAAACACATTATGCTTTGTTCCTGATATTGCCTCTGACTCTTTGCCAGTGACCTCGCGTTTTGTACGACTAGATAAAATGTTGGGCTTAAATCTCCCTCCGTATTCTCTTAGCTTAGCCTGCAAGCGATTCCCTCTCCTGCACTTTCACCTCAGGTGGTGAATCCCTGGGTGTTCAAAAGCTCCTGATATTAAACCAACATTATACACAATAGTCTAGTGTGAAAGTGTGTGTCAGTCTGTGAGTGATTTGCAACTGTTAATGCCTTTGTTTACCTCTATTTCACTGTTGATAATCCGTTCACACCCACCCGCCACCCCCAAGACACCTCTCCATGTTTCAAATTCTTCCTTCACGTCACCAAATTGCTGCCTGAATGCATCAATCTGTCTCTCTTGCCAATATCTCTTTCCTGCTTTCCGGCTTGTTGTGGGATAACAGGACCGCTAGGGGTGATTCTCTCTGCTAACTACCCCCAGCCTTACACTCCATAGCTAAATCTCACAGTCTCTATCTATCTCTCTTTTGCTCTTTCACCCTCTCCAGCTACCTGTGGAGGTAATATCAATGGTCCATCAGGGGTAATTCTCTCTCTCCTACAGTAACCCACCCCTGCCATACTTCCTATCACTAACTAACTCTCTTCCTCTCTGCCTTCCTGTGGGGGTTATATGAGTGGTCAATCAGGGGTGATTCTCTTTCTAAATTACCCCAAGCCCAATGCTGTGTAATCATTTGTCTCTCTCTCTCTCTCTGTCTCTCTCTCTCTCACTGTTTGTCCGTCTCCAGCGACATGTGGGGGTAACGTCAGCGGCCCTTCGGGAGTAATCCTGTCTCCTAACTACCCCCAGCCTTACCCCGCTGGGAAAGAGTGTGACTGGAGAATCAGAGTCAACCCTGACTTTGTCATTGCTCTTATCTTCAAAAGGTAAGCTACCAACATTTAAAACATGGCTCTGTATCCATGTGTACAACCATGTGTATATACTATATACCTTTGTCATATGTATTCTCAAGCTTTAAACCAGGAGCGGAGCTTATCTGTGCCTGCAGAAACACGGCTGCCTCTCAGCTGGTATTTCTGACATTTTGATTGAACGGATTTAAGATTTTTTTTCCCCCAATGGACAAAATAAGCCTGCACAGTTTTTCAGCAATGCTTTCATAGTCTAGAGTTTTCTGTTGGAGTTGTGACTTTCCTTCAGTATCTGCTGTATAAAAAGGCTGCCCATGTTATTTTGGTAGAGGACTTAGCTGCAACATGAGTGCAAACAATAAGAGGTGTGTAAACACAAAGCAAAGTAAAGTGGTAGCTTCATGACAAACCAATTAATTAGTTCATTTAACATTTGAAATAGAAACACAATGTGTCAGTGTCATAATGTTACCATAATAAAAGTAGGCTACTGTATGCTGTAAGAAACAATAACTGCCATGTCAAGATTTGAAATATGCTGATTGAGGATGACATTTTTTCTGAGAAAATACAAAGTTACTGACACATGCCTTGTGCCCGTTAATGGTACAGTAATTAACAGTCTGATCAATATTTAAGTTTTTGTTGTTAGTAGAAGTATTACTAACAGATGATAAATAACACCACACTACAATAAGAAATATAAGAGAGCAACAGCTTACTTTTCAGACAATATGGCTGCAACAAACTAATCAGGACAGAACAATGGTCTCACTTATGATATTCATTTTTGATTAGTGTATCCAAATACCCGAGAAAATATAAAAAATTACAAACTTCAAGATTTAGGGAATGGACGGGTCCCTAAAGCATTTTCTGAAATATGTTTTTCTTCTGGGTTAAATTTAATGTATCACCCTCCATGGACTTTGTTCATGAGTTTAGTTGAAGTTTATTTTTAAGTGTATACTCTGCATGACTCCCTAAAAAAAGATCTGTGCTATATAGTCATGGTTCAGGCTCAGTTTAGTCTGAGGTTAATTAACACACAGTTAAGGATCATTAATGTAACTAATAAACCCATTTTGGTGTGGAAAACCTCTAATAGACGTCACATTAGTTTGAAAAACTAACTACAGTAAAATCCTCTTCTAGCATAACTAAAGTAGCTTAATTTGTGGTGAGATGATCTTATCTTTAAAAGCTTCAGGAAATTGAAATTGGAATTGTTCTTGGCTGGCAGACTCCTTTCAATCAGCAATTATTTGTTTTAGTTTGTTAATCAGTGTGAACTTATTGGTAATGTCCTATGCATCCTTGAAGACATACAGTAAACTGATTTGTTCAGGAACTTTCTGAAGACATTATGTTGGCAGATACACTATTCATGTTTCCATGTTTTGTTTTTTGGTACTAGGGCAGTGTTTATTTACATTTCAAGTCCTGATTGTGCCTCAGTGGTGAATATTTTACAAGTCACAGTGGGGGCTTATGACTAAAGCAAAAGTGAAGATTGGAGTTTCACATGTAGCAAAGGAGATAAAAGCAAAGTGGACTTTCTCCAGATTGCCAAAGGAGAAAAAATGACCCAATTTTGACTTCATGTTTTTCAGCTGGAGAGATAATTTCCTTCTGTTGTAACAGTGTTGTAACAGTGAGACAGTTTATATTTTACTTTTAATTAAGTTGTATTGATAGTAGTTGTTTTGTGAATGCTGTATGTTATTTTTTGTCGTTAGTTATCTAATTTGAACCTAGTAGTTGTGTTTTATAAACACAGCTGAATAGACTTCTAATGACCCAATTACTAATGACTCAGTCTTTTGATCAGTCTTTGAATCAAATCAGACTACAAATCTTGTTTCCCCATTGAAGTCAGAACTCATTTTGTGGTATCATTTGAGTGTCACACCCAACTGACCCTTGTTTTATAGTAGTGCTCAAAGGTTACCAGCCAGAAAAAGTGTTATTTCCTTTGTAAAATAACCCAAAGTGATATCATGCTCTTTAAATGTACTGTCTACTAATTACTTACAGTCAGTGGAAAAGCAGAAATATTTGCATTCTTCTCCTAATGAGAGTACTGACTGTTTTGTGGTTTTATATTTTAAAATGTATAATTCATTACTAAACAAACTAAAATATACATTCTCAAGTTTGCATGATTGCTCTTAATTTGCATTCAAGTCTTAACTCTTAACAGACACTTGTGTTAGTCTTCTTCGGTCATGAGAGGTTATGATGTTGTCCCATTTCTGCTCAGTGAGACCTTTATGTTCTTTTCATGACATTTAGTAGCTTTAGCATTCAGACCCAGAATGTATCACTAATGCAAAAGGTATTAGCACGGATCATTTTAATGCTTTGTCAGTGCAAAAGGGGCTTATGTGCAGTTAAGCCCATTCTGCACCAGATATAAACACAGGGCTTAAATTTCAGCATTCTTCACACTTATTTTGACTTTGGTAATGATTACATAAGGTTTTGTAAGTTCAACAAGTCCTCTCCAATAATGAATAGTCTTGTCAGCCAAATGTCACTAATACCTCTTTCACCCAAACTCAGAAACTCATGATTGTCATTGTCATGATTGTGTCTTAAAGTAAAGGAAAAGGTTAGTAAAAGTAGGGGACACATGATAGAAGAATCCTGTAAATATGCCAGATTAATTCTGCATTTCTGGATTTCAATAACATAATATCTCAATTGAATTTCATTGTAAACAAAGACATTTTTTTTAAATTTTACATTTCTCTCCAAAAATAAATAGTGTGTATCCTAAAGGCCGTACAAACATGTGAAATGAATGCGCGTCCTTGTGGACATGTTGATAGAACACAGGATACAAGCAATACAGGGAATCGCTCATCTAAAGGTTCCTTTAGTTATCAATACCGCTGCACCTTAACATACACACCACATCTCCTCTTCTCCACACTTAATCTTCCTCTCTGTCTTTCTTTGCTCTGACAAGACACACATGCAAACACACACACAGTTAAATCCCATGACTTCCACTCAAACACTGAGCAGGATGGTTTAACCAGACAGGTGGGAGACAGAGCTAATATACACATACACACTCTGAAAGCGATCTAGGTGTGTGTATGTATGTATGTGTGTGCATGCATGTACGCACATACAAATTTGTCTCTGTGTGTCAGGTGGGAAACAGGGCTAACGTAACCACTGTCAGAGCAAACACTGAGACCTTGTGTGTGTGTGTGTGTGTGTTCTTATACTTTTACCCTCATGAGGACCAGATGTCTTCACGTATCTATAGAGAGATGAGGAGAAGCTGTCAAAGTGAAAATCAGCAAAACTTTAACAAAGAAACATGCATTAGGAGGTACTGTAGGTTTAGGCTCGTATTTGTTTTAGGTTTACACACAGACACATGCACACGCATACTGAGGATATAAAGATCGGAAATAGAGCACAACATGCCCTTTCACAATGAGACAACAGGATGATTAACTTAATATTTTACATCACGCAGCATGACTGCTTTTGCAGCAGCACACACATTCTTATTTTTCTAGAATATCAATGAGATGACAGTGTTTTTGACTATATATTGCTGTCTTAATTCAAGAAGAAGAAAACAACAACATTTAAAGTTTTCATTTTTAATGCAGTAAACACATCCAGAAAGTGAGAAGATTAGCAGACGATTAAAAGAGAGATAGCAGAAACTAATTATCAGTCATTAAGAGAAGCAGGTATTTGAATTTAACATACCTCACTGGATTAATTGTTTGTTTAATTTGAACAAGAACACACACACACACACACACACACACACACACACAAACTAGCAGTCAATCTTACCAGATTCTTAAACCCAAGTTTCTCTGTTTTGTTTTACTCCAGTTTCAACATGGAGCCAAGTTACGACTTCCTGCACATCTACGAGGGTGAAGACTCTAATGGGCCGTTACTAGCAAGTCTCCAAGGCAACCAGGCCCCAGAGCGAATAGAGAGCGGTGGTAACAGTCTCTTCCTGGCATTCAGATCTGACGCCTCACTGGGCATGTCTGGGTTCGCCATCGAATATAGAGGTAATTAAACCCCAAAACTTTGCCTTAATATAATGTCTTTGTACATTTTCCAACAAGGTCACATTTACAGTAAGTCAGTGGAATTCTTCTTAGATAGTGAGCAATCTGCAGACTACTGATTAGTTGTGGTAGTACAAGTATATCAAGTAGTCGCACTACTCCTAGCAGTAGTAGTAAAAGTAGTTGTAGTAATGATAGTGGTACAGTAACAGCAGTATTAGTAGTAGTAGTAGTAGTAGTAGTAGTAGTAATATAGTAGTGATATAATAGTGGGAGGAGTAGCAGAAGGGTAGCTGCTATAGTAATAGCAGTATTGCAGTATTTGTAGTGTTAGTATTACAGTTGGTGGTAATAGTATTGGTAGTAGTAAAGTAGCAGCAATACTAATTAATTAGCAATCTCAACATAGCACTGCACTGTGGGCCTAATTAAGTTCAGAGCTACAAAAATAAACCAGATCATCTTGACTCATTGATCATGCCAATAATTGTGATTATTATTCATGATGAATTGGTGGACAAATCAATGCTGTATTACATTTCTACTTTTAATAATGTTTGGGCTGGATTTACTAAAGCTTTTGCGTTTGTTCTTTAGGCAGCTGGGACACATTCTGCCTCAAACACACGTGATGTATTTAAAAAAGACGCATCAGGCTTAGCGATGGTTTATGAAGCGCAATGATTAAAATGTTGATACAGGAGTGTTTCTTGTGCAGACTGGATAATATTTGAAACTGCCTATTATTTTATCCTTACTGTACATCAGAAGTGTTTTGCAGTTGAAAGGGCATGCTGTTCCATGCCAGCCCATTAGTTGTTTACTTCCACAGATTGTGACTCATCCTGGTTTTACAGGTGTTTGACTGGTGGTGATTTAACAGCTATAGACATTGTGGAACTGATGATTAGTTATTCAACTGACTAGAGACTAGATCTGCTCTGTCAAGTTTTATAAACTCTTTTTTTCTCTTGTTTCTCTCACTCCATTTATCTCTAATTAAAAAAAGATTATCTCCTTTTCTGTTGTCTGTCGCCTCACGCTACCTCACACCTCTGTACTTTTGTCATTAATTCACTACCTTTCATCTGCCATCTCTCTAATTAAAATACAACCTTAATCATCTCCCTGTTTCACTTCCATTTTGCCCTCCACCTCTCTCTCTGTCTCTCTCTCTCTCTCTCTCTCTCTCTCTCTCTGTCTGTCGGTTTCCCTCTGTCAAGCCCAATATCTCATTCTTATTGGACGATCACAGTAAAGCAAACAAGCTGGCCCAACTCCAAGTCATAAAGATCCAAGAGAGTTTCTGACCATGGTTGACTCCTCGTCTTTGACTCCATTATTCTTGTCTTCTTCTTTCTCTTGACTCATCTTTTACTCTTATTTTTTCCCTCAGTTCCCATGGGGGAGAAATATATTAGAAGTCAAAAGAGGATATGTAGCCTATATTAGGGGTCAACAAATAGCAGTGTATTGACTATTTTGGCCCACTAATGAACTTTGAAAATATCCTCTATTGGACTGTATAAAATATTTAGGCATGTTTTAGAAGTGTACAGCTGTAACTGTTAACTATAGCTATTTATTTAAATTCTAATGAATTTGACATGAATGTACCAATACCACCATGATGAGTTTAAATCATTACATTGCCTTTTCCTGAAGCTGTGGTGCAGTGCCTGGTGCTGATATGAGATCTAATGAACGTACTAGATGAATAAATAATGAAATATAAAAACATTTTAGTTTAGTAATATTCCAGTTCAGTTGGGCCCTGTCCTTGTCCAGTAACACAAACTATCTCCATTCTCCACAGAAAAACCAAGAGAGGCCTGTTTTGACCCTGGTAACATTATGAATGCCAGTCGGACAGGTTATGACTATAAACTGGGATCGCAGGTCTCCTACAACTGTCACCATGGCTACACAACAGTGGGCGGGGATACCATCACCTGCGTCATGGGGCATGATGGGAAGCCGGTGTGGGACAGGGCTCTGCCATCATGCAAAGGTAGGAGAGACGCATCAAGAACTGCATCCTTACAAACACATGCACCATGATGATGGAAAGCTCATGTGGGGCAGAAGCTGCTTATGTTAAACTATTAAAAAAACAACCTGTTTGCTCCACTTCATTAGGTACACCTGTACAATCTAATGTAATCCAAAATCACTGTACTGCCATGATGCCTACAATTATACAATTATATGTTTTAGCACTGAGGTCATACTCAGTGATGTGTTGTACTGGACTATATTATATTTAGAGGTGTTTCTAATATTCGGCACCCTTCATGTATGCAAATGGGAAGGACAAAAAATTAGAAACAAGGTAATGTAGTCCAGTACAACACCACCTTTGAGTGAATTTTAATTTACACATCATAAATTAAGATAGAATTTATGGCAGAGCTGTTGTATTGGATTGCAATTGTTTCTACAGGTGTACCTATTAAAGTGGCCACAGAGTGTATATAATATACCTTAGTATTACTGTCAAAACTGAATATTTACTTAGGCACCGTGGTAACAGAATGGTTAAGGTGCAAACCATTTAAATTCAACGTCTTCAGTTTGATTCCAGCAGGGGACCTTTGTTGCATGTCATACCCCTCTCTCTCTCCCTTGGTTGCCTGTGTGTCTCTGTACATTCAGTTATTTAATAATGGTGAAAATGCCACAAAAATATGTCTGAAAAACAGAATATTCACACCCAACACTTACCATGGAACTGCATTTACCATGCACAATTATGATGACTGATTTATTGAAACCTAAATGGTATGATGGTATTCTGTGTGTGTCTGAGTCTGTGTGTGTGCGTGTGTGTGTGTGTGTGTGTGTCTGTGTGTTTGTGCTCATTGGAGACAGAAATTCTGTCAGGGATTGGAGGGCTGAACTGTCTAATTGATTGACAGCTCAGAGAGCCAAGGAAGTGACACCTGCCGAACCGCCATTGAGAGTGCATATATGATTTTGTGTGTGTGTGGGTGTGTGTGAGTGTCTCGTGTGTGTGATCTCTAAAGTGACAGAGACCTGGCCTGGTGCCATGTGGATAAGAAAATTCAAATAAGCCACAGAACTAGGTGGCAGGACAAGGAAGGAATTTTAAAATGAGCACAAAATACACACACACACACACACACACACACACACACAGACAGTACACACTTACTTATACCTCTTAACACTTTGAAAAAGGCTCCTGTGAAAGCTATGTTTAATAATGTCTGAGAGACAGTGAAGAGGGGGTTTGAGGGGTGGGAGAGAATAAAGATGAGATAATTGCACTCAGAGTAGCTATTTGAGAACAGCAACGAATAACAGTCAGCAAGAAAAAAAAGCTCATCAAATCATTTTATCTCATGTTCACATTCATCTAGTTTATTTCAAGATAATACTGCCACTTATCAACTTTACTTGACTTTACTTAACCAACCTCAAATGTGGAAACTTCTCTGTAGCCAGTGGTGGAAGAAGTATGAAAGTATTAGCAGCAACATTTACTTAAAATAAGAAAAGTAAAAGGAATTTAAAAGAAAAAAGAAAAATGCTCCCTGTCAGTGTGAAATGTCAGTGTTGTGCTGTAGATGTTTAAGGTTGTGCTTATTTTAACTACTTTATACTGTATACTGCAATGCATCCTATTCTATAAGGTCATCATATGTTTGTAGTGTCGCTATCCTGTGAGAACCACGTATCTCTAAAATCAACTTTTCATGATCTCAGAAAAACAGCTGTTTTCAGCTTTGTGCGATTTCCACCTAAACCAAGTTGTTGTTTTTTTTTAATAGTTTATTTAGCTTAAGAAGTAGGAACATTTTCTCAACCCATGCAGGAACAGTTAATCCTTCAGTTTATCAGAAACATTACAATTCAAAATCACCAAATGTGGAGATACATGGCTTTCATTACATAGGAAAGGCATGGAAAATTGTAATCTGAAAAGTAACTAAAGCTGTCAGACAAATGTAGTGGAGTAAAAAGTACAATATTTGCCTCTGACATGTAGTGGAGTATAAGTATAAAGTTACGTAAAATGTAAATACCCAGGTAAAGTACAATTACCTCAAATTTGTACTCAAGTACAGTACTTGAGTATAAGTACTTAGTTACATTCCACCACTGTCTGTAGCACGTCTTTGTCCAGCTATGGTTTGAACACGAAGATGATCTTTTGTTCAGTTGAATAAAACTAAAAAAGTTGAATTCCTATTAAAGAAAATAATGTTGATCTTTCCTTTTTTATGTATTTTGAGAGCTACATCTTTCACATCTTATATTAATATACAAGAAAAATGTTTTTCTTTATGTCTTGATTTTATTAACACATTGTTTTGCTGCACCATCAGTGTAATTGAAGTTATTTTGCAGTGTTTCCATCCAATCAGCTGCTAGTCAGCCACCCAGATAAGAAATCAGGAAGTCAGTTGGTCAGTCAGTCATAATTTAACCAGTTAAACAGTTCGTTATGTGGTCGGACCATTAACCGACCAGTTACTTGATCAGTGAATAAGTTACCTGCTACATTTGTTGGAGGGGCTAAAGGAAGCTTTTCCAGTGTTTGGTAACATTAACAAACCTTCTTTGCTGTTACATGAACTTGTGTTCATTAGCAAATAGGGCTGAAATTGATTCAGTGTAATATTTAGATGCTTCACCCCACAATAATGTATTTATCAACAGAAGCCAAGTATTGATATTTTAGTCACATTTGAAGGCTATTAATGGAAGACCACATAATGGTGCTCTATCAAATACAAAATGATCTGACACTCTGAAAGACCTCAACTTCATCTGGAAATTGATTCATGTCTTTTAGCTGTAATTGACTTTCACATTATTCTCCCATAAGGTGTGTTTATTTCAGCTTGTTACCATGGTAAAATAAAAAGAATACATTGCAGTTTTTAAGCTCTAATACACAGAGTATTTTTTATCATCATTATGACTTTCTTTATCATTCTGGGCAGGATAAGAGTATCATATTGGCTATTATTGTATGCTAACATATGGCTTGAAAAATATATTGCACAGGCTTATATTGTAAATTATTTTAAAAAAATCAACAATAATCCATGCTGTTCATTGGATGAGCTGTTTGCTCTGTTCTCTCACAGTAAGACAGACCTGAATTTGGTTCCTGGCCCAGGCCCTTTCTGTGTCCAAGATACATGGATTGATCTGCCGAGATTGCTGTCACCTACAGTATATGACAATTCACATAATCAAAGCAGAACAATTTAACTTAATCCAGTCCTCCCCAGTAATCTTGCTCTTTTCCTCCCTCGGCTCATATTGCACATTGAATTTTCTCGCTACATAGTTAGGGAAGTTTCTCTGTCTGTCTGTCTCTCTATCTTTGGGCAGCTCCTGGGGCTTTTAGACCAAACTCATTAGACAGGGTGAGACCTCTTTAAATAATACATCTCCACTTACACTCCCTTGTCTCCTCTCTTCTTCCCTTTCATCCCCCCTTCACTCTTTCTCCTCCTTCTCTTTCCTTTTCTCTGTGGCTACTTCTCTACTCCTCACTCTCCTCTATCTCTTCCTGTTTTTTCATTCTCTCTCCCTCTCTCTCTTGTTCTACCTCCCTCCCACCTCCTCTGCCATTTACTCTATATTTTTCTCTCACCATTTCTTTCTGGCTCTCTCTCCCCGTCTTGCCCTCTCTCTCTCTCTCTCTCTCTCTGTCTCTCTCTGTCTCTCTCTCTCTCTCTCTCTCTCACACACACACACACACACACACACACCTCCCATCTTAAACCGCTCTTTTATTGGTTTCCATGGTAACTAAGAGCTGGTGCGAGAAAGAAGGAATTCTCTGTGACTGTTGATAGGGTTGTGTGTGTGTGTGTGTGTGTGTGTAGGAGAAGGAGAGAGACACAGAGAGGTAAAGTGAGAGAGAGACGCAGCTATTACAGAGTGCTGCCTAGAGGCAGTATTCACGCACACATGCTCTCACACACAAACACACACATATGCACACCAAATACAGGATACCACTCATGTTTATTCATGCAAACACACTTGAATGCTTAATCTTTGAACACACTATGTTTGAATATCAGTTAAAGAAGAACTCCAAACTAAATTATGATTTTTTTAGCTGTACACATAATCACATAGATTCTTGTTGACATATGATGTTAATACAGCTGATTTTTCCAACAAAACACACATTGTTTGTCAAAACTGCGTTTTCTGCTCCAAAGTAGCTTGTATATGTGTGTCTGCTTGGATTTGAAAGTTTCGTTCAGTCGAATTCTCTCGCCCTTCCCTAACTGTGACAAAATAGGCAAGACTCCGAGAATAAATAGCAGAACACTGGCTAATCGTAGCCCCTGTTTGTGCCTCTCACACATAGCTGCTGGTTGCGTTAGCATCAGCAAGACTGATAAACGGTGGCGGAAAAACTACAACGTGCATGAGCGAGATTTATTTCTCTGCAGTGGCATTAAGCGCAACACATGGGCCCGCCGATAACTGTGCAATATGCAGAGCTTAACAATATATTTAGGGGCTGACGAACAGTAATGTTAACCACTATAAACAGCAGGGCTACGGCTATGATGCTCTGCCACAGACACACACCCCTCTCGTAGTAGAGCTGCCAGCCCAGCTACAACACAAGTACCCACACAGTAACTCACGCAAAGGGCCATAAATCGTGCTTCTAGTGACTGTCAGTGCTCCATCTGACTCTTTCCAGCAGAGAAACAGAGAGTCTGACAGTAGCCGCTCATAGCTGGTTAGCGCCGACTACCAGCTCTACATGTCTGTCCACGCTACACTGAGCAGTGGTCAGTCAGTCTCACCCGTGTTCCCTGGCCCTCAATGTCACATGAGGCCAGGCCTCCTGCAGTCATTGTTCCCCCACTCCTGTGTTGCATTTTTTTAAACATGCTGGGAGGGAGGATTCTAGCTGAATTTGAGGGTGTAGGGTGTGTACCCTTTAAGTGTACATACGTTGGATTCACAGAAGTTCACAGCTGGCCATGTTCTCTGTGTGTCTGGGTGTATGTCTGTGATCTTGTACTCCTATATTTATATGGATCACAATGTTTCTGTTCTAATTACGAAGACCTAAACAAAGTTTGTTTATCTCGTTTCTTAACTGAGATTATATTAGCGATTGGCCGGACTGAAATAGTTTTCTTTACATAGTTTACAGTACAAGCAACTAGAATTAATTAGTGACTTAAAACAGTATTTATTTTAAACAAAAAATATGTGAGTATGACATAACTGTGTTTTCGTACTGGTGGAATTAGTGTCGTAGAAAGGTACATTATGCTGACTGTGAAGTATTAGAGTACAGGTAATTCCACCCCTTCTTAATATTTTTTACCTGGCCTTTATTTGTTCGCACTGTCCATGTCCCAGTTATTAGTGCTCCAGCTTTTATTTGATATTGTTATATTATTACTAAATATCTGGGATGTTTCTTGGTACTGTTTTGATGTTTTGGCGGTGGCCATCACCTGTACTTGCACCTCATGCTCGTTCAGGTACACCTGAGGTTTAGGAGGTCTTCTGCTGCCACTGCTGCTAATGTTTAGGCCACATGTGTGTGGTCTCTTGTTGACATAAGATTGAGGATACAATGTTGCAAGATTGTTTACAGGCTATGAGTGGCAGAATGCTCTTCATTACACCATTATAAAGAGCGTGTATAAAAATAATTTTGTTTAAATTGATTTTGCTTCTAAAGTAAGTAGTGGTCTTCTTCTACACATTGACCATCTTCTCATTACTTTGTACTTTGAGGTGCCTTGACGGACAGACACACACACACATACACACACTGTATATCCATAACTGGGAATTAGTTGTGTATATACATGGTGTTTTTACTATTTTGCAAATCAGTTTTGTGGTAAGAGATACCAGAGTTCTTGTTCTATAATCAACATTCAGGGTCTGTATTGCATATACAATTCTATATATGGCAAAACCATCTTTCTGAGGTTTCAATTTTATTCTCTTTGTTTCATGATGAAAATAAATGGACTATATGTATTGTTCGCTCAAGAGTTTGTGCTTATTTACGTTGTTGTGATGAATCTACTCTCTGAAAAGAAGAAGTCTCTATAACTGTTCTGTTTATGGCTTTGGAAAAGCTCCTGGAAGAACTGCAACTAAACTTTAAAAGTTTAGGACATTTTGGAAATCTTTTTCTGTACTCTTGCTACCATCCCAAAGCCCTGCTGTGTGTGTTTGTGTGTGCGTATTTGTTTGAGAGGAAAAGGAAAATGAGACACAGACAGTGAGAGGTAGGACTACAAAAGTGTTGTGTATGTGTGTGTTCTTCTGTATGTGTGTGGATGATCAAAGCGCATGGATGTGTGAGAGAAAGAGAGTGACTTGCATAGCGTTTTTTGCATTTATTTGTGCATATGTGTGTGTGTGTGTCAGAGGGTGTGAGTGATCAAAGCGCATGTGTGTAAAGGCTTTTGATAAGGCTGACACCTGAGCCTAGAGCAGCACCACTGGGGGATTGTGGGTAGATCAAGACAAGACCTCTAGACCTGAGGGTTTGAATGCAGCAGCACAACAAGAATCAATCCAAAAAATATCAATCGATATCAGTGTGCGGGATCAGGAGGAGTGGAAAGAAAGGGGGTGATTACTCTGATGCTTTAGGAAACAAGAAGAAAGTAGGAAGGGATAGGAGTGGGGAGGAGGAGAACGAGTGGGTGGGATTACAACTGTCTAGCAGAGGAGTAGAAACCAAACCAAGTTTTGCTGTATTTTTCATTCTAGGCATGTAAATCGGTTTTACTGAGCAAGGCTTAGCCAAGAATACTGGCCCAGTCTTAATGTCCAACACTCACGGTTTCATAGACTTTGACATGTGTTCCTGATAAGTCCACAAGGGCTCAAGGCTGTCCCACTGTGAAATCGGAAAGTGCTCGAGGGCTCTCTGGCGGACTTTTTGAGCCCTTTATGCACAGTTTCCACAAGGCTGAAATGCTGAAGACTTTGCTTGAGGGAATTACCCTCAAGGGGATGTCCATAATCATCCACAAAAAAATAAAAATAAAACAAATAACACTGAAGGAGCTGGAAAAACATTAACATGTTCATACCACCAATGCTTTTTTCTATTTTTTTTTTATTTAATTACATCTTCCTCATATCTGAGTGGCAGGCCTATGACCCAGGCGACATATTAATTCACAAAGTGCTGTCCCATTTCTCATACAGCATTTTCCACCTTTGCACCCTCCTGCTCTCACATTTTCACTGAGCACAGAGGTGAGGATAATTAAAGTCTGTTAGGGATCACAGCTGATACCGTGGGTGGACGTTGGGACTGGGCCACGGAGGTGGAAGAGGAGAAGAGTCCAGAAGAGGTGAGAAAACAAACGATAAGAATACACCACGAGTGTGTTTGTGTGTTGGGGGGATGACGTTGACAGATGTGCTTGTTGCTGCTGTTTTCTACACACACACACACATTCACAGACAGTTACACTAATTTCATTGACCTCTGCTGGCCTAACCTGCAGTATAAATGTGCACACGCCCACATACTGTTCACACAGAAGGTTTGTAACCCTCTTGGGGGTGCTGAAGATGGATCAAGCTACTGTTAGGTCTGCTTCTCGTGGGCCATGCAGTGGTAGTAGGGATTAATAGGCTTTTTGAAATTGCAGTGCGCTGATACGGGAGATCCCACACTGTGCACTAGCTCAGCACCACATAAATTCATTCACTAAAGTTTTTATCCTGCTGGGTTTTTGTCAAGAGGAAGGAGCTACTCTGAAGAGGGTGCAGCAGAACTGCCGTCTCACTTATAAAACAAAACATGTGCCACTACATTATAGCACTTTTCTTGATTGTTTTTCAAGTTTTTAATTTGATATATAGGTACGAAATACTACTGTTGCATATTAGCTACTGCTCCATAATGCCACAATATGTGTTGGTTACAGGTAAATGTGTGTTTTTCTAAGCCATTCACAATCTGCCGGTCAGTGAATGACTTACAGAAAGGCATCACTTCTTTTTTTTTTTAAATATTTTTGATTATTTTCACATAATAGATTATAAGGTAAAAACGTTTTTTTAGTAACTATCTAGATCTTTGGTTGGACATTTTTTGCATGCACAAATACACATGCACACACACACACAGATCAAAACCACCATATTTTTTACATTATATAACAAAGCCTTGGAGCCACAGGGGTCCAAGTGATATTTGGGGACAAGATGAATTTTCTGCTAAACTAAACAACTTTTGAGCCAAATGCAGCCAGTTGGAGTTTTTGAAAAATACATAAGAAAAACAGATTAGAGTAGTTATACGCTCGCCAGCTTTGAGTGCAGTGGGCAGTGCTCCCAGCAGAATGAAAAAAAAAGAAATAACAAGGGGCACACGATTAAAATCTGAATGCTTCATTTCAGCATGATGTCTCTAAATGATTGAAGCAACAAAGCGGATGAAACTGTTTGTGCTGCTTGCCATAAGTGCTGCTTGCTATATTGTTACCATAGTTCTACAGTAGCTACAGTGTAGTCCGTAAGTTTTAGTACATTGACATTTTTGTATTGTGGGCTTCTTATCCTGCAAGTGAAACAATGACAATAAAGTGCTGACCTTCAGCTTTTAGGGTATTTAAGGGTGTTGACATCCATAGTGGATGAACAGTGTTGCCCTTTTTATACAGTCCTCCAAGTTTAGGACATTGCAGCAGAACAATGATCCTAACATAAAAACAAGACAACCAAGGAGTATTTTATGGCCAAACAGAGGAATGTGCCTCTCTTGCCGGTTCAGTCACCCGACCTCAATCCAACTGATCACACTTTTCAGGAAACAAACAATAAGTATAGCTGGCTGCAGTACAGGTCTGGCAAAGCATCACTAGGAAAGTTATGCCCCAGCGAAAAATATACGCTGATATCTGTGGGCTTTAGACTTCTGTCACTCACTTATTTATTTATTTCAACCTTTTATTTATTCAGGGGAGTTTCGCTGAGAGCCAAGCTCTCTTTTTCAGGAGCGATGTGATCACACTCACACATTTGCACACATTCACACCTGGAAGCTTCCCAATACGACCACAGTCTGATCTGTTGGCCACTGAGCAGCTGGGGGTTAAGGGCCTTGCTCATTGACAATAAAGAGGGAGGGGCAAGTGTTTCTCTTTCACTTGCTCCACCCAGATTTATCCTGCATGGATCGAATGAAAAAGTACATATGATGAATGTCAGCGCTTAAACTTCATAGTCATTGTTTAATTTTAAATTTGATATGCTGGAGTACAAAAATGTGTCACTGTCCAAATGCGCTGTATATAGTGGCTGCATCCATCCATTCTCGATATCCATTCATATACTTCAGGGTTGTGAGGGGTTCTCAGCATGCACTAGGTAAGAGTCAGTGTACTCCCTGGACAGGTTGCCAATCTATCACAAGGTTAACACATACAGACAAACATTCACACTCACGTTCATGTCAATGGACAAATTACACTTATCAGTTTTCCAACTCACCTAAGCTTTGCTGTTCGGTGGTTGACACTAAGGTGACAGTATTTACTACTGAGCCACTCTTTAAAGTGATTCCTTTACAGACGTGCCTAAGCAAGTCCAGGACTTATCTAGCACAAGCTAAATCTCGCCATCATCTATGTGTCTCCCTGTGACTTCAAGCCACATTTACTGTATGTACATGAAAGCACATTGCAAATTTCTACTGTGCTTTTTATTCAAGTTGTGCTTGCAGTCTGTGTGAAATGATCATCTGCTTTTTGTAAGGAGCACTCAAAGGGTGCAGATCAGAGTTGGATTTGTCTGAGATCAGTGAGGTCACAAGATTACAGGATTCAAAAACATTTACTAAAGCTGCACCTGAGAAACAATAATTGAGCATGTATCACTCAGAAAATTACAACTGTGATCTTTATTGGAGGGTTTGTGAAATTAATTTATTAGGAGTCAATCAACTGTCAAGGAAATGGAAAGGATGCATTTTGAAAAACAAACAAATGAAAAAAATGTGCAGCGGTATTGGTATCATTCCAACTCAAAAATTCTGTATCGAGTATCTGAAAAATAACAGTTATCTGATACTAATTATTGACAAATATTCCCTAAAATACTTTGCTAAAACCAAATTTCAACATTTAGGGACTGAAAGTGCATTAGTAACTCAGTGAGCATCAGTTTTAGATCAAATTGAATGTTTGGTGTTATTAAATGTTGTTATTAAAGATATTGTGTTAATTTACTGTTTTGTCTTTACTTCTCAAAAGCTGATTTTTATTTTGGAATTAATTCAGTGCAGCTCCCCGGCACATCTTAAAGTGTTTACTCTGTCTGCAGAGATTTGTACAGAATATATTCTAGGTTAATTAAAGTCTCTCTCTTCCCATCGCAGCCGTCTTTTAGTAGATCTGCACAAAGTTGCACCTGCTCTTTAAAGGTGAAATATTTCCCCACTCATTGCCCTTGCAAATAGTATGAACATTATTAAGTGCAGGAGATCCGCGCATATATCACCCTGCCATTTGCACAATCCTTCCCTAAATGCATTATTCATAAAGAAGAGAGGGACACTTCACTGATTTCACAGAAGATGCACCTTAGTAAACAGGCAGACTGGTGAGCCTGTTTTATAGATAACATCCATGTCTTTAGGCACACAAGGCACCCCCCCCCCACCCCCGGAAAACACACACACTGTACACAACAAGCAAGCAGTACCTAAAACATGGCTTATAAATGGCTAAAAAATGTGGATTTTATTTAAGAACTTTTAAATGAAAAAAATAATGAAAGTCCCTTTCTCTATCTTTCTAAAGCTCCATGCGGAGGACAGTATGGTGGGTCTGAGGGAGTTGTTTTGTCTCCAAACTATCCTCTAAACTACACTACAAGACAGACTTGCTCCTACTACATCACTGTGTCCCCACAGTTTGGTAAGTACATAACTGATCACACCATACATGCTTACAATGGATGTTGTAACTGAAACACCAACACAAAAGCTAATTTATATCTTTGTATATTTCTCTGATTTTATTTTTGTCTTCGTTAGTGGTGTTTGGTCAGTTTGCTGTTTTCCAGACAGCGATGAATGACTCAGTGGAGCTGTTTGATGGAGCCAATGAGAATGTTCGATTGCTCAGCTCACTGGCTGGGTCACATTCAGGTGAGTCTCCTATTGGCTGATACTGGTGTCAAACACAGCTGAAAGAATGCTATTGGGTCAGGCTACCATAAAAGAAACTGATGTTAGATTGTTTTTTCCACTTATTGTGACTTAGCATTACATTATATTTTTTGAAAAACTGCCATTTAGTTCTAATGTTTTAAAGTTTTTTCCCCTGTTTTCCTTTTTTTGTGCTCCTTAGCACATCTTTGAAAGAGGAAAATAATGAAATCGTCTGTAAGAAAGCAGCTCCTGGGGGTTGTAGAACATAGCTCCAGTGGTCGTTATCACAATTTATTTGACAGTGATGTATTTGGTGAAAATCCATTATGGGTTATCTTTACAAGAAGAAATCAGCAGAGGAAAGTGTCTCACTGGGGCTATACAATATACAGCAGCACTGATACTCTTTAACACAGTCCTCCCTGGGTTTCCTTATTCTCTAACTTTGAGTCATCCCAGCTTGGCAACATTTTGAGTCACTACACAGTAACACACTCAACATGAATGGAGATTGAAAGATGAGGAAAAATCGATGTAGATGTAGTATGAAGAAATATTGATTAACATAGTTGTTGGCAAAATGTGCTCTCATTGCCTCAGAGTTTCGTGTTCTTCTGTTGTGTATAATGGCCAGGGGGCATGCTGCAAGGGAATCCCACTGGAATTGACATTTAGTTTCTTTCTATAGAAATCAGGGCTTTTAAAATATTTTCTCTGTAATGTTTATTCAGTTGTGTGCTCGTAGAATCATGAGTGGGAAAATGAAGCAGTTTAATAAAGGAGAAGACTGGAACTGCCAATAGTAATCAAGAGTTTGATGGTAAAAACATCAATCAAAATAAAGAAAACACAAACCTATCTAGATAGATATGATCGTTCCTTAGAGCATTTCTTTCTATTTTTACACTATGATTTACATTTTTGCTTTCCTATTCTCTTTTTGTATGTTCTTTCATTGGGTGGATCAGTGAGCTTATTTCAACATAATATTAACTAGGAGGATGTGACAGTTTTTGTTTGGCTAAATGTAGCTGCACATTATGCAGTTTTTTTTTTCTTTCCAACTACTATCCATCTAAGTTAGTTCAAAGGAAAAAGGCCAGTTTATATAATGTAAAATAGGTGGCGTGTTCCTTAAAGTTAATAATGGTTTGAAATTCCCCTTTTGGCTAAAACTGGCAGCAAAGAATGAAACACACCAGGCTTTACAAAATAATGTTAGCCGCATCATTACCCTATCCCACACGCACGCATATACCCGCGCGAAAACACACACGGGCAAACAGCTTTGTAGCACATTGTTCCAGCTAACTGACTGATTATCCTGACACACAAACATATTAACACACATACACTCATACCAAACCTACACATACACACACATCCCAATGCGGCTAATGATGGTTCTAAATGTCAGCCACACCAGACCATGTTTTTCTCATTTATCACTGTTACTTCGTTTGCTTGTGTATGTGTGTGCATATAAATCTTTGTGTGCATGTGCCTATGAGTTGGTGTGTGTGTGTGTGTGTGTGTGTGTTCTTACATTCTTATTATTGTGAGGACCCCATTTTGCCACAAGGCGAAAATGAAGGAGAAATCCTGCTAAGTGGGTGGTTATGGGTGCTGTGGAACAGACAGGCTGTGTATGTTTGTGTACATGTGTGTTCGTATGGAGCTGTATGTTTGAAAAAAAAAGCAATTGCTGTGCGTTTTCAGGTGAGAAAGTTAAGCTGTTTTTAGCATTAACATTCATTTTGAAATCATTATTTGTATGTGTGTGTGTGTGTGTGATTGTTTGTCCCAGGAGAGACATTGCCATTGGCAACTTCCAATCAAATCATGCTGCGGTTCAACTCTAAGAGTGGCCAGTCAGCTAGAGGCTTTCACTTTGTCTACCAAGGTAACTCTCACTCTGTTTGTCTCTCTATATATCTTTCTCTCACATACATTCACTTACACACTATAAGTTGCATTCAGTTCAGGTTCAACATCAAAGTCTCTCTACTGATAACTATATTTCTGTTTTTTTTCTCTCCTCCTCCTTATATTATTTAATTACGTCATCATTGTAGCTGTTCCTCGCACCAGTGACAGTCAGTGCAGTTCAGTGCCAGAGCCTCGGTACGGCAGGCGGATCGGCTCAGAGTTCTCGGCTGGCTCTGTGGTTCGGTTCGAGTGCAGTCCAGGGTATCTACTGAAAGGATCCAGTGCTATGCGGTGCCAGGCCGTGCCGGGTGCCCTCGCACAGTGGAATGCAACAACACCAACCTGTATAGGTAAGGCTAAGCAACCCTGAGATGTACAGACAATGTAACCAGCTAACATATCCATCTCCAAAGAATATACAATAAGAAATCAGTCATTTTTATTCCAAGAAAGGGATTTTGACTTTAATTTTAACAAAGTAAATGTATGCCTGCGTGAAATCTCTCTCTGCTGAGAGCTAGCCTTTTGCAAACAGCTTCAACTGTCACCTCAGTTTATACCATAAATAATGTTTGTTATCATATTTTCTCTCTCCAGCTCCCTGTAGTGTTAATTTGAATACCATATTGTCCCTGGGTACGCAGAGCCATATTCTAACAACCTGTCCTATCTGTTAGCTATTTAGTTAATAAACTTTGCCAAGAAATCCATATTTTATGTCTTCATTCTAGTTCCCTGCAGTGGCAATTTGACTGAACGTCGCGGTACAATACTGTCTCCTGGCTATCCTGAACCCTACCCAAACAGCCTCAACTGTCTGTGGAGGATCCATGTCAGTGAAGGGGCTGGGATACAGGTACAGATATGTACATTTATAAATAAATATATAATGCATATACACTAACTATGGAAGATGCACACAAACTTGGAGGCTATTATGTTCATTTATTTTCATTGTTTGCTATTTAGATCCAAGTGATGACGTTTGCTACTGAGCACAACTGGGACTCTCTGGAGATCTACGATGGAGGAGACATGACAGCTCCTAAATTAGGGTCATTTTCTGGTATGACAGTATGCCCACGCACACACACTCGTCAACACACAAACTCATGCGCAGACACCCATGCACACAAACACTCCAGAAATCTATGATGGATGAAATCTGACAGCTCCTAAACTATAGATGCACACACACACACACACACACACACACACATATAGATTGACAGACACATACGCACACACGAACACCCACACACACACAAGATCTATGATGAATTAGATATGACAGGTCTTAAACTATAGATACACACACATACAGCATCCACTGGAGATCTATGATGGATGAGTTGTAATACCAAAAAATATGATATATATCTTAAATAAATAACATGTTTTTTAAGACTTGAATTCTTCCGATTTCCTGGCAGAAAAGAGAGTGCCACGAGTTTGAGTGAAGGATGGAAGAAGAAGAGAGAGAAAGAGGGAGAGAAAGAAGGCAGGGAGGGATAAAGAATGATCTAACCTTTTACTATTTCCCAGCGGAGTTTCCCCTGTGACCTGCCCCAAGCACATACCTGTCACACACCTATCACACATAAAACATGCCGCAACACACACACGCACACACCCCCACACAAATGACTGTGCCCTTCTGAAGAAGGTACACCAGGGAGCTGCCCACTATAACCACAGTGATCTGACGTTGGCCACTGAGCAGCTTCACTGGGGCAGATGAGGGTTGCTTCACATAAGGACACTAAAATGCTAGCTGTCCATGGAGGGCGAGGGGTTGTTCACCTTCTCTGCACATAATTTCCCAGCTGGTCATGGGATTTAAACAAGACTTATGATCAAAATCTTGCTTGCTATAAAGACACCATCTCGTTCATCTTGTATTTCTAACTTGATTTCTTCCTATATGACCAGTGTTGTGTCACATAGACTTTGATGCTACTTTTTATATAAATTGATTTGTATTTTTATCATCTAGTGAAAATTTACCTGTAAAACACTATTGTTATAACCAGTTTGTGTATGCCAGAAATTGTGAACTGGACAAGAAGAACTCATCGACTGGTTCTGTCGTATGTTTCTCTCTGTCTTTTACAGGAACCACAGCTCCCGCCCTCCTCAACTCAACGTCGAATCAGCTCCTTCTGCACTTTCAGAGTGACATCAGTGTGGTGGCAGCAGGTTTTCACCTAGAATACAAGAGTGAGTTAAAGCTTTTTAACAAAGATAGATAGATAGATAGATAGATAGATAGATAGATAGATAGATAGATAGATAGATAGATAGATAGATAGATAGATAGATAGATAGATAGATAGATAGATAGATAGAAGAATATTATACTGCTGAGGTGAAACAACTAAGGAGAGAATATCGAGTGGCTTCTCACTAGAAACCACAAATAAACACAAACCCACAGACACACACATACACTTGAGCACACACACACACACATCGTTGCAGCCAAAACTTCAACATCAAATAACAAGAGTCAGTGACCTGAACTGGTACTGCCTGAAAGCATACACACATACTGAGACCCGCACTGGAGCACACATACAGAACACACACCTAAAGGGACGTAAACAGAAACATGTAGACTCAGACACATACATATACATGCTTGTATCATACATGCACTTAAGTGCAAAAAAGGCACACACACACACACACACTCACAAATATGTACACAGACATTGGTATAGACATGGATATTAACATCATGCATTTGCACACATACACACCTGTCAGGGCATGGTTGTGCTTTTCAGTCCTTTGTAGTTGTTTTAGCTTAGAATCACTTCTAGATCAATGAACATGTCGCCTTTTTTGAGTGTGTGTGAGAGTATTAGTGTGTGTGTAGGTGAGTGCACACATTTGTGGCTCAATGGTCTGTATTTCTGTTGGCTCTATGTGTCGACATGCCATCACGAGGAATGAAAACCTTTTGGGGACTCAGTGCATCATTCTTTATTTTCGATTCAGTGTATTTCTGACTGTGGTTCCTCTCATCTTTTTAGTGTGGCTTTTATTACCAGATGTGCCAGATCCATACGTGACCCTTCCTGTACAGTATCATAAATAATCCTCAGATAAAAATAGCACACAGTGTGCAGGTCAAGCCACTCTTCTATTTTTATATTTTATATTTGTTTTGCTCAGGCCTGCAACACATATATTATTGAGTTGAGAGCAGTGCAGGTGGTAGTATTTTTGGGCTTTTTTTTTTGGCTTTTCTTCTCAATTATGTCTCGTAGTTTCCATGGCAAGAGGATTTCTGGTGTGCTCTGCTGGCAGGAAGGTTGGATTAGCGGTTTCCATGGGTCCTCTCACTTCTTTGTAACAAGACCCAACTTGAGATCCGAGTCAGGCTGGGTCAAAATCATATTCAAAATCAGAATCATAATGGGACGAATATGGAGACTATTAATTATTTTATGTGTGAACATGTATTTATATGCATTTACAGTACTTACAGTTTTGTATTTGTGTGCATGCTTGTCCATGTGTGCCAGTCTTTGTGTATGTGTAGCTCACACTGAAAGAACAAGTTGTAAAGCAGAACAGAGGAGGGTAGAGATGAATAGAAAGACAGACAGAAAGGGAGAGATTATATAAGGAGGGTGAAAGGCAGAGGGACAAAGAGAGAGAAACACAGAGATCTTCTATATTGTCTATATTATAAAGAATAATCATCTATCCTCTTGGTGTTTGTGCCTTTGTGTGTAATTCAGTGTCTGCCATTATGTGGCAAAACCAACACAATACATGCCGTCGTATAGTGTTAGTCAGCAAGTGGGCTATTTGCTGTTATCACAGAAAGTCCAAGTACAGCATGCTGAGCACTGAAGTTTGTCCAAGATCACCTTAAATAAATATATCATACATTACACCACCATAAGAGCTCTTACAGAACTCAGATGGTAGTTATCTCAAAATGAGTGCCAACATATTAATTTATAGCAGAATTTGTTTCAAGTTTTCCTGAGAGGTTCTTTACAGGTCTTGCTATAAAGTAGGCTTTTAACTTTTTTCATTAAATGCAAGTTCTGCCAAGATCGGTCAACCTGTTCAGTATGCGACAGAAACACCAAAATTATTATTTGTTCGTTCTGACCGTCCTTGCGAACACTCTAGTAAAAACAACCAGTATTACCCAAAAAAGACTTGCACTACATTTAGACTCTTGCTAATGATTTTCATTTTATGGTCTTCAAATTCATGATGAATAATTGTCAACTCAAAAACCTGGAATAGTGGAACTATTTCTGGAACTGTTTGTATGTTGTGCACTGATTTTCACTGTACTGTCTTATGTTTTCCACTATGTTCCCTGTAGAAACAAGTCCCACCATTTAGCTATTGTGCTGCTAAAAGTTCGTCTTGTCTTAGTTTTGCAGTAATGTGGTAGCTTGTGTAAGTGGACAAAATCATCTGCTGGAGACACGTGAATGATTGTGGTGATGATGTTCTCATAATTTTAAGCTGACTAAAGGGACTTTCTTCTAAAGGGCAGAGTGAGACGTCTCTCTCCCTCGTCTGTCCTCAAGTAAACTGAAACAGAAGTATAGTAAATCCAGTCAGTTAGACTTAAATGCTGACACTGTCTAGCTGTAGTCTAGTGGCCCTAGTGGGGTGGTTTGTGGTACTGTCAGCATTTTACAGAGCATCACTGCTCTGTCATAACCCGGGAAAAGAGGGAGCAGTTTGCTAGCACACAGAGAGAGAGCAAGAGAGAGATGGTCAGCCAAATGGAATAGTTTCATTGATCAGTTGTCCTGACAGCCTGCTGATGCTCTCCTTAATAATACACTGTGTGTGTGCATGCGTGTGTGTCTCCAAGTTACAGTCTCATGCAGCGATTTCACTTATGCTCCATATAAAAAAAAGTCCCCCTCATCCCTCTCTGCAAGCACACACTCATGTAACAGTCAGTCATGCACACAAGCTCACAAATGTCATACACTGGGCCACCTGGATATGTGTGTGTGTGTGTGTGTGTGAGAGCTCAGTGGGATCACATCGTTTTGCTGGTAGGACGGTAGATAATGAACCAACAAGACCAGAAGCAAACACACACACACACACACACACACACACACACACACACACACACACACACACACACACACACTCCTCTCTCTCCCCTTCTTTTACTCTCTATCCCTCTTCCACCCCTGTGTTACCATGGTAACTGCTCTAGGGCAGTCTCCTGCAGAAGTTTCCAAGTGAAATACACAAGCAGACACACACACATGAACACACAGATACACCCCTACTGATGCTGTTTGGTAAAGGGCTGGCTGCTGTCAAACTTATTAAGGATGTGTTTAACCTTTATTGTGTTGGGAATACACAACCAGTCATTATGTTACCTTCACATATTTTCAAGCACATTTCAGAGGCCGTTGTCATCACTGATGATGTACAAGCTTTTTTATTGTACTAGCTGTCAGTTCATGAAAGGGCTCCTGTTGATTAGAACAAAAAAACATTAAGAGCATTTGTAAATTAATCTGCCATTAGTTCTTTGTCAAATGAATGTAAATATTGTAATTGTCTCCTATATGCTGAAATACTGAAATTTACTTAGAGACACTATTATCCTGTGGGATGCAAACAAGTGCTAGGCACAGAAATTAGGTAACCTGCTGTGTTTTGCTGTGATTGTGTATTATATGGTATGTTCATTTCAAGAAAAAGGTCACATACAAGTGAAGGAAGAAGATGGGAATAGCAATGGTAAAGTCTTTCTTGACAAGTACTGAATCAAATACAAGGTAGAGTACAGAAGAGGGAAATTGTTTTGCTGTCATTGTAGTGTAGAATAAAATGATTTTAGTTGGCCATGATAGGTTTCATAATAAAGGTCAAGACAGCTGTGTGGGTTTAGCTGTCTAGAACTTAAATAAGTTATGATCATGTCAGATTTACTGTCTTTTCTGTAAATATCTGGCTCAAGTCATTGGTCCAGAGCAAATGTCTTGTACTGTTTACAAAGACAACGTAATGATAAAATAAATAATAGTAATTACATAGTTAATTGTGTTTATGCTCTTTTCCTTTCTTTTTTTTGTAGCTGTTGGTCTTACCACCTGTCCAGAGCCAATGATCCCAGCCAATGGCATTAAAACAGGGGACAGATATATGGTCAATGAGGTGGTAGCATTCACCTGTGAACCTGGGTACACATTACAGGTAATAAACACAGACACACAAACTGACCAATAAACAAATGTGTTAATATATACATACATATTTTTAGATACTGATTGTACATAGTTAACTACTGTTTTTCACATATTGTGGTTGGTATTTTAAATGTTGTTTATTAGAAGCACACTAAATATTGTGAGGCAAAACTTGTGTACAGACACAAACTGCTGTCTGTAACAATTAGCAAGCATGCAATAAAATGAAATTTTCACATTGTCTGCATTTTAACTTTAATTTAATACATACCACAATTGTTCCTAGATTAAGCAGAAATCAAATTCCAAATCTTAGAAAATGCTAAGATTCCACTTGTTTCTTTACTACTTTTATTTGAAAAGAAAAGGAAACATACTTTATTGATTAAAATTGTTTTTTTAACCTAACCCACCGTATTATCACTTTCAGGGCCACTCTCACATTTCCTGCATGCCTGGGACTGTGCGTCGATGGAACTACCCACCTCCTCTTTGCATAGGTAACACACACACACACACACACACACACTGCTCTGCTGGCTAAATTGTGTTATGAATGATCGATCCAAAATAAAGATGTCCTGCAGGTGTGATGTTCACATTGAACTTTTAGTGACCGAAACATTCTAGTAGATGAGAGATGTGAGCGTATCTCTATTTAAAATCAAAAGTGTTACAGGTTTATGGTCATGTGTTCTTAATAGAGTTTTTCTGAAAGCTACTGTTTGATGAGTTTTTATGACTTATTTTCCATTTTGAGGGTAATAAAGCAAACTGTTTATTTAACTCATTGATTACATGTCAGTTTGTGGAATTCTGAATGGGAAAGTGTAGTTCTTAACTACTTAATTAGTATATTTAATGTTATCTCCTTGAAATCAGATTTGTGTAAGTAAGCAACTTCTTGACTGACATAAGGTCAGCGATCTATAGGATCAATATACCTGCTGGGTACAAACAGAATTTTGTACCTTGTGCTGAGAGCCAAGGCTTACTAACTTCTGCAGTTGTGTTAAGGAACCTTGATTACATCGATGTTTGTGTTTAGGCCTGAATAATTCAGTCCTTGGTGAAAACTTGTAGCAGGTCTGGGAAGCCAATTTCAGTTAAACTCAACCTTGACATGTCAGGACTAACTAAACTCAGTCCTGCCACAGCCCACTTCTGTATGTGTCAAATCCAACTTTTCCTATTCCAGTTAGAGACCCTTGTATCAATCAAATCATGTCAAAATCTGTCAACAGAACGGTTCCATATACCATTTTCATTGTCACCATTGGTTCTATAGGATTTACAGAAATTCAGCACACATGGTCCAAGCCCCTATGAAGTCTAGATTTGAATTTTCAAACATGATATCCAGTCTCATAATAATTGCTTTTATGTACTTCGGATGAAACCAAATGAGCGAACTTAATGACACTTCTCTTTTGATTTTTTTAAAATTTTATTTTTATAGTTTTATCACCCTAATGCACCATACTTGCTACATAGTATTACTGGATCTAACCTTACCTGGTACCTGTAAAGTGAGCATACTAGACAAATAACAAACCAGTTACACAATATTTTTTTATATTAGCAGTGGCCAATCACATCAAGTCCATAATCCTAAATATTAGTCCCTTTTATTTTCAACTTAATGAAATATTTGAAAACATTTTCAATAACACATAGTGGCCACTTTATTAGGTACACCTGAACATCTAATGCAATCCAATACAGCTGTTCTGCCATAAAGTCTATTTTTATGATGCCTATGAAGTTTTTTTGATGTTGTCATAGAGGTGTTAATTCATTTATATGTTTTAGCATGGAGGTCATAGTCACTGGTGGTTTTGGACTGGGCTGCATTATAGTCAGAGATGTTTTCTAATATTCTGCCCCACTCGTGTGCAAATTGGTAGGACAAAACACCTCCCAATAAAATGTAATCCAGTACACCACCTTCAACTATGACCTCAGCTGTAAACATATAATTGAATTTACACACAAAAACTGAACAATATACACTTCGTAAAGGCAGACTTTATGGCAGAGTTGTTATATTGAATTGCAATAGATTGTACAGGTGTACATAATAAAGCGGCCACTGAGTGTAAATAGCAATACTACAAATCCCCATGTTCCTCTGTAAAGGTGCTCAAACCCCCTTTGTTGCTGCTTGCTTGCTGTATTTTCAAACATTTTTGGCTTTTTTGCTGTGGTGTGACCTTCCTTCTGTTGAAGCAAAAAGGATAAAGTGATGATCTCTACTGTACATTGCTCATGTGTTGCCTGTTTTAACAATGTGTTTGCTCTGCCTGTGTGCCAGCTCGTTGCGGCGGGGTGTTGTCTGAGATGAGTGGTGTCATCCTTAGTCCAGGTTTCCCTGGCAACTACCCCGGCAACCTGGATTGCACCTGGCAAATCACCCTGCCAACTGGATATGGTAAGTATTATGGGATGGAGGAGCATTCCTAAAAACAACGTGTCACTTTCAGTACATCTGTTGGTGTAGCTGGGAAACACAGACCTTCTTTTTTAGCACAAAATCTGCAGCAGTAACACATGGTTTACTGAAAGCTTCACCACATGTTTAATTGGAGGCTGACACATGGTGTGTGCTGTTTAATGACTACATTAACTGATGGTTTGAATAGGACACCATTTTTTTCTTTTGCATGGAATACATGTCCCTGTATTATATGATTTTTATTTTTCATAAATGATAATGGTATACTCAAAACTAGATTCAAGACAGCTTTATTGTCATCGTCTCAGACAAGAGAACTGCAGTTGTATCTTTGTTGCAAGTTGTCAAAATATAAAAATAACATTATTAAAGTACCAAATAAAGATGTGGTAGTAAAAATAGATATCAAAGTGTGGGAAATACAACATGTCTCTATGTTGTATGCACTCTGAAAATAATGTAAAATCTCAGTAGTTATTCTCAGATCCATATCATTTAGGCCAGCTATATGGCATGAAAACAAAGATGCTGTTGGCTATAAAAATCACATCAACTGTAATTCTCATATACTGTTATTATGTGTTGTATATAGTCTATTATATTCTGCGTTTGTATTCTAGGAGCCCATATTCAGTTCCAAAACTTCTCTTCTGAAGACAACCATGACTTCCTAGAGGTCAGGGCTGGACCACAGCACAGCTCTTCTCTTATTGGACAGTTTACTGGCTCGCAGATTCCACCCCCTTTGCTGAGCACTACCCACCTGACCATCATCCACTTCTACAGTGACCACTCAGAGAACAGGCCGGGGTTCAAACTGACCTATCAGGGTGAGTTCATGTGTGATTTTAGACTAATTAAGCTTTGTTTTCAAGGGCAATGACTGTAGACAGAAAAGGCCACAAACCCTGAGGTATTATTGCAGGCGCTTCCAGTTGAGAGCAGACCCTCAAGGGAAGCTGAGAGAGCAGACCTGTATTCAAATTGAGTCCACTGTTTAGTTTCTCCAGATTTGGGATCACAAGATGGTTGCTTGAATGATTTAGAAAAAAGAAATGGTCTCCTCAAATGTTCTGAATAAATTAACATCCAAACCTAGTTGCCAAATTACAAAGCCTTCCCCACTCCAAGAAAATGAAGGGTAGGATGAAAAAACATATTGCTATGAGGTTTTGAGCTTTGATCCGTGGATGAGTCATGCTAAAGACTTAAAAAACCTTATGGCTTTCCTCTCATCATTAAAAGAGATGGATTGTTAGTAAGCCCCAGTGAGAGACTGGCATCTTGTCCAGCAGGCTTTACTTGTAGCCCTAAGTGCTTCGCTTCAAAGACACAAGAGATGCACTATGGGCCTCTACACCAGCATAACTAGAACAAGGCTTACTAACTTACACATAGGCTAACCCACATTCACATGGATGTAATCATTTATCCCTTTTCTCCCAATTTGCAATGGCCACACTGATGTTTTGACCCAATAAACTAATAAACTGATTCCAGCTTTAGTGTTTGGCACTCTGACATTGTACCTTCTTTGTTGTAGTTTCACAGCTGCAAGTATCCCCAATACCACTTTTCTCACAACTTTTCTCTTGTTCCTCTTTCAGCTCCTGGTATTTCTATATACTCTCACATTCCTTTCCCTTGATGCTGCTTTCACTTGGGACTCTCTGTCATCACTTGTTTTTCTGTTCCGTATTCATTTCCACAATGTCCAGTTAGTTTTGTCAATATTTGTTTAACTGTTGGGATCTAAAGGTCCCACAGGATCTTAGTTCTGACCTTCTTAAAGGTTGGGTAGGCAGTTTTCTTTTGGCGTCACTGGGCAAAAATGCCATATTAATCGTGCAGCATATTGTAATTCAAGTGGTCTGAGAGCAGACCTCTACTTCAGCCCCCCCCCTTCCCTCTGTTTTCAGGCTTCAGAAAATCTAGCCCATGACGATAGACTTTAGCCAATCACAGGTTATTTCAGAGAGATGGTGTGTTCGTATTGGCTAAACTACAAGAGCAGATGTGTGTGCACGTCCCTTCAGACGGTGAAAGCCTGATTGAATGGCGGAAAATCCTGCCGAAAATCCTGCAACGTGATACATTTCCATTACCTCCTTTCCTACAGCGGTGTATAGTACAAAATAGCACGTCCCAGCTCCACACGGAGCTTCAGGCTCATTATGTTCGATGCCATGGCGCTCGTAACGACGATTGGCAAAGAGGCATGATGACAAACAGTGTGGAATAACCTTTGACGGGGGACAGTGGTGTGTGTGTGCGGTGTACTAGCCTCTCATCCCGCTGCTGGACGGCGTTGCAGCTGTTTCTGAAGCCTGGGGTGCTCTGCTCTGCAGCCACGAAGCGCTGGAGGGGCGTCTTTGAGAAAACAAGTCGCAGCGGGAGGCACCGCGGTCTCGGTGAGGCTCACGGCGTAGAGAGCGAGCCCTACAAGGGATACGGTTTCACAGGGGAACCGACTCCTTCTGCTGACAGTCGAAGTTGTGGGTTTGGTGGGAGGGGCTTAGTGGAGTGATACGAGGCAGCAGAGGGAGGGGCGGAAGGTTTTGCCTAGGTTGCACAGATTTTGCTTACCCCAGTTTTAAGCATCCTTTGTGGCATCTCCCATCTGGATTTGGGACGGTGTAGCTCATACTGGGCGGCAACACGGGTGTTCCTGTACACATCCTGCGCCTTGATTGTGTTGAATGCAGTTCCCTCCTACATCTTAGATCCTGCTACTGCCAGCATAGACTGTCTCTGAGGCCTCTTTGCACAATCTGCACCTCGGGTGCTGTCTAGTGCTGCAGTTTGTATTGACCTGGTGCTGAGTGCTTGTCCTTGTGCTGTAAGGCACTGTTCTTCTCTCTAGCCTTTTCTAGCAACTGGTATTCCAAAGTCAGCCACCTCTGCTCTCTGTCAATGACACATCTAATGGAACAGTTTGACTTGCCATTGACACTCATGCAGAGCGAGATGTGCCCTAAATAGACCTGTGATGGATGTTTGACTTGCCATTGACACTCATGCAGAGTGAGATGTGCCCTAAATAGACCTGTGATACCGACATTCCCTCAAGCTATTGCTCGCATGCCATGCACACATGTGCTACATAACTGTGTAGGAGGAGATTATATCTATTGATGTTGCTGCACTTACTACTGGTAGCCTCTGTCGGTCATAGATTTTAATGTCCATTCAAGTCTATTAGCTGTAGATGGAATAAAAGGTTTGAATACAATGAATCGCAGTTGTCATTTTGTAGTCACATTTTGGGAATTGGGAGGCAGGCATAAAAGGCTACAGAGGAATACAGAGGAGCAAATATATATATAACTGTATGCCTGCCTATCTAGTTTGCCAAAGAGCAGCTTATTTTATTTTCCTGACACCAAAAAATCAGGTAAATCTAAAATTAAATAATTTCAATACTGGCAGTAATTTCTCTTCATCTCTCTCTTTAGCCTATCAGCTTCAGAACTGCCAGGACCCCTTTCCTTTCCCCAACGGCGACATCATCAACAGTGACTACAGCGCTGGCCAATCAGTAACTTTTCAGTGCTACCCTGGTTATGTTTTGATCGGACACCCAGTACTTACGTGTCTGCACGGCACCAACCGGAAGTGGAACCACCCATTTCCACGCTGTGAGGGTAAGAACAACCAATGACTTTTTGATATGAATGTATTTAAAAATTTTAAAGTATGTACCTTGATCAAAATTAAGATGTAAAATTTCTCATATTAGCCAGTTTATGTTGTGTTGTTACACATGTGGTGTTATCATTTTTACCCCAGAACATTCCTTTCCCTCACGTACCAATTGTAATTTAAAATCTAGACATTTAGTAAATGTTAACGTAATTGAATTTCAGTCAATTTAATGTCATCTTTTATTGGTATTACAAGCCAGCAGTGTAAGCAGTTAAGCAGAAAGTAAACATTCCTGTGTCACTTTGATCATTTACTCTATACATTAGTAGCACAATCATTCCTCTTATTACTACTGCTGCTTCTACTTCTACTACCACAAATAATGATGATAATTATAATCCTCCTCACTGTCTACAGCTCAACAGTTATTCTTGTCTCCTGATCGTTGCAGGTCTAACACGTTAGAAGAAAGTGACAAATTTGCAAATAGATAATCTTATAACTCTGCTTTTTACAGCTCCTTGCGGCTATAATGTCACGGCTGAAAATGGGACCATCTATTCACCTCAGTACCCCAATGAATACCCCAACTCCCAAGACTGTAGCTGGCTCATCACTGTTCCCCACGGACATGGAGTTTATATCAACTTTACCTTATTGCAGACAGAGCCTGTCACTGATTACATCGCTGTCTGGTAAGTCTGGGTACACTCACACTTGAACGTACACACACACACACAAATGCATAAGCTTCTTTTCAATGTTGCCCTTTATCCTGGGACTGATTGCATCACTGCCAGGTAAGTCTTGAATGTAGTTATAGCCTGTCTACTCTCTGCACACTAATAAGAAGATGCAGAGGTTGTATCAACTTTTACTTCTATTTTTTATTCATCTCTTTCTGTCCCTCACACACATTCACATTTTCTCACACAGACTTGTTTGGGATATATTTTATTGAAGGTAACCTTATCCCTGGTATTGATTGCATTTTTATTCATTACCTCTTTTACTTTATACAAACACAGTCTTGCCTCTACAAAGGTATATATCAATATGTGTCAATTATTTGTGACTTTATCATACACAGAGATATACACAAACCCATATGGCTTTGTATATGGCATGGTTGATACACAGAGATCACAGCTCCATAGACTGCTGATACATACACGCATACACTGACTCTCCTGCAGTAATAATGGGATTCAATGTGGAGGTAAGATTGTAATACAGGGAGTGTGAGAGTAATGCATTTACAATGGGGCCACTGACCAATTCAATCTAACTCAGTACCATGGCCATACGCAGACCCAGAGAGGGCTTGGGAACTCTGGCAGTAATAATGAGATTCAGTGGGGAGTGGGAAATGTAATGAAAGGAGTGGTGGAGCTGGGTTCACAAATCCAACGGGACTTGGCTGGATCTGACAAGCTTGGGTCAGTCCAAGAGAAATTCCTCATTTAGTAGTTTCAGTTTGCATCATTTGCCGTCAAAAATAATATTGAACAGTGAATTTATTAGGAAGAAAATGAAGATCAAGTAGGATTTGGGCCCTGTCATCATTTGGTGTAGGTTTGGTTTAGGGAAGAAATATTTGGTGTGTGGGTGAGGTCAGGCTTTAATTTTCAGGCTCAAGAGTCAAGCTCTAGGGAGTGAGCAGTTGAAATGCAGGCAGTGGGAAGTAATACATTCACAGTCAGTGACTACTCGCTTTCAATCTCACCAGCTACCAGAGCCATGGATATAGCTATGGAGAGGCGCAGCATCCAATTATTTTGCAGTTGCAAATTGATTTTGGTGATTCATGTGTTTTTGGCACATTTCATGGAGAACAAAATTATAAAATCACATTCATGGATTGTAGGGCACCAAAAAAACATCTGTAATATGAGATTAGTGCATACATGATGTACTGTTGCACCGCTCAATCTGGCTATATCTCAAAACACATGAATATATTTGGAAGTGACTAGAGGCTGACACTGAAGAGGGGAGTGCTTTTCTCAGACCCAGTGGGATACCATCTACCTTCCAGGGCCTTAGACAGATTTAGAGTGGGTGATCCAAAGGTCTACTGCTGCTGCATTACTGCTATGTAAATAGAAGAGTAGTGAAACCCCAACAGGCATCTGGGTATGAATAATCAGTATTTATATTATATTAATATATAAATACTAAAATAATATATATTGTCAGTATACAGTCCTTAGATTTGCTTTGGTTATTAGATTTATCTAATGTGTCTAAAATTAATTACTAATTTCAATATTAAAGATTTTACTTTTACTAATAACTGCAAAAATTCTCCAATATAATATTTCTTTTGTGAGTTAATTCTGACAGCTGTACTGTAGATGGTGATGTCAGCACAGGGGGAACATCCATAATTGCCTTCCAGTTGTTGTCAGTCAGATCAAAGGTCGTTGCATCAGTGACTCTGGCCACCTGTCTTTTTGACAGAGATGCGCTCACTGCTCATCTGTGTTTCAACAGATCTTGTATTCTATCTTATATCCTTGTTTTTTTGGTGAGTCTTTGGGTCCTTTTGACTTGCCCAGACAGAAACGAATGTGCTTTTCATGTGGAAGGTTGGAGCAATGTGAGAGGTACAGTGGGTTTACAGTCAATTAATGGCCTACATCCTGTTTAGATTATGAACACAGGCATTCTGAAACTGTTTTAATGATGAGTTTATATTTGAAATACTTTTAATTATGTGTATCAGCAGTGAACTGTTAATAAAACAGGATAACTGATATCTCATTGTACTCATGAGAGCTTAAGATTGGGGCCACTGCTTTTTCAATTAAATATGGAACCTCTAACTTTAAGAGATTTATCCCAAAAGGAGTCATACTAGATTTGAATAAGTGAACCAAAGTAAGCTTATTATTGATGAAAATTAAATTTACAGTGGGAAGCTATTGGCCAAAATTTTAAAATTCACATAGTTACTATACATATAAAAGGTGTTTAGTGTGTACTACAGATGCTGAGCAATGAATGTAAGATGACCTACAGAGTAATGCATTCATAGAGCATTGCTGTAGTGCTAAGTGTTGAATTTGTGCACTGCCGTCAGTAACAGCTGACTCTTACAATCACCAGTCACATTAAAACAAGTCAATGAGGTAGTTTTTACGATCTGAGGAGCCTACACTTTCACTTTTCTGATCGTTCATTCTACCGGTGCTGTCAGTGGTTATGCTGATTTCCTCCTTCACCAGCCTCCTCCTGTTCTGGTTTCTCATTAATCAAACTTGCGAGGGATGTCTTGTGCCTTGTGTATTACCCTGACTGTATATTCCATATCTCAGTGATCTGTGTCTGCTGGTTTCTGCCCTGTATACCCCTGGGCTTTATGTGACGGCGGCTGCATCCAGATGTCAGGGACAGAAGCCAAACTGTCTCTGTGGTCTGCCACCAGTTCTGTTTGGCTTATAGCCTAATACCACTGAAGCATTTCTAACAGTGGGCCATGGATCTAACACCAGAGCAACAAAGTACTTTATATTGCTGTATATTCACTCAAAGAAATCAAATACAGTATTTTGTAAACATTGGTTAACAGTGTTGAAAATATTTTATGTACTATTGGTGCTTTGATGTAATATTTAATCTAAAATAGTGCTGGAACTCTGACAAAAAAATCTATTTAGAAATGATAAAAATTTATAGAATAATTGTTTATTTCACTCAGCGAGAAAATGCTATATAGTCGCAGAAGCTCAGAAAATTACAGCACTCAACTATAATGCAGCCTTTCAGAAAAGGAAGAGATAACATTTAAGATATGTCACAATATTTTAATAAACAAAATCCCAGAAATAGCTATTCTCATATCACAGTATTTTTGTTATATCTTCTAAATCTTTCACATGGCAATTTTGCATCTCCAGCATGAAGACATCAGTTTACTTTCAAAGAGGTTTTGTGGTGGATCTGCTGTTCTCTCCATCATAGGTCTCTGAGAGTGTTGTGGCAGAAAGCTCACTGCTTTTACTGTAAAGGGAAGAAAAAAACAAGTGATTTGTTGGTGAATCACATTAGCCCCTATCACTCTGTTAATGCATTCCTCCCAATCCCACCCTATTCTCAACTGCACTGTGCATGTGTCAATCACCTGTAGTAGATAGACAGAGTAGATAAATAGACAGTGACCCTCTAAGGATAAGCCATTATAGATAATAGAAGGATTTCCAGAAGTAAGACTTACTTAAAATGTGTGCAAGAATATCTCATTCACTCTTCCTGATGTTGGTTCAGCAGGTGTTGAGATTCACACCAGCAGCTTTTTTGTTCACAAGCTTGCATATTATGGCTTGGAGGTACTGACTTCATTAAATGTTCAACTGGAGCACATTCTTACTTCATTGAGGGAAAGGTCAATAACATTTTCTCTGTGCTTTGTATATGTTTTTGGGGCTGAGAAAAATATTGCTATTGGGTTTGTGTGTTTTTCAGTAAGTAAAAATAGAGCCACAAAATTCTAACACAGTTTTGATTTAAACGACCCCAATAGCACATTTTGATGCTCCAAATGAGCTCCAACACCTACAGAAGACCTTGAATTATTGAGGAGCCAAGAGATCCCAGGCACTCTTCATGAATTAAAATTTTAAAACCCTTGTTTAATCCAATGGCATGTTCATTAAAAACCCAAAACTGGGCATTTAGGAACTTTAGAAAATGTAACCTTTCAACAACATTCAATATTTAATGAGTGAAGTTAAGCTTTTAATCCATGGGCTTTGTTCAATAAACTTGTTTGAAATGGGTGAAAAAAGCAAAGGAAAGAAAAAACTCAAGTATTTTTGCTATCCTTTCATTGAACAAGCATGTGGACTTGGCAGATATGTGTTTTATTTTATTAACAAAGGCTGCTTTTGGTTTCTCTTCCTCCCTGTAATTAAATCCAGTCAGTGAAAGCAAATCCACAACTAGCATTTTCATAAGAAGTTCATACTGATCCCAACCCCTGACCTTTCCTTTAGAGCTGTGGCTGACACATTGTTGATGTTTGACATCAGTCAGCAGTATGTTTAATTACTATGATTTTAATAATCAAATCACACCTGAATGTAGCCATTTAAGTTTTTCATCACTAATATGGATTTCCATTATAAGGAATCTACAGAGGCAGTTTTGAAGATAATTGTAGATTTGTAATAAAATATATTTTAGGGTGAGGTGGGGGGGATTTTTGCAAGCAGATCAATGAGAAAAATCCATTTATTTCTACACAGAATAGAAGAGAAAATAAAAATGGTTGCAAACAAAACTAATGGAGGTTGAACCTGGGCAGATATAGTGCATGGTGATTATATATAGTTACCCTCAGGTTACCTATAGTTGAGTAAGAAGGTAAATCAATATCTTGTCATCCGTATATTCCCATGAGCTATCTGTAATGTTACATGTGTCATTTGTTTCTTTCATGTCATTTCTATTGACTGTAAATTGTAATGTTGCAAGTTTATTGAGCGTAATTGTACTTGAACTACAATGTAACTTGCTAATTAATCCTTTAACATAGCATGATGACTGTATTACGTACTGGTTGCTGATTATCTACTCACCCCAAGTGCAACATGAAATCATTATTCAGAACACAAGATGGTTATGTTAGTTCAACATGAATGTTGCTATATACACCTTGTTTGGTAAATGAGTTTAGTATTTTTATACTACCTCTGACCTCTGGGAGGCACTCAGAAGTCAGAAATCTTCAAATCCTACACACAGGGGCTTTAATAAATATCCATAATCATTGCTGTTTTACTTTCATAATATTTTTAAATTAAAGTTGACTCTCAGACAGTTTGTTTGAAATCTTGCCTGTTATAATATCGAGTATATCCCTGATGCCTAAATTAATACCTAAAATGATTGACAAACTTCTCTAGAGTATGGCACCCCCCCATTTAACTGCACATATTGAAAATACGAGTATGTGACAAATAAATCTTTGAATCTTGATTCTTGTTAGGGTAAGGAATTTGCTTTGCTTGTCATGTAAAGAATCAATCAATGATTCTCTGGAGCAAAAGTAAATCAGAGGAACAATTAAGTCTATATCATACGCATAGTTACCTCATACCTTTCTCCCAACTATTATGTGACTCTTGGTTTCTCTCTCTCCATCCCTCTGCTGCAATAGTTTGCTTCCAGTTTAAGTATCATCAGTTGTCTTCGTTGTCTCTCTCTGTCTTTATTTAGGGACGGCCCAGATACGTCTAGTCCTCAGCTGGGAGTCTTCAGTGGCAACACGGCATTAGAGTCGGCCTACAGTACCAGCCTGAAGGTCCTGATCCGCTTTCACTCTGACTTTTCAACTGGAGGGTTCTTCATTCTCAACTTCCATGGTACAGATACACACTCTCACACACACATTTACCTTATGTAGTATAGGTACCCTCATATGTACATGTACAGCATATACTGTATACAGTTAGACGCACAGGTATACAGACAGATATACCAAATACCAATAATATTTTTTTACTTAATATTTCCACATGCCATCTGCATTTGCAAATACCAAACTAATTTCCTCAATTATACATCTGTATTTAGGATTTTTTATAGTCTTAGTATGAGTGTGTGTTGTGCTTTGCAGTACCCACTTTCAGTGTCAGTTCCATGATAGCTAGAAGAGACGAGGTCAGATGCCTTTTTACAGTAAAAAAAAAGTGTGTGCACTCTTAGGTGTAGCTTCTGTTAATGGGGCTCTAAAGTTTCGTTAAATGATACAGCTGCAGTGACATAAGGTGCTCTACACCTTGTTGCTCAGGGTATGAATTGTTTTCTCTAACCTCAAACAACTTTTTATGAGGGACACATACAGACTATCTGCACCTCTGTCTTTAAATGCTGCCTGACTCTTCAGTTTCCATTTTTTAAAGTCAAAATATGTTTTTGTTTTTGGAACCACTGAATCATTGTTTGAAAAGAGGGCAGATCATCCACACTTGAAAACACCTGTTTCCTATTTTTTCACCAGATTTCTCCCTCAATAATGAAGGTAGAGAAATGCTTTAAAATGAAATCATTAATGATGCTTTTTGTATTGTTTGTTATTCAAGTAATGGAGAAAATTTCTTGGAGTGTGAATTCACTTCTTAAGTAGTTCTGAAGTTCTTGCAGAGTTTGACACTGTTGTTCGCTTGTGAAACAAATCATGTCGTGTTTCTTTGAACCCACAAGGCCACCCAGACCATGTGCGATTTTCTCTTCAGTTTATACAGAAATTATGATTATTATTTTATTCTCTATTCTTTGGCTTCCTGGGAAATACATACTGTCTATCAGACTAGCATGTGTGCAGATGAATCACGCTGCCCAGAGACTGGCCACATACTAGATTCATAATTTACTATTCATACTACATAATAATAGCATGTCAATTTAAGGTAAGCGCAAGGTCACCAGGCAGATTTTGTATGTGAAAGACATGAACATGCACACTACATGCAACACTTAAAGCCGTAGTTCAGGTTCGGTGAATAGTGGCCAACCAGCTGAGGCACAAAGTAACCTCATGTCAAAGTCATATCCCCTATAACACCATGATACAAGCATGGCTGCCCCTAAAGAACTACCTGCATATTTTAAATAATAAAGATCACAAATCACATCCACTGTCCAATTCTCCACATGGATGCTCTTTCCAAAGAGGCAACTGCACTGCTTGTTTTTAACGATGTCAATAAACTCCTTTGCAGCGACAGAATGAAGAACAGTGAAGCAACATCTTTGTTTTCTGGTTCCCATTTCTTTGGATTATGCGCATTGATTTAACAATCAAAAGATTATAAAAGATGCTCATGTATTTTTTGCTATAACAAACGCACTCTCACAAAGCCCCCCCTCTTATTACAAATAGGAAAATATGTCGATGTTGTAGACCTCATTGTATTTTTTTCGCCTGAAATCTAAGGTTCCTTATTAATAGTTTTTGCACCTGTCTCCAGCCTACCGTCTGAAGAAATGCCCTCCTCCCCCTGCTGTGGATAATGCAGAGGTGATCTATGAAGATGAAGACTTCCAGATAGGTAATAATCCTGATTAATAATAATATGACCCTTTGATACTCTGTTGACAATAGAGAAACTGACAAAAATTTATCATTTTTGTTTAGCCAAATTTTTCAAAGACATTGTTTCGTACATTGTTCAAAATTAGGAAGCATTTTCAACCTTATCTAGTTTGGTACATCTTAATCAAAACGGCTCTTACCTGACAGGACTGACAAATTACCTGATCAGGCTTGTAGGAGGTCATTATTCTGCTGATTGTAAATTACTCCACTAATGGGCCACATGACTTTGCAAATGCACAATCTAAATATAGCAGGCTAACGTTAGTCTATCACTGTTAATTTTATTTGGCTTTATTAGTGAAGCTGAGCCCCTCATTCGTAGTAAAATCCATTCAATGTACCACTGTTTGTCCATGTGTATCTGCAAAAGAAACAAAAGAGACCTAGATTCACAAAATATGCAAAATATTTTACCATTCTTATCCACTCAAGTAAAATTACAGAGGACCACTATCACTCTTGAATATAAATGGTAATATAGCATCCATTCTGTCAACTTTGGCAACTAAAAATGTGATGGCTGGTAAGCAGCTTGGACCAGCCTCTTTCTGCTTAATGTACTGTGTTGAAATGTAATACCAGATATGTTCTCCCAAACTTCGGAAAAACATCAATTTTGGGAGAAATAATCGCTTGTCAAGTTCTCCATTTTCCTTCAGCTCTGTGTTATGTGATTTGCTCAGAGCATCTTACTCTTAGGTTTGGAGACCTTTTAGATCAACAGTAGCTGTGATTTAAAAAAAAAAAAAAAAGCAGACATTTCATAAAACCCCAGCAAGATTAATTTATCCTGGCAGTGGTATGCAGAGCCTAGTTGCTTCTGGCAAAAGTATATAATCATTTCTGTCCACAAAACTTACATTTTGAAATGTCAACTTTTATGAATTCAGAAAAGTTAGCTGATTTTTGAATGATTTGTTGATTAGTGGTGTGTGTATATATATATATATATATATATATATATTTTTTTTTTTTTACCTTTTGAAGACACCTTTACAGTTAGTTAAATTCCAGGTTCATGAAAGACTTAATTAGCCCTCATATTGATATTGAAAAATTGTCATTAGATTCAATATTCCTAAAAGGACACAGGCAAATACAACAGTGATCCAGAGAGTGGTAGTACTACTCTAAAGTGTTGATTTATAAAGATGACGCCAAATTATTGCCACTTGCACCACACCACAGCAGCACCAGGCCTGCAGCTGTTCACAGCAAGAGTGAAGCAATTCTCTGCGACTGCGTAAAGACCAAAGAGAGCTAGTTTGGGATAATCATACATAGAAATCTCACAAGCCCTCAGAGCATTGGAGTGCATGTACTGTGAATTTTACATTCATAAAACCTGGCAGAATGGATTACCTCAAAGACGTATCTAGCTTTGTTGTCGGTCAGTCTAATAGCCAATTATACAATCTTTGAACAAGCTCAAGGAAAGGTTGAATGTTCTTGTTTGTTCTGTTCTACAATTTTAAACTGCACGGCCCATGCTGTGAGCTTGCACACTGTATGCCTCCAGGGCAAAGTTTGAAGCATGCATTACATCTCCCTGACAGGTGGTAGATCTCCACCCCCTTTAGATGGCAAGCCTGTCAAACTTTGCCTCTGAAAATGGAGCAACAGAACCAACATATTAACTATTTTGGAGTTCTCTACTTACAAAATAAACATTTTAAAGGCCGGGTTATTGGCTGCTGTAATTGTTCCTCTGTAAAGAGATCCCCTGCTAGCACTAATCAAATGTAATAGATGGGGACAAAATCCACAGTCCTTGTTGCATTCAATAATGTACTCTAAAGTTCAGGCAAAGACAATTTTAGGCTATATTTACAAAATCAGAGTCTTTTTAGTACATAGACTTAAAAATCTGAACCTACCTTTTAATAAGATTTGTGCAGGGATTTTTACTTGTACAGTCACCAAGACTCAACTCTGCAGAGACACTTGTTAAATGTCTAATCTGTGATGACTTAATAGAGGTTTTATTATTTTCCCGTGTTAGGTGATATTGTGAAGTACCGTTGTTTACCTGGATACACACTGGTCGGAAAGGCAGAGCTTATGTGTAAACTCAATTCCCATTTGCTCTTTGAAGCCCCCTCCCCAACATGTCAAGGTAAGGCAACATTCAATCCAACTCCCAATATACACAATATATTGTATGTGCATGTCTATGTGAAAATCAGATGGTGATGCTTTATCAAAATGGTTTAAATCTGTAGTTAGCTTAAGTTGTGTTGTTTAGTGTCCCAGTAAGTCATGCTGGTAAAGCCAGCATACACAATATCAGGACATTGGAACTAGCTCTCCTAAATGGAATGCATTCATTTTTAATATTATCAATTACACTGCACTTTACTCTGTTTTTCCTGCTATGACAAGCCAAAATATCTGCTGTGAAAAAAGTCTATTAGGCAGATTGAGGAAAGTCAATACACCAAAAAACATCTTAAAACTATTTGAATCATTGAAAAACTATAAAAATGTTGTGCCAGTGAGTTTTCACACCCTCTTGTTTTATGACAAATTAAATAGCAGAAATGCATTTAGAATAATTTTACCCCACTGGCACTGACAATGTTTTATCGTGCAACAGTCCTAGTGCTGTGTGTTGAAGATGAAAATGTTATATAAAAACTTCTGGGAACCACTTTGTTATTTACTTATATAATTCAAAAGTTGTTCAATATGTTTACTCAGTAGACTTTTGATTATAACACTGAAGAGACCACAGGAAGGAGGTACTTTATATTTTCAGTAAACAGCATTAATACATCAACATTGGGAAGTGCTGGTAGCTCCTGGTATTTCTATGAGACAACTGAATGCTGATTTGAATTCCTCTTTTGAGAAAACATGTGTTTCCTGCTACAGCTGAGTGTTGAAGAGATACTCAGGCTTCGTCACCATGTGAGATGAACAGAGTGTCCTTTCCATTATGAAGCAGGAAAAAAAGAAGTACTCTTATAAGAGGACAGGCAACCAAAGTGCTCCCCAACACAGCTTAGAGTTCAGCCCCTTTTGTGTGAAATCCCGTTACCTATCAGTCATCACACAGAAATACTGGGAGAGACTTCCAGTGTCAAAGCTAATAAATGGGCACATTTTAAAGGCAGAGAACATGTGGTTGGCATGTGGTTTTCGGATTCCACACATTCTGTTCGAGCCCCAACCTGACCCCTACACATCAAGCTGAAGTAGTTGCCAATGCGAGCAAGTTGTATAAAACTTACATTTCTTGCATGTGTGTTGGAAAAAGGACGGATAATGGAAGTGGGCAGGTAAACAACAATGGAGGGATGGATGGAAAGGACTCAAATCCGGAAAGAGAGTTGCTAGAAGCTAGAAATGTACAAAAGAAAAGTCAGAAAAGTTTTCACTGTTTTGATCAATCTGACCAATCAGCTTTTGCCTATCGCCCCTCCAGCCCAGTGCCCAGCCAATGAGGAGCGGTCTTCGTCATCAGGAGTGATACTAAGCCCCGGGTTTCCTAGCAACTACCCCAACAGCCAGACATGCTCCTGGCTGCTACATATGGTTCCAGGTACAGCGTGTGTTGAGGGGATGCAACCAGTATGTGTCTAGACTGCTGTTTATGTTGTATGTTGTTGCTGTATTATTTGTAAAATACAGAATGTGTCAAAGTGATGCATGCAAGGCTATGTGCGCATCAGCTCTTTGAGCATAAATATTCATAAAGGTTTGTGCATATCTCCCTGCATTTGTGTGTGTGTGTGTGTGTGGTATACACTTTTTATAATGCATATTGCAGCTTTTTGGATGTGACTGTAAATAATTTGTTTTGTTTCCCAGGTTACATCATCAATATCTATGTAGAGATGTTCCACAGCGAGAAACAGTTTGATGAACTGGAGATTTTCGATGGTACACAAAGCTTTTCCTCTCTATTTTTGCTACACCTACTCCTACACACTCACACACACACACATACTCACACACAGTTTAATTCATGTTTGTTTATGAAAAGTAGCACAACAGTTAATAAGATGCACAACACTTAATTCTCATTTGTGGTGTTTGGAATTTTACCCCCAGGAGTTCCAAGTAGGTTGTGGAACAGTAAATTTGAAAGTGTGCATATCAGATTGTGTGTGTGTGTAATTTAACTTTATTTATTCATTTCTTTTTATTTACATTGTATATTAAGAACTTTATATAACTTTATAAAACTATACTGGGTAAATTCACCCAGTGACAACTCACAATGTTTTGTTAGGATCAGACTATCAGTTCTTAAAATCACGAGGCCTGTTCACATTGGCCACAGCTTAGTTAGCAGAACAGCAAACATCATAACAAGCCAACAAAACACTAATTAGATCTTACTAGCTTTTGAAATATGTGATTTGTATTGGGATCTACAAGCAGGGATGATTATATATACCATTAATATGTGTATCCCGCTCAGCTCTATCTATTTGTATTTATCTTGTCTGGTCCTAAAAACACTCTAGCTGCCTTTGATGTTGCAGACAGCAACGGCATCACTGTGGAGTAGGCGGCTGTGACTGGAGTTATTCCTGATTCGTCGTAGCATTGTTGAAAGGAACAAAATGTCAATAGGTGTCAAGATTACAGTTAATTGAGTTTGTAAATGTTTATTTAGATATTTAAAAAGAAAAGTTTTAAATAAATGGTACATTGCTATATGTCAAAAATCTTTTTTAAAAGTTAATAGATGCAAGGTGTATCTTTCTGAACAAGATCAAGTTACTTAGGGCTGCAACCACTGCTTGGTTCAAGCAACAGACATTAGCACAGGTGGAGGGTTGTGGTCTATAAATCTGAGATGGAGCTAAACAATATGCTTCCATCAGAACACATGTACAACAAGTAATTTGGGGGTGCTTAGCAGTTTAATGATGCTGTCACCCTCATGTGCTGCGTGTCTCAGAAACAATAAAACACATTCTGACTGCAGCATATTGTTCATCTCCGTCTCAGACTAATATTCATCTGGGAGATTGTATGATTATTGGAATTTGTGAATTTACTGACACATGCACATGGAAGAAGACTCATTTTATTCCTGTCATGGCCTACCTTTCCCTCCAACACACACACACAGGCCACTTAACAAAAGTACATATTGTATATGGTATATGCATGCGTATACATAAGAACATACAAATATACAGTATACTGTACTGCAGCTCTGAAGTCTCATTCATTTGTTTCTATAGGATCCTCAGGACAGAGCCCTTTGCTTGTCGCTCTAAGTGGTAACCACTCATCTCAGCTGAACTTCACATCTAAAACAAACCAGCTATATCTACGATGGTCCACTGACCACGCAACCAACAAGAGAGGATTCAAGATACGATACTCAGGTACATACAATATCTTTCATTTTCTATCATTCCTTTTGTTCGTTACTCTGCGTATTATCAGCCAGTGACCAGTTATTATTAGGAGATTAAAATCAGCAAAATCAAACACCGGCTATCCCCTTATCTATTTAGATGCTTCAAGATATGATACATATGTCTATTTACTGGTCAATCGAATTCTTCAGTTTAAATTAAAACTAAATGTAAATATGCATTGCTTGCATGTCATGGAGGAAAGCTACAATGTGAGTTTTTTGAGGTTAACAAGGGGATGAGTGTCTTTCCATGTCAAGAAAACTATCAACTGTCTCCTCTGCTTTATCTCTGCTTCCACAGACAGTACATGACATTTTACCCATCCTGCTATGTTGAAAAATCTTCCTCTACTGTTGGCTGAAGTGATTTGTCTCTACTAGCATGAATAATCTCTTATGATGAAAATGAATTGATGCATCAAGGATCTAGGTGCCTGAGCCATGATCATTTAGAAAACACTTCTTAATGGAAACAATCTTTTTAATGCATTAGGCTAATTAAGAGTGAAAGAGAATTAGTCCAATTTGTTAATTTGACAATTTGTTTCACATTGAGTGTGTTATCTCTGCAGGTTCTTGCCAGCACTGTGGTGTTCTAACCATTAGCTTTCTTTGATTCGGGTTGTGAGGTTTTTCAGCTGCCCCTTAATCATGGGCTTTAACTTGTGAAGAATTTGTTGAAGATGACCACCAATCTCAGTCAGAGAAAATACAATTTACAGTGACACTGATCCTGTTTGGGCTTCAGTGAGTCACAAGGTCAGTCTCCTGGCTCTCTATGCTGAAAAGAATGTGTGATATGTTTTAGCTTGTGGGTTATATCAGCACAATGGCCTGAAGTAATAGTATTTGTCTTTTCCCCATGGTGTTGTATTGCCCTGACAACAGCAGCAATACAGGGAGCAGAAATTTATAGTAGAGACTTTTCACTTATACACTAACCATACACTATTAATGCTCTGGTGTGCTTTATATTAAAGCACATCACATATATAGTACACTATGTATTGTATATGTATGTTTATCAATTGCTTCTAACATGGACTTCAATGTAATGTATTATGTCTATCAGGGTCCTCACAAGTATAATACACATTTGTGAGTGTGTATGTGTGTCTGTGGGTCTGTGTTGCCTGCAGCTTGGGCTGTAATGATTGCTGCTGCATTCTTCTTATAATTCTTTACATTGCCCATGCTTGCTTTAGCTGTGAAATGACCTTGGTGCCATTGTTCTTAATTGTATCATGTTTATATATCCACTGACCTTTCTAAAAGATGGCCTCGTAGCTTGTGCACATGCTTCATCATGATTCACTTTGAAATTCCACTCCTCTCTTTCTGTCTCTGTACTGTATGTGTGTGGGCGGCGCTTTGGTCAGGCTGTAAATAAGTATGGGAGGTAATAAGTTTTATGTAGGTATCCGCAACGGTAGTAGTATCAATAATATTTATCTCAGCATATTTCTACAGCACCGTGTGAGAACAAAGCTATTATATTTTTTCACATAAACATTTAAGGTTTTGTAACAGTCAGCTAAAGCAATTTCAAATGGAACCAAAACCAGAATAAACAAGTCTGTCAGTATCTCAGGGAGACATTGTTGTTGGTAGCTGTCACCGATGGGTAAAAAGATTGTGACAAAATAAAAGTGAAAGCAATCACCATAATTATAAAGATCCAAAGATAAAGAAGGCATTTAGTTGACAGTTCATTAATCTAGTATGCAGTAATATACTGAGCGAGCCATGGCATTCAGATGGAAGCCCATGTATACTGGGTTTTTCTGTGTGTATTGATAACTGATTGGCTGGCAAATGTCTGCTAAAATGGTTTAAAATCTCCTAAAGCAAACATAGCAATATGGTGTGTGTCGTTCTTTGCCTCTGCATTGTCCATTACCCTGCAGCTGTCGGAGAAAGGCACTGCTAACTCTCTTGCTGCATTTTCTAGTATAGCACATTGCACAGGACATGTGATCTCACATCACAGGAAAGAAACAACTTCAGCACATATCTGATAATCCTGCCTACATGTGCACAATTAAAACATTTGCAATATATTGTTTGACAGGAATTTCTCACACTTTTTTCCCCACTGGGATTAATAAAGTACTGCATCTCTCTATCTTAACACAGTTATATATAGGTGTGAAGTGCCCAAAATATGTTGTATTTTTTTAAAGGTAATTTGAGATTTTTCTCTATGTCAGAATTCAAATTTCAGTGTTTTCCACAGACTGGAAGGGAAGTAATTTCAACCCAGACAGTCCCAATAGAATTACCAGTGCAGTTCAGTATTAAACAACAACTGATCCTCTGATATGGAGGCCTGAGATAAAATCTTATTCAAGATGAGTTCATGTCCCTTTATTAAAATGATAAACATTCAATAGTAAGGAATTGAAGGAATGGGCCTTCATCCCCGGACTGAATATTTCTGCAACCACAGAGTGATCATGTTAGAGAGAAGTGCCGTAATAAGATATAAAATTAGTGGTGCAGATAGAACTGATTGATTGTAGAGCAGATAGAGTGAGCAAAAGAGAGGCCATATGTCTCATTGGGGAGAGGGAGACATAATACTTCTTGAAAAGAAAGGCTTATAGATTAAAATGAAAATTGCAGAGTTAGTCTGTTGTCCTGACTGGAGTGGGAAAGTCATTCCATCAATGTGAAGCCAAAAGGGAGAAGAGCCAAGACCAGGTGGAGCAATGACCACATCGGACGGGGAAGAGAGAGCCAAATGGCCTATTGTTACGTGCTCTGTCGGATGTTTAGATTGTTTTACATGCTCTAGCAGTTCTGCTTTTATACTCAGTTCCAGGAAGACAAAACATTGCATTACTTGGAAAGGTTTCAGAATAGGTACCACCAGTTTTAGAGTATTCTGTTTGAGTCAGTAACTTGGTTGCAGGTTTGTGAATCGCTATATGTTTACCAAACTTATTGACACTGTTGCTAGCTCTTAATACCAGAAGGGACAAAGATGATATTATTTGATATGTCTTTTATCCTAAATGCCTGGTAATGGGAACATCAGTGCCGTAATGTTGCTGCCAGACCCACCTTTTTCACAAACAAACCAATGAAGCTAACCTTCAGTTGTCTCTCATGCTAATTATTTTCAGCATAGAAAATTAATTAGATTAGACTGGTAATTAGTGGAGTTTCATGTTAACCGAGAACACAGAACACAAAATGCTTTTTATTTAATTTTTCTTCCTGTCTCTTTTTTTTCTCTGACTCTCCAGCTGCCTACTGTAGCATTAATGATCCTCCAGTGAATGGAGGCGTGGTCAACCGAACCAAACTCCGCCCAGGTAGCAGACTTCAGTTCTATTGTAACCATGGTTACCACCTAGTAGGCTCAAGCAATGCCACCTGCAGGCTCCACCCCAATGGGCTTTTCCAGTGGGACGCACCACCACCTTTTTGTCAAGGTACATTTTTAAACACATTATTCATCAAGTGATGATAAAAAGCTGACAAGCATTAAAAACTTGCAGTTTGACAAGGATTCCCCTACAGCACTTCTCTCTTTGTGATGCGGCAGCTATCTCATGTGGAATCCCCCAGTCGCCAGGCAACGGCAGCTTCAGTGCTAACCAGTACACCGTTGGAAGCCAGATCACCTACCATTGTAACCATGGGTACTACCTTGACCCTGGTGTTCCAGTGACAACAGTGTGTTTGGAGGATGGCAGCTGGAGTAATGCTGCCTCAGCACCCAGATGTCTACGTAAGTATTTTTTTAAGTATCTTTAAGATTTGAGGGCAGTCAAAAGTGTGAGTTGACAAAAAGAAAAAAACATTTAACTCAAGGTCCACATACTAGCTATTTTGAGCTTTTCACCGCATCTTGCAGTCTTTCCCAGTGGATGGAGGAGAGGAGTTTGCTCAGTTTTCATAGTTGCCATGTTGTCTCCATGACACTGAGCAAACTCAATTCCACTGAGGAAGACCATGAGATGTAGTTGAAAGCACTGGAAAAGTGGAACTTTGTGAAACTACTGTTCCCAAGGTCAAGAGTAAAATTTCACACCAGAGTTTGACTGATACTGTACATGAAAAAAGTTACTAAGCACAATATCTGTTTAAGTGTTTCAAACTATTTCAGTGTAAACTTTTATAGCTTTCAGATTGTTTAGCTGCCACATGCTGTCAGTGTGTGATACAATAGCCTGGACAATGTAATATTTAAAAAATGTCTTTTGACCATTAAATCAAAATGTTAATCAAACTGTTGATTAGCATTATAGAGATTTGAAAGGTGGGGTATTATTTATTAGATCATTAATTAACTAATAATAAAATTCATGGTGTGTGGAAGACTTATCATGGTGCAAACATTAGAAAAAGGGTACATTTATACATTTAAATTTCTGTATTTGTGTGTTGTGTCTACACAGGGGTGGAATATGAAAAAATAAAATTAAATAAAAGTGTGTGTAGATAAATAAAAGTAGAATTGTGAAGTATCCCTAAGTTAAAAAAAAATTAACAAAAATAATAATAAAACAGGATGTTAGTTTTAGGCTTATCACTCTAGAATCTACAGAAAATAAATAATAATATATTCTTGATTGGATCCTTACATGGTAAAATTTTACTTTATGGTCTTTGTAGATGTCTAATGCCTTAATGTACAACAATGTGAATGTTTCATTTAATTTTATTTTCCAGCGATCCACTGCCCCAGCATTGAGGGCACCTTGTCAGATCACATGACCTACCACCTGCTCTCTGGTAGGTTGGGAGAGTTTGGTTCTATGGTGATGCTGGAATGCTCAACAGGGTACTATTTGGGTGTGGGGCATCGTACTCTTCGCTGCCTTGCCAACGGGACCTGGGAGGGGTCAGATGACCCAGCTACATGCAAGAGTAAGTATTCATACAAACTATCATGACTATCCTGTGAAAAAGAAATCTCAACTGCTACTGTCAGATTTATTTTGCTCAGAATCATCTGACCCCTTACCCTCTGAACAAGTTAATAAATCTCCACTATGATATTATGTTTTGTGTGCTTGTTCACCTCCCTTGGCACTCGGGGTGACATATAACTTTATTTATGAGTCTACACAGACTTAGAGCCACATCTAGGATTTTATTATAAGAGATTCCTTCTAAACTGAGTTGATACACACACCTACATATGTTCACATACATGAAATGCTTCACACTCCTTTGTACTCTACACTGCACAGATCATTTTTAACATCTAACATATGATGTTAGTTACCAAAATCAACAACTTTCATGGATGGGGAAGAGGAACCATTTAAACCAAGAAGGAGAAAAAAGAGAACAGCCTCATAAACTCACACAGACACACACACATAGACACTCCCACATCAGCAGGGAACATATGCAAGCAAAAAGGCTATCAAAGTAATAAAACTGCATTACAGTTGCTGCCACAACCTGTCATAAATTAGTTATCAAAACAGCATACCAACCCTGGTACAAGCAATGCAGCTGGAAAAGTCAGAGAAAGTTATTCCTTTGATAAATTTGCTTCTTTTGTATCAAGAAAGCATGTTGCTTTTCAGTTGATTTGAGTGGAGGCATGGCCGTGTATAATACTGGCTGCCACAGGTCTAGTAGGTTTGATAGTAGGAAAGGGACAGCTTGAGAGGGAGCTGCTTTTTGTGTGAGTGTGTGTATGTGTGTGTTTATCTATTCCCCTTGCTACTTATTTTAAACGAGTTACCAGGGGTATCTTAACCACTGCATATTGTCTTGGAACTGTGATAACTATTTTAAACAGAATGCAGCCTGTGCTTCCTAAATGTGGGGTATATGTGGGCAATAGTGGAAGATTGCTTTTTCAAATAGAGTATTACTATGCAATGTGCCTTTGCTGCTTATTTCATAAAGGGAAGTTGTAAGAAAGCATTGTGACTTTAAAACTTTCAAATAGGCTACAGAATTGCTTAGCATTGCATAATACTGTATATGACATGCCAATGAAGAAGTGGAATGTGCACACTTGAAAAGTTTAAAAAAAGGATTCAAAATTGAAATCTATCTTACATTATACCAGTGGTTTTTCAGACTTTATTTTGCTATATTTTCAATGTATTTCTTCATTTTTCATGATCCAGTATTTGAGTTGACCTACCTAACACTGCAGCAGCTCTGAGGGATTTGGCAATGTAACAGAAGTGTCTATTCTTCATGTTGGCCAGTGATTTGAAAACAGTGTCTCAAAGGATATTAAGGAAAAAAGATCTTAAATCTTCTGACCTAAATCCAATACAGCCAGGTTTTGTATTGGAAAACTACATTTACAGTGTTTTTTTCAGGATGACAGTCTACGAAGACTTGGTAACATAACCCACTTCATATACAGATCTGAAAACACAGAAAATACAACAGTACCAGTTGCCCCATATTGTTATGGAATATCTCAATTTCAGTGTAACAACATGATCTTATCATATGTATTTTCTTATTTAGTCATCTCCTGTGGTGAGCTTCCTTCTCCACCCTTTGGGACCAAACTGGGGACGTTGACCACATTTGGAGCAACTGCAATCTTTATGTGTAACCATGGTTACACACTGGTGGGGTCACATGTCAGAGAGTGTGGCGCTAACGGGCTTTGGAATGGTGCAGAGACCAAATGTCTAGGTAAGGCTCATCAAATGTGAAAAGATGTACATTGTGTTCTGGTTTATCTACCCCACATTGGATAAAAATGTACAGATCTGATCTATAATAGTAATAAAGTAAATCCAACAGGCTGAATGGCGTGAACCAGATGGCATATTTACTAGGAATGAAATATAGTAAGCTGTTATAGAGTAAAATCAAAGGCTTGGTTTCATCTTGCGTTAAAGATCTCTTGTATAATTTCTTTTGTACATTTCTGCATAAAATCTAGTCAGACTGGCTATATTTCAGTCATATATAAAATAGCATCCAAGACTCTGAACATGTTATAGCGTAATGCCAATTTAATGGCCAGTATGTACAAAATATAATAAGGCATGAAGTGCGAATAATAAAATAAGCAGTAAGCAGTGGTATCACTATATTGTGCACAATTAGTGTAGATAGGGCTAAGATGTGTGTAGGACTTGTGTCATGAACTTTTGTAATGGAAATGTGTAAACTTACATAGTTAAGCTTTATTAATACATGGGGTTGCTACAGGTTTCTAGGTAAAGGTCCATGGAAATTAGACCAGCAATAAGTGAGATAAACTGTGCACATGCCTCAGTAACTCAAATGATCTACTACTGAGACATTTTATTACTTTATACATTAAGCACTGACCAGAGATGATTAATCCTGATTTTTACATGCACACTCTACTCCAGTGATTCAGCCTTGGAGTTACATGCCTGAGTAAGAAGCCTCATGCAGTATGCACATTTTAAGTGATGAATGTATAAATCAAGGCGTATCCACCTTCACATTATTATTCTGAGATTCTGATGCTAACAAGGGCAGGCAAAATATACCTAAACTTTGATGTAAGAAGAGTTTAAATTAGAAGTCACTATATTACAATTTAAACACTGCTACAGATGTGGGTTTTATGTGGTTAAATGCCAGTTAGCTGTACCGCATTTGTCAACACAGACTGTATATGTACTGGGTTTGGATTGGGATTGTAAAATCGCACATCAGACTTTTACAGGTGGTCATTCAACCTGAAGTGATCAGCCTTGATAGTGTGACTGAGATTAAGCTATGTGAAGTTCATTTTTTAAGTGTTGTATTGTACCCCTTTTAAGTCTATTTTTAAAATACTGAGTTTATAATCCCCCCAAAAATTATATTTAGCGCTCATCAGTCTCATGCTGACAAAAAAACCACATTTTTTATGTTATCATATGGTCATATCCATAATCAGATTTTATTCATTATTTATTGAATTAATGTGTCTCTTTAAAGTAAGCAAAACATCTGTTCCTCACAATTTTGGAAAGGCTATAATTTGTAATATTTCAGTGTGTAACGTGTGGCATTTTTACAGATTCGTCTGTGTATTTTGGTGGCACAAATATTGATGGCACAATAAATCACAATTTGCTTCAGATAACTCCTCAGTCATGTTTACTGCTGTAAACAGTTTTGGTATTCATGATAAAAGCTGTTTATATCTGGTTTGGCCTAGTGAATTTCTAAAATTAGATATCTTGGGCAATGAATTTGAGTAGATGATATTTAGAACAGTGGTAGGAAGAAAGAAAGTGATATCTGCATTACATCAACAGTAATCTCCAATGAGTTTTGCAGTTGTTCTAGATGCCTGCTTTTACAGCAGTAATCATCATTCAAAAAAGTGTATTAAATCATTTTAGAAATGCCAAATACATCAAAAAGTACTGGGCCTCAGCTATTGACTTCATGAGGCACAGAAACATGAAGCGAGGGATTGACTGTGAAACGCGGGTGATTGGTCTCTTAATAGTTGAAATGGTATTGAATACAATTCAATGATTCTCCACACCTAAGCTCTCAAATGTGTCCTGCAATTTATGTGCTCAAGTTTTAAGAAATCATGAAAGGATGTGGTACTTCAAAGCCACTTACAGAACGCACAGAAATCGTTTAAATGTGCTGATTTTACCAAACCTTTAGTGCATCTGTAAGTGCTGCATGGTTAGGACCGCAGTCGCAGAGCTGCGCTGTCTTTCACATTGATTTGCAGATGCGCCGATGACGTCACTCCCCCAACATTCATAAGTTTAAGTATTGAGGCATCTCCTGTGCATCTAGGCAGTCTGATTGTTGGGACAATGAGCTACAGTAGGTCTTTTGAACCAGCACTGATGACTTTAAAGCCCAAGATAGGGAAAGGGAGTTAAAGTTATTTTTCATTATTCTTCATTAATCTCTATCATTTTGTCTCTTCTAGCTGGTCACTGTGACTCTCCAGATCCTATAGTCAATGGCCACATTAGTGGAGATGGCTCTAGTTACCGTGACACAGTGGTGTACCAGTGCATGTTAGGATATCGCCTGATGGGCACATCAGTCAGAATCTGTCAGCAAGATCATCGGTGGTCTGGAACAACACCCGTCTGCGTCCGTAAGTACTGTTGAACTGTTGTAGTTCATCTGTATTGTATGATGATTTATTGCTCTTTCATTTTTTGTTAAAAGCTAAAAAGATTTCCTTATATAAAGTAAATCCATTACACATAAGAGTCTTAAAAGAAAAACACATTTTAGGCCTTTTCGGGGTCGAAATTGTTCTTTGAATGACTTTCTCTGCAGCATCTATATGTTCCAGCAAAAAGTTGAAAATATCACAAAATATCAAGTGGAAAATACCACAATGCTGCATATAGTACTCTTTTCCACACCTCAAATTTCTCATCATACTTCTATCTACTCCCTCAGCTATCACTTGTGGTCACCCCGGCAACCCAGCCAACGGGCGGACCAATGGCAGCGAGTTCAACCTCAATGATGTTGTCAACTTCACCTGTAATAGAGGTTACATCCTCAGTGGAAATGCACGTGCTCAGTGCCGACTCAACGGACAGTGGAGCAGCCCCCTACCTGTCTGCAAAGGTCACAAACACAAATATTAACACAGTGTTACAGACTTAAACCCATGCACATCCCTGTAAATGCTTTAGCTGAAATAGCTCTTCAGATTAGAGTGCATAGGGGCTAGACGAGATGGTGCTGGTTTTTCTTCCGGTTCACCTCTGGTGCTCATATGCTCTGTCTTTGTGGTGGATGACTGTAGTGGACATTTTCAGTGCCTTTGCCTTTGTTTTCATTTTCAAATCATTTGATTGAAATAACATAGTTCTACTGATGTCGTCGGCTCCTCAGCAGTTGGTGAGTAAAATGTCATCATAACCACAATGACAAAAATTAGACCCAAGCTGTACAAAAACAAAACAATATTTTAGATGGTCAGCATGTATTCAGTATTTGTTGGCCCGATTTGCTTCTAGCTACAGTATGTCAACTGGAAAATTCTTGGCCAAATCTGCTGCCAGCAGACTGTAAAACTGAGAACTGAATAATTGTAGCGTAAACACACACTTCTCATTGAGCTGTATTCAGCCACAATCAGCGTGGTATGTGTGTGTGTGTGTGTGTGTGTGTGTGTGTGTGTGTGTGTGTCTCTAAATAGACTAACAAATTCATACGGGCACACACACAGCTGGGTACATGTCCAGAGACACGTTCTTCTCCTCTGCTAACCATGCGTGGTTGTTACACTACAAGCCTCCCAAGACCTCCGGTAGTGTAACAGTTATGATATACTAAAACACACACACACACACACACACACACAGGCATTCTGCACAGTCATGAGAGCAGATCAATACAACATAGTTGCTCACATGGGTTTTCCATCGAAAGGATTCATCCTCGCTTGCTTGCTTCCTTCATCTCCCTCACTTTTTGTGTCTTATCCCTCTCTCCCTCTCTCTCCCTCCCAGCAGCAGCTGTCAATTATGAGACAGAAACTTTCTTTGTTCCCATAGGGTGCCAGACACACACACACACATATCCATGTCCCCCGTGGACTTGAATTTGAGTGAATGTCAGTCTCCCCTGTGACATGTGGAAAATAAAACTCCACTCTTATTAGACTGGCATCCACCCAGAGAGCAGGGCAGAGAAGGGACCAAAGGAAAGAGTAGAGAACAAAGAAGTACTCCAGAAAACAGAGCAGGGTATGACAAAAGAGCAGTTTAGAGAAGACCAGAACAGAGAAACAAAGACAATCTGAATTTATAACACTGTGATTCAGGGTTTAGTACCCCAGAAGTACCCAACCCCCGTCCTGTGTTCGGGTGGTTGTTCTGTAAAGTTTCAGCTCCGTCATGTTGAGAGTCAGGTGATCTTGATTTAATTATGTTTTTGATTCATGCAAGCTGACTTCACAGCTCACAATAGCTGTGTCCAAAATCCCTCCCTATAGTGCACTATATTTACTGTCCACAATTTTATTTGGGTGCCCAAATTCTGAGTGTGAAATTTCTGCATGGTATACTGCCCTCAAACATTCCCACGATGGATCGAAAAAGTAGCAATCCATGGTCTATCCACTACTTTCAGCTAACAGTCCCATAATGCAACTAAATTATAGTCATGTAACAATACACTTGTCAAGTGTGATACAAAATGATAATGATCAATGACTGTCCAAAATCTCAGTTTACTGCTCACTTCAACATAAACTGAGGACTGAGTGATTTCAGACACAGCTAATGTTATTTAAGCTGTTATGGTCAGCCGAATGATAGCTATTCCCAATTAAGGAAGATTTTTGAAGTGTTTGACTTTTCTCTTCGCTGCTCTTCTCTTTTTTTCTTCTCTCTGTAGTATTAGCAGTAGTATTTGAACACTAGTTGTCGTGGTACACTCCATATCTATCTACATCCATGTGAACCATTTGTACCTAAACAACGTGAAGAAACATTCCTGTCTATAAGAACTATTTAAACAGACTCTAACAGTGTCTTCTGCTCTCTTCTGCAGTGGTGAACTGTTCAGACCCCGGCCACGTGGAGAATGGTGTGCGCCAGTCTGGCCTACGTTACCCAGAAGTCTTCAGCTATGGTGTAACTGTGGCAATCCACTGTAAACGAGGCTTCTACCTCCTGGGCTCTGCACTCCTCACATGCCAGCATGATGGACGATGGGACCGACCAATCCCTCACTGCCTAGGTATGGATGAACAAATACAGGTAGTAAGTGAATGATTTGAATTGAGAGAATATCAATACAAGTTTAGGAGACAAATGAGACAGAAGCAGGGACCGAATGAACATTCATAGGCCTGTAATGAAAATGTTTGTCCTATTGTGAACAGGTTGCAACTTTTTGGAATTCAGCAAAAGTTTGTCATGCTGAATACAAGTAGTCATAGGCAAGTGGATTTTTATTTTTTTATTTTTTTGTGGAGTGAAACGGCTTGAAGAGCCACTGGAAGGAAGATGAGGGGCGAATGAGAAACTTAGAGAATAAGAGAGGGTTCAAGAGAGAAAATGGGAGGGAAGTAATCATAAAAGGAGGGCTTAAAGTTTGTGTGTGTGTATGTATGTATGTGTGTGTACAGAAGAAAAAGGTGAGCATGTGTCTCTTAGGGCAATAGGCGTTCTTGTCAGAGAGCTACCACGGCTGATAGAAACAGAGATTAAACTAGAGAGCGATAGAGAGAAGGAGGCTGTTTCAGAGATGGAGAGAGAAACACAGAGAGGCGAACAGGACCGCAGAACGAGGACACAGTAACAGAGAGGTGGAGATGAGGAATCAGAAAGAGGGGGAGAGAGGGCCAGACACTGGTCAGACGCTGGTGTCTGGGCATCGAGCATTACATTTGAGAAACAAGGTCTTATCGGAAAATTGGGGGGAGAGGGGTGATGACTGAGGGGCAAGGAGAGGATGGAGTAATACAATTTGGGGGTGAGGGGAGATATTGGAGGACCAGTCATTTGGCAGAAATAGAAAATCGAGAGCAGTTTCATATCTGTGTCCTCCAGAAACCTGTGTCGATTTTTCCAATATTGAAGAAAAAACTAGAAGATTTTTTTCCACTGATGTCCGTTGCTTTGACACTGTGGAACGATTTTTACGAGTTTTCTACACAGAGGAGGGGGAGAGACTTTTTCTGTGTTTTCTAGCTAAAGGGAATTTAATTTGAGATTCTGGTTCTCTCTCTCTCAGGCAATTCAATTAAACTCAATAAAGATAAGCTCTACCGGCATGACTGTATCCTGCAATACAGTGTAAGCGAAGCAGTATGGGTTCTGTTTAATCGTGTGTATGTAAATTGTATTGTAAAATTACAAAAGGTATAAAAAGCATGCACCTAATGGTTAAGGCTCATACTACATAACCGCAACATCCTCAATTTGATTGCAGCTGGGGACCTTTGTTGCATGTCGTACCCTTCTCTCTCTCTCTCCCCACATTTACTGTCTCTACATCAAATAAATGATGAAAAGGGGTCAGCAAAGGAAACCTACAGTGTAATATTCAAGTTGATAAAATATTTGTAAAATAAATGTCATGTAAATTATTATTTTAAAGACATCAAGACAAATTTTTCAAACTCAAATAAAGAAAGATAAGATAAAAAATAACTTTTTTGTTTTGTTTTTTCCCTACACTTAATTAATATTTGTCTGCTATCTGTGTATTTTGAACAGTAAATCTTTGATGTAGTTCACAGACCCTTTCTTCTTTCTGTTCTCACACACAAAAACAACAGACACTTGCCTTAATCCCACCTCTGACCCTCTCCCTCTAGCTGTCTCCTGCAGTGACCCAGCTGCACCACCTAATGCAGTAGTATCTGGAAACTATAGTTGGACACAATCCCACACACACTAACAAACTCTCTCTTTCTCTCTCTCTCTCTCTCTCTCTCATCCAATCTCTCACTGTCTCTGCAGCTATTTCCTGTGGTGACCCTGGCGTACCCCCTAATGCAGTAGTATCTGGAACCCACAGTTGGACGTACAGTTCAGTGCTGCAGTACTCCTGTCTGCCTGGAGGGATGCTGGTGGGCAATGCGACTCGCCACTGTCAGGAGGATAGCACGTGGAGTGGAGCGCCACCATACTGCACTGGTAAAGGCACACTGGTCGATTTTCAGCTGGTAGAATAGCAGAGCGTAGTATTTAGTCAGTTATTAGTGTTTCTAAATCTAAAGCAATAATCCAGTTATCATACCCATTGAAATCCACAACATATATACTGAGACTGCCAACAGGGGAATGTATATCATGAAATAACAAGATATGCTATAAAGACCACCCATAAAAACAACTGCTAGAGTGAGCTTACCAGATGATGCCATACATAAATGCTATACATACATCAGGCCACGTAAGTGCTAATAATAACTACTAAAGAACAACAAGAACAATTCTCACTGCTTATAATAAAAACTCTGTGACTTCAGTGATCTGTAGATCGAATCCTGTTTAGTTAGTGAGCAAGAGATAAAATTGGCTCAGCTGTCAAAAAATAGTATCATCCCACCTGGTGCAACAAGAGTGAGCCATATCACACAGGCAAGTCAGTATGAAGATGTCTTCAGTGTGTTGTTGCTCCCTCATAATATACTGTCATAATGTAATGACACCTATAGCTACACTGTGCTATGACAATAAGGTACTAACTAGAGCCGACAGGTAAATATGATTGACAGTCTGGGTCCCTGTGCGTTTCAGAATTCCATTGAAATTTCAGCACTCACTGCTTCAACTGGATTTGCTTTTGTACTGTATTCAGATAATGACAGAGGTAGACTGTCAATTAGGCCACTACATACTATAGCTGAATGTTATTCTTCACAACAGTATCACAATTTGTAACATTGCACTGAGGTCTAAAGCCAGCCACATGAGAAATGTGTTGCAAGACTAGACTTTGCGGTTTCCACAATTCCAGACATAAATAACACAATATAGCAGAAGAAACGTTATAATTTAAAGTCAGTTAACCAATCTACAATGTGACAAACTGTAGCGAGCTCTTTATGTCTTTGATTATAATTACCTACCTTCTAGCTTACTGAAAACTAGCCACTCTATGACCATGCTGCCCTTTCATCGCATCCTCTTTGCTCCACAAAAAAATGTCTTTCTGTCCCACCTACATAAGACAACACAGAGAAAGCATTTCAATATTTTTTTCAACATCTTTTTAATCAGCGTAATACAAAAGTCAAGTAATTGTCTTGCTACTAGCTGGTGCATTGTATGAAATAAGTCACCTTTTGACAATCATGCTTCTGCAAGTGATCTTGAGTAGTATGTGTCATTGTTATTATCAAAGCAATTAATTAATTTACAAGTACAGAGAAATGGACATAACGTGTTACTAGTATAAACAGAGCGCCTGCTATACTGTTTGTAATCTGGCTTGAGCTGAATGTCTAAGAAACAGGAACAGGAAAGGAGGTGGAAGAGTCCTGGTTTACTACTCTGGTGGTAAGTGTTGCTCTACAGTAGGCTTACGCGGATCCCACAACACTACAACTGATAATTTCCAAACTCAGCATCAACTGTCTCAACAGCTGAAATGCAATAAGCTTACTCTGCTGGCCTCAAAACAGAGCGCTCAGCAGGGCAGAATCCATCCTGCAGCTGAAGACCTCATTGAGATGCAAGACGCTGCATTTGGAGCTGTACCCTGTTAAACTCACAAATCCCTACCGATGGAATTTAAGCTGCTAAAAGTGTGACACGCTCAGTGCTTTTAATGCTAGAACAATTTGGTTTAGCCTAAATGCAAAGTACAGTTCTACAAAGTTTGCGTGTCTGGGTATGTGCGTGTCACTGTATATGAAAGACAGAGTAGGCAAAGTGTTTGTGCATTTTCTGCAGCAGAGGTTATGAGATGACTAACATCACAAATGCTTTTTAGTTGATGTTGTTGGCCTGTAGCATGAATGCACGCATATATTTTTAGCACGGTGGCCCCAGTGAGAGACAACCTCCTAACCCAGTGTTTTACCATTTAGTTACATAAAATCACTAAAACCTATTAGGAGACTAATGGACATCAGTTGAATGCAGCTGTTGTCTCACATTAACTGTATCGAGTGTATTTAGATTTCCTGTGCATGTGGTTATGTGTGTTTCTATGTTTGTGTCTCATCAGTTCAGGACTGTGTGGGGGTCCTTGGTTGCTTCAGTGGCGTGCATGTGTCTGGCTGTTGGTGTGTGTTTGGTACATTAACTTTATGTCTCTTTTCTCTTCTCGCTATAGGTGTAAGTCCAGGAGTCTGTGGAGACCCAGGGATCCCTCCCCACGGTGCCCGTCTAGGAGGGGAAGAATTTAAAACCAAGAGCCTGCTGCGTTTCAGCTGCGAGGCGGGATATAGTCTGATTGGCTCAGCTGAGAGGACCTGCATTCACAACGGCACCTGGAGCGGCACGCAGCCTGTCTGTCAAGGTGTGGAAGCATGGCAATGACTTTATGTCACTCATGTCGCTACGTGAAAATTTGACTCTATTGAAAGATGGAACAAAAGTCATTAGACACCTGTACTACAACTCACACTTCAAACAGCAAACAAATCACCTTTATTTTTCATAGAGACATCAGCATCATCATAGCACTTGGATCTGTGGATACTGAATATCAAAGCAGTGAATTTCTCCTGGAGTCAAAATAGACATTTATGGGGCTGTTGTGCACGGTATTCTATTTATATGCACCCTTTATTGACATGTTTATAGTAAAAGACTGCTGCTTGCTTTATACAAGGGACTTAGATTTTTGCTTGCAGAACATTTGCTTTGTGCATATGTCTGTTTAGAAAACATCATACATTTTGATACCAAGTTATCCCTGTCTCAAATGAGGTTACCTTTGGGTCCCAACCCAGATTCTATAAAACATTGCTGTAAAAATAAACATTGCTGTAAAATGAAGCTGTGGAGATTTTGTATGAACCCACAGTACAATTGTGGCATATGGACTTAATTTTTCAGCATTTTATGAGAAAATAAATCAGCTCAGCCTCCAGCTTAATCTCTTCTTTGGAGAATACAGTAGCATCAGGCTACTTGACATGCTAGTGACAGTAAGCAACTAACCCATTACCAAACATAGCTTAAAGCACATTACATACATTGTACACTGTACATTGTACATTAAATATATTGTCTAAATGAAGCCTACACATTTCTTCGACGTGCATGAATTGAGATGGATGTAATTCATAAAATGAAGTTGACATCCCATAAAGTAAGTTTATATGTATAGTTATATGTAGTATATGTAAGAATTTAAATCAAGCTACATAAAACACAAAAATAAAACATTTAGTACCTTTTTGCCATTAGTGGTGATCTAATATGTTGACAAAATTCACAATCATGATTCAACAGAATAAAACTCCACAGTTCACATAATATAAGAGGTTTATGGAAGTAGCAGATTGTAGAAGAAATGTGGAGATTCAAGTTTATGTGTGTGTGTGCATGTTTATCTGTGTGGCCCAGATACAAAGGATTGAAGTGTGTCACTCCTATCTGACTGAGCTGGATCTTCCACAACGCTGTGGCAATAAAGTCCGTCCTATACAACAGCAGTTTTCAAAGACACTCTTTAAACCCATGGAGGTTTAGGGGAAATTAAAGTGGGTCCCCGTAGTGCTGTAGAGACACTGGAATCCTAAGCTGCCGCCTGTGTTACTTGCTCAATTCACAACTATGTTAGGTAGGCTGAATAAAACACTGCTGACATTAACTCCATTGTACTCTGACGCAGATTTTAGATTCAGTTAGATACATGGGCTGCTCTAGCAGTAATTTGAGTGGATAGTAGTTTCAGTGTACTCTTCTATATTGTTGTGTGACTGTGACCCAAAACACCACCAGTATACTAAATATAGAATACTGAAAAGCCCCTGAAAGGCCACACTGACTTAAATGAGAAAAATCAGCAGTAGATCTATTCACATATATATATATGGCTGCTAAATGGCAATGTTTCATACCAAAATGCCGTATAATTTGTTCAGTAATTTGCTGATTTATAAAAAAAGATGATTTTCCATCATGCCAGCAATCAATATTTTCAGATTGTATCTGATTTTGGAAAAACAGAACAGACGCAACCCCCTCCCAAAACTAGTACTGCAAGACACAGGACGCTAAACTGTAATGATATTAAGCAGTTGTCAAGCTTTTTGGACAGTGTGATAATTAAGTACTGAATTTTACTTGGTTTGTACTGAATCACTAACACCAAAATCTAGCCCTTTATTCTTATAGACACACAAACCACACAAACACAACAGTGTCTGTATGTGCAACACTAATTATTTATGTCTGTCTACAGTTGTTTTTCATTAAGCTAATAGTGGTTAAAAGCTGATTCAGAAAGGATGAGACATCTATCACTGAGACACAAACACAAAGAAATCCATACACACATCCATACAGAAACACACACATACACAAACTGTTGCGCACAGCACGTATACTGATAACACTCACAGCCACAAACAGTAAGCTGCAGTAGACACACACACACACACACACACACACACACACACAGTTTTGCATGAGTTTTGTGCTCCACCTACACACTCTGCCACACACACACACACACACACACACAATCTCTTGGACAGAGCTTTTAAGGGAGCTTTTAAGGGCTCTAACTAATGAATCCCATCAATAGGTGTTTGATTGTTAAAGGCTGTCAGCTGTCATGATCTTATTAGTGAAATGTGCTGTGGTTGGTTGCTTATTCCTGTCTGTTCTGTTAATGTGCAGTGCCAGCAAACTAAAGATCGATGGACTAGTTTAGACCAGAGACGTAGTTCTTTCTCATCTGCATTCTTGTGTCCTCCCAGACAGTTTTGTCTTACAGTCTACCAGACCAGCAGTGGTTCAAAAACAAAGAAAGCCTAAAATGAAAAATGGATAAAGAACCTAGCCTTTGACTTGCCAAAAAAAAAACTTGTTACTGCTTCTTCTCCCACAAGAACAAAAGGGAAGCCCTAAGATTCACTGTGAGAACAACACATTGTATAAGCTTTAGTGTAGAGCCTGTTGAAGCCGCTGTGAAAATGAACATCAGTGTGTCTTAATGTATGCTGCAGTGTCAATCATACAGCCAATCTCAAATTATAAATATGTATTCTCTGTGCTCTCATCGCTGAGACTTTGTTCTCCCCAAGATAACTCGGGAAGGACATTGTTCACAAGTACTGACTGATAATTAGCTTCGCAACCCTGCTGCATGACCAATGCGTCTTCTAACTGTTATTTGTTTCCTCCACAACTGTTGGACGTCTTGCCATGATAATCTTATTCAAAACCCTGCCGCATACATATTTGCAGACAGCATGTCTTGGTTTTTAACAAGAGGCAGAATGAGGCAACAACTGTCCTTGGAGCAGTTTAATGCTGCTTTGCTTAGTGGCACTTTGGCAGTTATAGTGGGCGCTGTAGATGTATTACCAGCCTCCTGCCAGCCTCTAGCACACAACTGGAATACTGTACATCTGCCATTCAGTGCTGGGAATCAGTCCAACAACCTATAGTTATTAATCAGCCTCACTACCTCAAGGACATATTTAGAGTTATTTCCAGCTGACTCCAGTGATAATCTCATTATTGCAGCCTTCAGCTGATCAGCCTTGAGTGACAGCAAGACAGTATTGCTCACACTGATATTATCACTGTGATTAATCACCGCTGTTTAATATTTCCTCAATTCTCAGCTGTATCCTGTGGTAACCCTGGCACCCCAGCACACGGCAGAATTGTCTTCAGTGATGGCATCACCTTCGGCAGCTCAGTGGCTTATGCATGCTGGGATGGCTTCAAAACATCAGGCCTGACGACCAGACACTGCACAACAAATGGGACATGGACAGGACAACCCCCAGACTGCACTGGTAGGATATATTTAATATCAGCAGGGTGTGTAGTCACTATTATAAAAATTAGCAAAGGTATCTTCATAAACTGTAGCAATACAAGTACTCCTGCAAATACTATCAGTGTCGGTGTGTGCATAGTGGTGTTTTTTTAGTAAAGGATCCAAGAGGCGTATAAATTGTGCATGAACTGGGAAACCTGCTGCTGTGCAGGTACAGAACTGTACAAGGGTAAGTTTGTTGTGTCTGAGATTTCAACTTGTATAGTTTAACAGAGCCAGTCAAAGGTTTGGGAAGAAGGAGAAAAAGAAGGTGGGAAGTAGATGAAATAAAGCGGGGATGTGCTTCAGCAAAGTTAAGGAATGCAGTCTGTGAGAAAGTTGAGTAGGAGGACGAGGTGAAGGTGCAGGCAGAGAGAAGTAAAAACAACATTTTTCAGACTGTGTTAGAAAACACAGTAAGTTATAGTAAATAGATTGGATAAGATGAGATTGATGTAATGCACCATCTGACAGATATACAGTCTACATACTGTATTCGTCCTTTAAATTTTCTCTCACCTCCTTTAGTGATCAGTTGTGGAGACCCTGGGCCAGTAGCCAATGGAATCTATCTAGGAAGTGAGTTTACCTTCAACCACACGGTGACCTACCGCTGTAACCCTGGTCACCTGATGGAACCACCTGGGCCCGGACGCAGCGTTCTGCACTGCACTAAAGATGGAACCTGGAACCAAACCAAACCCAGCTGTAAAGGTAAGAAGAATTTTTTTTATGTATAAATGTATCCTTAATTTACTGATGCTCTTTGTGTTTGTGTATGACATGCACGCTACAGTAAAGCTTTTTTCCAAGTATTACTGATTTCAAGAGACTGAAGTAAGTGTATATATATCAAAATTTTGTTAGATTCTACCCTGCAATTGAACACCATATCCAAATGGGCTGGAAGTGGAAATGTGGCAAGTCTCAATGTAACAGAAATCTGTAACACAGTACTTAACAATGAAGAATAACAAGCGTAGTTATTGTTATAGAGCTGTGCAATTGTAGCAAAAAAAGCACCACAAAAACAAGTGACAATTTAAATAAGAACAATAGTATTTCAGTGCAAGCTGGCATACTAAAATAACAGATTGTGACTTTAACAGTACATTAGAAGAAGGCCAAGGGAAGATTAACATTGCTCCTTACAAGTGTTAAATTAGGGTTTATTTCCTGAAACCCTTCTTTTTTCACAAGCACAAAGGGGAAATAAAAAAGAATGCATTAAAAAAAATGAGTCACAGTTTTACAACAGCCCATATTTAGAGTTTAGACTGTGATACTCAACAACAGTAAAAGGGAATGTTTCCTGAGATCCTCCCTGCCGCTTCTTCCCACAAACAGAAAATCTCCTGCTGGCTCATGCAGTTGCAGAGGCTTTGAACTGAGATGAAAAAAAAAACTGAGAAAGCCGGCAGAGAGGCTACTGAGAGGGAACGATAGAGAGATGCAGAGAGAGGGAACACAGAGAAGTAAAAGATACTGTAGGTGATAGAGAATGAGACTGGGGCAGGAAATTGAAAAGAGAAAATTTGAAGGAAAGAGGAAGAATGGGAAATAGAGGGAGAGATACAAGTAGGAAAATGCTGCAAGTCCTCTATCTCTTTCTGTTTCTCTTCCTTTTGTTCCTCCTCTGTCTTTTCTTCTTTGCCCTCCTTTGCTCCTCACTTTTCTCCTCCTCTTTAGGTTCTACTTCTGCTGTTCACATGTTTTTGTTCTGCTCCCCTGTTTTCATCCCGTCTGTTTTCTCCCACTTCAAACGATCCACAACTCTTCATTTGATCCTGTTTTGGAACAACAGCTTCTTCACACAGAGACACACGTGCACACACAGAAACATATTGAATGAAGGAGTTGTAAGCCGTAAAAGTTTAGCTTGACAGGCAAAATGAATCAAGTGAGGAAGAATGAGGGATTGAGCAAGCGAGGCAAAGAGGAGGAGGCACAGTGGAAGGAGGGAAAGAGAAAGAATGAAGGAGTAAAGGGTGGAGAGAGGGGAAGGAAGAATCGAAGGGATGAAGAGGTGTAGTGGAGGAGAACATTAGATAACAGAGAGAGGAGACACAAAAAAGACACAAAGACAGAGTAATGCAGAGATTAAGAAAGAAAGAAAATGGGAGGTGGAAAAAGAGTCAAGTGGGTGAATGAAAAAGGAAAAAGAGCGAATGTGATGAGCCATCAGTGGGGCTACAAGGAGAAAGCGACAGAGAAGCAAGTGAGAGAGAGAGGAAGCGAGTGATGTGAGAAACAAAGAGAGGCAAATCAATACCTGCCCCCAAACCTGTAAACACACAGTGAGAAAAGGGATTAA
>SEMN01000459.1:0-67032 GCA_005408345.1 Macquaria australasica | reverse complement strand
AGGGAGAGAACAGAGGGGAAAAAAGTAGGAAGACAGACAGGAGACAGGGGACCAAAGTGTAAGAAAGAACAGAGCGTGGAGACGTGAGAGGAAAGAAGAAAGGGTGGAGAAAGGGAAAGGAGTCAATGATTGCAGTGACAAAGAGAAGAGCAGAGGTGCGTAAGCAAGCAGGGATGAGTGTTACTCCTCCAGACTCATGTGAAGCCACCCCAGTCTATTCACAAGAAGGGAGAGACACAAAGAGAAATGAAAGAGTTCGGAAACCTTCAATTACAGACACAAGTGTTCTTCAGAGACCTGCAAAAATATTGTGCTGGAATATTAACTGCTAAAGTCAATAAGAGTGTTTATTTTATTTTTAGACAGCTGGAGTTTGATCCCTAACAACAAAGTGTGTTTTTAGAAAACCCTCATTCAATTATTAATCTGAATCCCCATTAGCTGTTGGCTAGCCATCAGCTATTGTTCCTTGAGTCACACAACAGAAAATGATGAACAGCATGCTTTAAGAAACTGGATTTGGAATTGTCTTGTGTGCAGGTGTGCATATTTTTCTAATGGGACTAACAACAAGCAGAACACGTTGCAGAGTGGAGAAAAACAGCATGGGAAAATGAAATACGAGTCTGGGAGGATGACTTTGGGGAGATGCAGGGCTTCTTCAGGACACTGGTGACATACAAAGCCAGAATTAGTCAACTGATTAGTTTTCTGCAAGCACCAGCCGTTGCCTAGAAACCACAATGTTACAAACAAAAGATATTTTTTTGTAGTTCAAAACAATTTTTTGGTAATTGCACTTTCATTCTGCTTCCAAAGGACTGTTCATAATGCAGCAGAGAAACAGAAATTAGACTGAGAGAAAAAGAAAAGAAAATAAGATAAAGGATTGTCAGAGAAAAAACAAAATCAAGAGGTAGGAGAGAAACAAAATACTGAAAAGGGAATAGTCAAGCACTGAGAGAAGGAATATGTCCACATAGTGTCTATATTTAATATTATTGTTGAAGCAATACTTGTTATAGTACTGCATTCTATCCGTAAATTCTTGATCTGTATGTTTGTTTTTTGTGTTCCTTTGAGTATGTGCTTATTGCTGCGTCTTCTGTATATACAGCATGTATGTGTTGTTTGTGCATGCATGTCTATTTGTGTATCTGTGTCTGCCTCCCTCTCTGTGTATGCTTGTGTGCACTGTATATCATCATAGCAGAGTGAATGGAGCGTGAAACCATCTGTCTCCTGGTTAGATGAGAATTACACTGACTTTATTAGATGTTTGAAACCATGCAGATGGTTATCATTATCTTAGGGAGTTAGGCACACACATGCTCATGCACGCACACACACAGATGTTTATCGGGGTGTTATGAAGTTATATGCACAGACGTCTGTGCTCATACACCAAGTTGCATGTATGAACACGCACAGGTGCGTGCAATCGTATGTGTGCATGTGGGTTTCTTAAAGATTTGCGACGCTGGTGTAACATCATCAGGCATAAACAAACTTGTTGTCATATGATCACAGACTTCGTTCTCCGTATATAACAGATGTCTTTTTAACGCAAATTATTCGATTTGATCCGCTGGACCATTTGATATAAACATTGGTTATGTACACTAGCAGTTATGAAAATCATGTTTCAAAGTAGCTGTAGGTTTGTGTGAATCATTTGCATTACATAAATAGCAATCCCACATAGTGAGTCTCAAGTATAAATATGCATTTCTTCCTAAAATCCCCAATGTAGGACAGCATTTCAAAAGGAGGAGGTTGATGGAAAAGTTGTCTTGTGGATAATATTGCCAGCATTTAATTTAGCAGACTTGAGCAAAACAATATCACAGTTAACTTCCAGTCACCCGAGTGGAAGCAGAAATACCATCAAAGACAATGCAAAACCCCAAATGTCCTTTCTGAAACTCTCAGTCCATATGGTGACCATGGTTTGTCTTTTGGTAAAGCAACTTAAATGCAGTGACATAGGTCATCTGCTGCTTTAATACAGTAAACGTCCATATGGTGATCACGGCTGTCTGTCTGCTGCTTTTGCTGTTCTTTGTTTTTACTTAATGTCCCACCTCTCATCTGCAGTCATCTTGTCATGTACCATTGTTAATCCCACATAATAAGCACTTTTTTACTATATATCAGAGATTAGAGAGGGGGGGTGGCACCGGGATGGCTCATTGGTCAGCACTATGTGGTGTTTTCCTGCATTTTGCATGGTGCATGCTGGCGTAGACACCAGCCCCAACATGACTGCATAAAAAAGTATCTGGCTTTGCCACATGTTACAATGTACTTTCTTTTTTTTCCTTTTTTTAAATAAAGGTGTTTCTCTAATTCAAGCTTTTCTTCAGAGGGACATTGTTTCAATTGCTGGTTCATATCTTCCACATCTTAGGGCTGCGTATCCACCAGGGACAAGTCTTAACTGCTGTTTTGTCTTTGTGACTTTGACAGTCTGAGAGCTCATCATGCTATTTGGTGTTGATTTCTTTGTCTCTACTGAAGACAAAATTGCAGATGTTAGCAAAAGATCAAATGAAGTGTAAATATCCCATTGTAATAATATTAGCTATTACTGGCATACTATTTGTTGAACTATCTGTTTTGTACTGCTAGCTACAGTGTAAGAGCAGTGTCACTGTAAAAAAAAAAAAGTCATAAGTAATGTTCATTCATTCACTTGTAACATACTGGAGAAGCTAAGGCAAGACAGATAGGATTAAATCCAACAGAAACACACCTACAGACAGAGCTAACAGCTGTATTTGGATAGTGGGAAACCGAGCACCTGGTGGAGAGAACATGCAAATTTTATACAAACACAAACACACACACACACACACACACACACACACACACACACACAGGAAGGATCACTGCAGAGATTTCAGCACGGGACCGTCCTGTTCGTGAGGCAGCAGTGTAAACCAGTGAACCACCATGTTGTTTATTGAGCTGTGTTAATTTACATTATATGATATCATAAGTACTGTAGGTGATCTTTTACATTGTGTGTGTGTGTGTGTGTTTCAGTGATCCAGTGTGGACCTCCTCCTCAAGTACATCATGGGAAAGTGGAAGGAACCGACCATTCATGGGGGTCGAGTGTTAGCTACAGTTGTTTCCATGGTTACCAGTTGTCCACCCCAGCTGTGTTAACCTGCGAGGGGAATGGGACGTGGACAGGAGACGTGCCACAGTGTCTGCGTAAGTTAGCTGGCCTTCGCTACCTATAAACTACTACTTAGTGACTTTAACTGATCCACATCACAGTTTCCCTTTCACTAGCGTTAGCAGTTCAGACAAAGCAGAAGCCTTAACTGTATCTCTGTCTCATTAAAGCTGTCCTGTGTGGCGATCCTGGCTCTCCTGGAGGAGGATTCAGAGAGGGGAACATCTTTTCCTACCGGTCAGTGGTTAGGTATAGCAATTTCTGATATACACAGACAGTCATATGTTCATTTATGATAGGTGTGTAATAACAACACAAAGAAATGTTGAAGAAAGGCTATCAGCCTTTTTGAAATACCTGTGCTTCATTAAAATGACTTGTACAAATTTTGTGGCTGAGTTTTTGGCACTGCAGCAACCACTTTTTTGATCACCATATGCCAAAAAGACTTTTTGTCACTCAAACAGGATTGTCACATGTGCTGTGGTAAAACTAAAATTGATGCATAAAGATACTGTTGATTATAACTCAAGACTTGCTGCATGTACATTAAATGTATTTTAATGTAAAGGATGTAGTCTGTCTTTACTGTGAAACCACCTTGGGAGGTGTTTGTTCTGTCGAGGTTACTCAGTAAAGTGTATCTAAAAATAGATTAGACATATTTTGCCCCCATGTCTGGATGTCAGTTTGAAACACTGCAAGGACAAAATAGATTTTGGTTTGTGAGCAACAACAAGAAAAAGATGTAGGTCAAAGCAGTTCGATAAAGAGCTGCGGAAACGTCTTACATATCACACCCTAACCTGAATTTTATTATTGCTCATCACTTCTTTTTGTTATTTTTTGTAATTAAATACTTTTTTCCTATGCAGGTCAGAGGTCAGGTTCTACTGCCATGCCCCCTACTTGCTGGTAGGCTCAGCCTCCAGAGTCTGTCAAGCTGATGGGATTTGGAGTGGCCAACAACCAGCCTGTATAGGTAATTACTGTAAAAGACTACCACCACAAAAACACCAAATAACTTTTGCACTCAAACACACTGCAAGTGTGTATGTGTCAGTTTTTAAAATGTAAACAGTATACTGCCATGATGATGATTCACTTTAGATCATATCACTTGATACATTATCTTTTTATAATATAGTGATTATAGCAAAGTAATCAGTAAAGTTTTTGTCCGCTGCCACTGTTATAGCTGACAGGAGGTTCCTACCCTTAATGTTTAGTAGTATGTCCACTGTGAATCCATAAATCCATATAATACCTTCAAACTGGTCAACTCCACTCTGCACTTGATGCACAAATCAACTTTATTATGTTCATTATCCCTGGGGCTGTGAGAGAAAGTGGCTGAACACCTGTTTTTGTGTTTGCTAATTTTTTTGTTTACTCATCTCATGAAACTCAAAACCATGTTATTCACCACAGGCTAAAGTTACAGTCCAGGGAAGATTTTTTTTTTACGAATAAGGCTTTTTTGTGCTCACTTTCGATGGAAATAGTGAATAACATAGCCATCAACGCTCCTAACACCCTTCTGCATCACACACAGAAAAACCTGCATAAATTTGAGATACAGCATTACCAGCATTGACAGAATGTTTATGTTAATCTTTGAAATATTACATATTACAATCTTTCCATAATTATGAGGAACAGACATTTTATTTACTGCAAATAAAAACATTTCATCAACAAGTTATGAATAACATTGTGTGAAATCAGATTATTGCTAAACAAGATTGTGGAGTTTACTCTTGTACACATTTTAACATTAGTATTCTTGCTCAGATAGAGCTGAAGATATTATCTAATCAATAGATGAAGTGTGTAGTTTTGATGTCAGCATTTGGTTTCTATAAAGATTTTATCTTGGAAAGCAGCCCTTCGAAGTGAAATTTACGTTCTTTTGGTAACTGTTCTGAAAGCATGAAGCTTATTTTGGAACAAGTTGTGAAATCACAGGGAAAAAGCTGAGTTATTGTGTAAGAGCTGAAGTGGAAAGCAGCCTTGTAACAACATCTCAGCCATCATAGAATTTCTATCACGTTCCTCTGCTGTAAATAACTGCATTATCTGTCATTCAAAACTATAAAATCTATCCATGGTGGTACCCATATGCCCTGACCAGTATTAAATCACTTCTTGTAACTTTTTTCTTTCATAATTTCCGCTGTCTTTTTTCCCCGTATACATTATTATAGAAGCTCAAACTAAGGTGGAAAGTAACAAAGAATATTTGCTTAAGCACTCCACTGTATTGCATTTCTGCAGTACTAATACTTTACTTTAGAATTTCCATTTTGTGCAACTTTTTACCTTTGCTCCAGTACATTTCAAAGGGAAATGTTGTCCTTTCTACTTTACTACATTTATCTGACTCACACTTTGCAGATAAAGGTTTTACTCACAAAACACACTGTGTGTTAAGTTTGTTGAATATGATGCATTGTGATGTTGTTGAGGCTTTGAATACTGTTGCCATGACTGAGTACTAGTAGCTGCATAATGCTAATCTTAGTGGAATAATTAAAAAATCCAGTAAAAACAATTGTACGTGTGTAGAAGTAGTGTAGCTAAACAAGAACATTGGTAAGCTTACAGTATGTATGAATTATCAGAATGCTTCTTTGACTTGCAGAATGTTTATAAAAATGTGAAAGCATATAATGCTCAGTGTTTGTGTGTGTGTGTGTGTGTGTGTGTGTGTGTGTGTGTGTGTGTGTAGACCCAGCCTTCAACAGCTGTCGTGACCCAGGAACTCCAGCTTATGGTATCCCTGTTATGGCCCAAGGCTTTCAGGTGAGAGTATACAGTTAACTGTATACTACTGTATAATCCTTCAAATTACATTAAATATACAAGTTAAACTTGTCAGGAAAGATACATTTAGAGGTTCTGGCATGCATTTTACATGAAATGCATGCATTTTAAATAAAAAAAATGATTAAATTAAATTGCAACTTGCTGAGTTTTGTTGGTAAGCAGGTTAGGTTTCATTGCTTAAACTTGATGAGGAGCCGTTAAACGAAAGTAAAGATGAGTATATGAGACCTTTAAGTAGACCATGTCAAAAATTAACAACAGTGTTCTACCACTTTTAAGTGATCCAAGGATGCACCGAGGCAAGTACAAAAGGATTTGCGATAATGCAAGCAGGACTAAATGCATGAATATTAATCTCCATCTGAGATACAATGGGCCTAAGGTTTGCGTAGTTCCTCAGTTGGAAAAACAAGAACCTGTCAAACACTGCAGGTCAAAAGTAAAGGCCCGGTCAGAAGTGGCACCCAGACTTTACGGATGACAAAGAGAGGCAATATTTTCTTTTGTCTTAAGCACCAGGCTTTCTGGAGCCACATAAGAACCTGTTGATGGAATATATTGGCCAAACAATCCCTAATGGAATTTAAGCAAACATGCAAATCCTTCAATTTGTGGAGGTATAATTGGATATTATCCACAATCATATTTCCCCTGACATCTCTACAAAGAGAGGAAGGGGTTTCCACCCACATTACGCAGGACTAACAATTTTACATTCACTAAAAAAGACAAAATGATTTGTTGTTGTTGTTTTATGTTTTGTTAGATTTAAAGAGTTAGCAGTGAGTTAAGGGGTCAATAAATTTTTTTGGCAGGTCTTAAGAAGCTTTAGGGTTAACAGCGAATAAAGAGGACTTTTTGTTGTGCTTCTACATCATGTAGGTTGGCAGTAAGATTTCTTTCAAGTGCCGCAAGAACTACCACATCCTTGGTTCCACCACAAGAACGTGCCTAGAAAACCTAACCTGGAGTGGAACTCAACCTGAGTGCATATGTAAGAAATAACTATGTTTTTTATTACTCTTTGTACTAATATTATTTGTCCTTATCATAGTGTGTGTTAATTCAGTTAATCTGTTTTGTTGTTATTGATGAGGTTTTTGTTGATGTTTATGTTGTACTTTACTCAATACTTGTTTTGATCTTATGGAGATTAACGCAGTGATCGCAATGTCAGCGTTATCTCTGTGTTTATTTTTCTCTTCACTCAGCCCATTCATGCAGACAGCCAGAGACCCCCACTAATGTAGATGTTCGGGCTATGGACCTGCCTACCTTGGGATACACGCTGATCTACACCTGTCAAGACGGTTTCTATCTGGCTGGGGGATCAGAGCACAGAACCTGCAAAAGTGATGGGAGATGGTCGGGCAAACCCCCGCTCTGTAAAGGTATTCAGATCCTATCTTGAAAATGCACTGCTTGTAAAACACTGTCATAATCCCATATGGCTTTAGATAAATACAGATTATCACCCTGATATTATTGCTATGCTCTCGTAAATCAGCCTCAGGTGTACCATGAATGCTTGAGTGATGTTTTATTTTTATTTTTTTAAATCACACACTCATGGCTCTATCTCATCTTAAAGACAAGGAGCGGATGGCTGTAAACACTGTGATGTATGACAACAAAACAATTACAGACAGGAAATAGACTGCCAGTTGTTTTCTGCTTTGCATTTTCCTTCCTTTTTGTCTGTAGAACCCCAGAACTGATGTCAATGTGAAGGGCAATTAGATGATTACATTAATAAATACTTATAATATTTTCTTAGTCCTGTCACACATTAAATCTGTCATCTATTCCCAACCTTATCTATACCAAATATTTTGTCAAGCTTAACCATCAAGTGAGCTAAACTAAACCTAATGCTATTTTATCTTTCAGTTGGAGTGAAGGTCAATCCCAAAGGCAGAGGAGAGTCAGATGTCCAGAAGAACAAGATTCGAGGTATGCAGAATAAACAACTACAACACACACATACATTGTAGTACTTAAACCACAGATTACTGCACTTGCAAGTTTCCTCTGCAGCTTGTTTTTGCTGTATTTCAAGTTGAAATACTGTCCACCACACAGTTTTTTAATAAACAGGATTGTCACAAAGTATTTTCCTGAGATCTCTTGTGGTAGTAGGTTGTAGTGAGTGTTAACTACAAGGTTCTTCTGTCTGGACAAGCAGTGTTGTTTTCAGATTTATACAACGAAGTCTCAGACGAGGTAAATAAATCAGCGAAAACATTCAGGTGCAATACCATGTAATACCTTGTAAGTTTGAAGTAGGATTTTATAATCAATATATGCATTTAGTGGGAGCCAGTGAAGAGAGGCTAACACCAGAGAGAAAGACCAAAGTTGTGCAATTTTTGCAAGAATACTGAAGCTGCTGAGTTTTGGGATTCAGACAGGCAGAGACTAACCCACTGCAGCTGTCAATTATGAAGGAAACAGAAGTAGATATGTTTTGTCTGGTTCTTAGGAAACCCTTTTACCCTTTTCTCGCAATCATTTCGGTTCATTACTTTGAACTTGTGGCTGGGAAAAGTTGCAAAGGTTGGGTGACAAGAACGCTGAAGTTGATCCTTTTAAACAGAAAATCACATGGAGTTACTGGTCACGCTTGAAGACAGTGGTGATACTGTTAGCGGCAGCATTAGCAGCTTCTATCTTTTGATTAACAAAAAGTCAAAAAAGCTTTAAATTTCTTCCTGTTTTTGTTTCTGTGTCTCCATTTCAGTTCCAGTGGACGTGTTCTCTCCAAACTCTGAGTGGAGCGGTTTTTACGAGTATCTAGGGAAGAGACAGGCCACCACATTTACAGTTACTGGGTTCAATGCTACCAGCGGCAGAGTTAACGTCACATTACTGGAGACCAGCGGAGTGTCAATCAGACTGTCGGGTAAGAAATCAAACACTAATGTTATTAAGAGTCACTCTAATTAATTTGACTCTGAGAAACTTCACAAAAGACCTATTATTGTGTTATTTTTTGTTTTCAGAGCTTGAAAACAGGATACATAAAACTGATCCAATAAACCAATTTCTTTAATCAGCAAAGCATCAACAAAGCCTGTCATAAGTGTTTGAAGTCACAACATGTAGGTGAAATAGAAAATGCTTCCCCCCAGTGACCCTGAAGAAGATAAGCAGATATAGAGAATGGATGGAAAATACTTTATTTCATATGGTACTAAAATGATAGTTAAATGAAAATAAAGTGGACCTGTCTTTATAAACATTCACAGTCTGCAAGGATGAAAAATGGTTTTGTGCAAGAGCTGTGGAGAATACAGAGAAACTGGTCATTAATACATTAAATAATATAACGTGCAGGGGGAACTGGTGGGAATTATAAACCGCCTGACAAGTTGTGTGCCGGGGCCCCTGTACAGCAATACATCTGCATAATCACGTCACCATCTAAAGGGCCTAATCATTACCTGAGCAACATAACCTCCCACAGCAGTGCTCCAGTGCACTTAATGCATTTTTTATTTTTTTATCTATACTGTATATATACATGGAGTATATTGTATTGAAATGACTGGCAGGTTAACAAAACAGGTAACGCTGCACTCTTGAGCGAAAACCTCCAAAATAGTGGTATTAAAGCAACTGAGAAAAACTGTCTGACTCTCCCCCTGACACTCAAGTATGTTTTGACATTTCACAATGACATTTCACAATCAGTAGTTCAGCTTGAACCCAGGGTCATGAAAGATTTTCTGCAGGTGGGAGACAAGGGCTCTCAACGTACAAAATGATTTCATTTTGAATCTGTGATATTTCTTTTACATGGACTTGTCACATCGAACAGCAACAGTTTCTTTGTTGGCACTATAGTTAACCAAGTAGAGACATGTAGCTGAAGGGTAAATGTCACTTTTTCCCCAGTAATGTGTCAGGTGCTTGGTGAAGGAAATAGAGTATGATAATTCAAAATGTCATAGTGTCTCCATTTCTCTGTTTGTCACTCAACCTGTCTGTCTGTCTGTTTGCCTACCACCCTGTCTGTCTGTCTTTCTGTTTGTCAACCTCCCATGGTACCTTTGCCTCAATGTCTTTCTCTTTTTCCTGCCAAGTGCCAACTCAAATTATAAGTTACATTGCTGTTATTTAAATTATACCAGGTCCAGGCACTAACCCCATTCTTTGTACCTTCAAAACAATTTCTCTCTCTGTATCTGTTCATCCAGGTACCTATAAGTCAGAGGAGAACCAGCTGCTGTTGAAGGTCTACCAGGTGAAGGGCCCGGCAGAGCATTTCCTCAGCAAGTTTAAAAACGACAACTGGGCTATGGATGGATATGTAAGACAAACTTCCTCTTATTTGTATCGCAATTTTAATGTGAATATTTTTGGACAACAGAATTATAATAACAGGATATGAACGAATCATTAAAGTCGATGAATGATGGTATTGAATTATTGCCCTGCCCTACCCTGTCACAATAACATCGTACCGTCCACACCACATTACTCTCCCTGCACCCACTACTCTAGACGAGGTAGAGGTGTATTGAAATTCCAGACAAATCCTCAGTCACATTATGCAAAACAGATTTTGAAATCTAATGAACTCTAATTAACATCTTTTCAAATAGAGGAATGATGTGGTTTACCGAGAAGCTTAAATTGTTTCCATAACAAAGGTGTAAGAAATAAGTTATTCCATAAAATCATCACCATTAGCTGAAGTTGCTAAAAGTCATCAGGATCCAGAAATCCCAATACATATCTATGTATTTGTTACTACGGATACAATATAGTTGAAATGAAAGTGCTGTCAGTTTAAAAAGGAAGACCTTTTCCTTTTATTAGTCTGTCCACAATGTTTACTGTCTTTTAAACTTTTATAGGCTGAATAATATAGTGTCGTACAAAAGGAAGACATCCAGTAATGAACTATTTGCAAAGTTACCATTATAAAGAATGGAGGTTTTTCTCCTGCATGTCACATCTAATTGCCATCTGTCATCTGGGGTGATCTCTTCTGCCCAGTGGACACAGCAGGACAGCTTCTCCAACAACTATGTCTGATTTTATTTTTCACACAGTAGATAAATAGAAATGTAACAGCTGTGACTTCACCCACTGAACTGAAGGGGCATTTCAAAGGAATAGTAGATCAGATAGATGAGAACAACAACTCTCTGAATATGAAGCCACAGCTAGGAGACGGTTAGCTTAGCTTAGCTTAGCTTAGCATAAAGACTGGAAACGGAGGGAAACAGCTAGCTTGGCCAAAGATTAAAAAAATCTTCCTACAAGAACTTCTAAAGCTCACTAATTAAGATGTTTATTTATTTATCAGTAAAATAAGAAAAAAAACATGTAAAACAGTTTGTGGTTTTACAGAGAGTTACATGCTGGGACCTTTTCTTGGCTAGGTACACACTGATCATACTCTATTTACTAAAGTGCACTATAGTCAAGTCAAGTCAAATTTATTTATAAAGCACATTTAAAAACAACACACACTGACCAAAGTGCTGTACAGGTAATTTGCATTGAAAAACACACTATAAAATACAAATACAAAGGAGCAACCCACAAACATAACAATACACAGCGCAAAAGTACCGGCACCATATCATGATGTACCGAACGCCAAGGAATAAAAGTGTGTTTTCAGCCTGGACTTACAGGAAGCAATGGAGGGGGCAGCTCTGACAGAGAGTGGAATGCTATTCCATAGTCTAGGGGCAGCAACAGAAAAGGCTCGGTCGCCTCTGTTAGCCTAGACCGTGGGACAGCCAGGAGTCCCAGGTTAGATGACCTGAGGGACCTGGAGGTAGAAATATTTCTCTTCTGCCGTTTTATTTGAGTGTCCGAATTCTGAGTGTGAAATGTATTCACTATATATTGCCCAGAAAAAGCTCCAACAAGGCATTGCACTTTAGATTTGAAAATTACCGTTGTGCAACACTACACCTATCAGTGATGACGCAAATTGATGATGATTAATAAGTTACCAAAGTCTCACTTTGTTGCTCATTATAGAGTAAACTACTGTATATAGGGAGTAGTGAATGAGTAAATGAGGGAGTGATATCAGACATAGCCTTGTTGTCACCGTGAGGTTGCAAGGCATGCCACAGAGACTCCAGGACATTATTGGCCTGGCCAATAAATAGTTCCAGCATGTAACTCCCCATAAAACCACAAAACTGGGGCTCAGATATTGTTGAATTATTGTACATTTTCTCTGTGTATTCATAATTTCTCTTGGATGTGCATAAATTGTATTTTCTTTCTTTAGACTGTAAATGTATTCAATCACCTAAATTTAATATGAATGTTGAATTCTAAGGGTGTATAGAAATAAATAAATAAATAAATAATAAAGAGCAAAAAATAAAGATAGACAGTCAGCTTTGTGGGGTTCCATGTTCCATGTAGACTTTTTAACTTAGTTCGATGTGATATTTGAAGCTGGGACTTCTGAAGATGTCTACAACTGGGGAATGGATTAAAAATCTGATCCTGTTTGAGGAGAGAGGGTGGGATGAAGGAACCAAGTGGGAAGATTGTAAAAGATAGTATCAGGCAGGGATGGAGGAAAAAAGGATGTACGAAGGAAGGAAGGAGACACATAGACAGCCAATGCATCATGTTGCGAATGACAGAAAGAGTATAAGGGAGGAGAAGAGTCAGGCTAAAAATGGCCAAGTTGTGATTCCTGAAAAACAATCTTTTTACAGTTAGAAGATGAAATTTCGATTGTCAATTTGGGGGTAAAACATTGCTGCTTCAATCTCCAAACAAGAGATGGTGGAGAGGGGAGGAGAAGGAGGTGGGGACAGGAGAGAGGCCAGAGTACAGGATGTGGAGAGATACTGTTGACGAGGGGAGAGGACGGGATGAAACCTGACACTCAAATGTATACGGCGTAATGTAAAATCCAAAGAAAAAGAATTGTTTGTTTAGAGACGTACTTCTACTGCAATCCTCAATTAAGCTGGCTCCTGTTAGCTTGATGTTGTCATCCATCTGCAGCCAATTATACAGGAAGGTAATTACATATTTGCCTGTCCGTTCTTAAAATATTCTCACCCTGCAACTACACCTGTCTCATACATCCTATTTTTGAACCACAAGCCACTTTTTGACACTTTGATTAGAATTCTGCACTGTTTTCATAGAGAAACTTCCTGCTGTGGTTTGCTTAACAGAGTTGAAGCCCGCCCACCATACTACCACTTGTTTCTTTGCACCTCCATCACATAATGAAAAAACATATACAGTACCTCCCACTGTCTGTGCAAAGAGCTCATATTAAACTGTATGTTTTGTTTTCCAGGTGACTGCAGAATCAGACCAGAAGACGTTTGTCTACCAGGGGCACATTCACAGTAAAGACTTTGGCAAGTTCCATCTGACGCGGCAAGGTGAGTCTGTCTGTAACCGATCAGCACCGATAACAACCACATCAAACAGTACAGCCGTGATCTTTCTGGAGCACAACTGAACTCATACTGAAAGTGGTACACTGTGGAAAATTAAAATATTCAGTCAGATTGAAGAAATATTATTGAAATGTCTTGGTTAGTGTAGTGTAAAATAAATCTCACTTCTGACTGAGTAAACATGAGAAGCAAAGCTCAAGTATACAGACTAATAATGCAAGAAGCATCTATTACATGTGTACAACAGGGTGTTTGCGTGTTATGTGTTCATGCATGTGTGGTTTTATCTGTGTCTATCCCCAGGCCCTGTAACCATGGCGATGGACCCATCCAACCCCTACACAAACAGCAGCTCTGTGGCAGCAGCCATCTTAGTTCCCTTCTTTGCCCTCATCCTCTCTGGATTTGCCTTCTACCTCTACAAGCACAGGTAAGCTACTGTATATCCTCAATGTAAATCCATCAAGAAAACAGACAACCAGCAGAGATGAATACAAAACAGGTCTTTGCCTTGTGGCTTTGCCTGCTGTCTCTGTACAAAACGGTAGGTTTGATGCCCTCAGTCAAAAGTAATGTAAAAGCATATCATTAAGTACAGTGTAGTAAAGTAGAAGTGAAATTATAACACACACATGAACAGCATGTTGATCAGTTGATCTTTAACAGGTTCACCTAATGAATAAATATAAGAAAATATCCACCTTGAATAATTTCCTTATGCAAATATAACTTAATTTCAAGAGTGTCTTTGCATATTTAATTTTCATTTTTCAGTACCACACTATTCCCTAATTTGCTTTGTCTAATTCTGTAATTTATTTCATACATTTCCTTGAAACACCCACTAACTTATTTTCTGTTGCATTGCATTGTGCTCTCTCAAGGCTCCTGTCAATGAAAGTCTTATTACAGCGTATCTGCCTTTTAGTAAACGTTGGGGTAAAATGGTGGGACCTCTCATTCTGAGGGGCCGGCACCAAAACTTGAGCCTGTGTATATCAAGCTTCTCAAAGTAAGAAATGAGACAAATTGTCCATCCTACAAGCAAGTGTTGTTAAGCATCACCCAATGAACGAACCTAGTAAAAATCTTCTTTAATGACACTGAAAATTGTATATTGATGTGAATTTGGTTGTGTATGAGATAAAAAATAAGTATGAGTATTACCAAATAGGTGCAGGCAGACAAGTAATTTACTTGCGACCTTCCAAATCGGCAGTCCACCAGCATGTGTGCCTTTGACAACCTTGCACCAACATCCCAGTAGAGTCCATGTAGTTAAGAGAGTAATGATATTTTGTTTTCTTTGAATCATTAATTTATGAGTCTTCTGTTCCAAACTGAGTAGAGGTGATGGCTGTTTGATACACACTGTATCCTAAAACACTATTGAAATATATTGAGTGGATCAGATAAGAGTTTTTTGGAAGGACAGGCAAGTTTACAGGAGTTTTAAAACACAATTATAGCTCCAAAACTCCAAGCGCACCATGAAGGTTTAATCTGATTGACCTTAGATATGAATTATTGTTCCTAGAGAGTTCACAAAAGACTTACAATGCCTAAAGATGTAAGATACTTATAAGATAATTATATTGAGGGTAAAATGTCATCATTAACGTGTCCTGTTTAAGACTTATGTGAGATTTTTCATCTGAGGGGTGTTCTGACTTCTGCACTTCGTCATTCAAAGTTTTACACAGTCATCTTACTCATCTAACAATAGTCATTATTACATGTTAATCTGCTGGATTGTCATTTATGCCAGCTGTATGCTATAGTATTCTATCTGCAGTGAAAGTGTAGTGTTCTCAGCTATTGATGTTATTGATGAAACACAGACTGTATATCGAGGTAGAAACATGCTTTGTTAACCAGTTAGTAATGTGCTTTGCTATGTACTAACTAGTTAGTATAGTAAATCCTGTGAATGCTCAGATGTTGACTGCTCTGTGCAGGGCCATGCAGACTTACACAGATACTGAAAGTACATTCTGCGTAGTGTACCAATAGCTGATTATGCTAGAAGATTACTAACAGTACCATTACATTACTTTACACTTTTGTTACACAACCTGCCTGAGTTGTTGTGTGTGCTAGTGCAATGCTAGTGGATGTATATTAAAGCTGATGGTTGTATGCAGGACATTGTCTGCTGACACAGATGACAATGAGAGACCAAAAGACACCTGGGGGCCTGGCGGCAGGTAAGACTGGCACCTGTCATTCACCTGGTTTCAAACAGCAACCAGATCTCCGCCCGCCGCCACATCCTCCGTCAAACATCGCATCCCTTGTTTTAAGATTTTTCTTCATGTTGTTAAGTAAGGCTGCACAATTGACTAACATATAAAAGTTTAATTTTCTGAACTGAACTGAATTGTTTACTTTGTCTTCTATTACTGGAAAATAAAAATAAAACCTGTAAACCAAAATATTGTTTCAGAGGGAAATGGAACAAAGAGACATATCAGCTAAAAGTAACTGGGGTGACATTTATACCCAGGAGAAAATTAACATATAATTTTAAGGTTTTTAAAAGCAGTGCAGCCCTACTGTGTCAAAACAGCAATCATATAAAGCTAGACGGAGGACATTTTATTTTGTCTTTGATCTCATTGTCATCTCTCTGTCAGCATGATGTCATCAAGAACAAATACAGTATTTGACCTACTATAAACTGCTCTAATTGAGACAAGTAATGTGTATACTTCTGTATGCTTTTGCTTTTTTTTCTACTGTTACCTATAACTTTCAGTACTTTCATCTTGACATAGTAGGTGTATGGTAAAGTTAACTTTGCTAACATAATTCGTAGCCCAACATAATGGTAAACCAACAGAAATAGAAAGGATTTCGTCACATAACAGTGTAATAGCTTAAATGAGAAACCAAAAGCAAGTGTGTGCACTGCAGTGTCTTCCTGCTTTGGCTCTTGTGCCTGTACAGTATCTATAATACTGTCAAAGCAATTATGTGTGCATTTTTTCATTCTACCAATAAAATTAAACTATTGCACCTACAGCCACAACCAGAAACTAGTGCAGCGACTTGAACTACTGCCACACAGGGAGGTCTGCGGTGTGTGTTGGTGTGTGTGCAGTTTTGTAAAGTAATGGGTTGAGCATGTAGGGTAGGCTTAGTGGCTCCCCAGGGTTGGATTTCTACCATTGCACACACACACACACACTCTTAATGAGGTCAGAGTCAAACAGCGTTTCAGCTGCACCACTCCTCCCTGCTAATAGTTCCACAGGGTTTGGGAGTAAGTGATTACATCTAACTGGATTATAGGACCTGATTATCCAAAAATGTAATCTGCGACAAACAGACAAATTAGGAGGGGGTAGTCATATTTCGCTGCGTTTGAACCCCTGCAGGAAGTTTATTAAAATCCTCATTCAGGCAGATTGAGCAATAATATATTCTTTTGAACTAAAACCATCGGGTACCATTTGCAGGATGATGGCAGGTTGCATGCTCGCTGACACACTCGCATGAAAGCAGCACATGGGCACTGGGCAGCTGAACCACTGAAGCAGACAGTTGTTATGGTTCATGTTCCTGCTCCTGCTGTAATTTTCCCTGCAATTTGTAGATTTTTTTTTACCAGGAACCTGCTGTTACTAGGTTTGCGCCTTTAATCTCAAAAGTAAAGCTGCCAACATGTCTAACAAGACAGCTGAAAGGACAGAGAAGGCTATTTTAAGTTTACTTTTTTTGAGGTTTTTCCTATACATCTACTAAGACATTCTGCTGTTCAGTTAAGCTTGAACTCATACATCCTTCATTTCCCAGAACACCTGTGCTTTTTAGATCAGCGATGTTAAATAAGACTTGCAATGCAAATTATAACATCGTGTATGTAGTCTGTCTTATTTTGAAATGTTTAGACTTTTCACATTGACTCAAATAAGTGCTACTATCTCGCAGTCAGCTGGAATCTTTTCACTTGAAGCTTCAAAAGGGGATTTTTTAAACAGTTGGGGGCAAAAATGCTCCAAAACAAACTCGTGAACACCATTATTTCCTTCTCATTTTGTTTTTCAGGACACGTCCGAAGGTCCAGTTCAATGGCTATGTCGGCCATGAGAGCTCCAATGGCCAGGCATCATTTGAAAACCCAATGTATGATACCAACATGAAGCCTACTGAGGCTAAGGCAGTTCGATTCGATACCACACTGAATACAGTCTGCACTGTGGTATAGTCCAACAAACCTGCCACTACCTACACAGTGGTTCAGTCCAGCCTCCCTGTTGCAGCCTGCGGTGTGGTTTCAGAGAAGAAAGAACAGACTTATGATTTGGACTCGTCACCATGAGCAGTCTGTGTTGTAGCATGCTGGTCCCCTGTCAGCATAATCTGCACAGTGATGCAGCTCTGCTCCACCTCCGACCCGAACAATGGTATCATCCACCTCTCCCTGTAGTCTGAAAGAGCGAAATAAGATGGAACCAGTAAACAAGGGAGCAGACAATAACGTCATCAAATAACATGAAATCTGTTGTTCAGGAGATCAATGCTGGGACCACAATTCTTCTTAAGCACTGTTGCTATTCAGACATCAAGGATAAACACAGAAAGATGGTACAACTAATTGAACTTCCTCCAAGAGCGACAACTTCATTGAACAGGGCTCGTCCAGTGTAAGTTGACTTCTGCTAAATTTGACCCACCCTCCTTGTGGAAAGGGCCAGAGTCATATGGCCCTCAAGTACCCTCCCTGCAACCTGAATAGTGGTTTACCCAACCAAACCCCATGCCAAATTTGCACAGTGCTATAGGCTTACTAACTCCCCTGCTGCAGGCCAGACATGGGTTTGACCGATGCGAGGTTCTACCCTCAGGGGAAGCACATAGACTATTCCACCCTTCAACCCCCTCCAGACATCGAATAGTAATTGGATGGTTCCTATTATGTCAACACAAAAACCATCATTGGTGCTGGACCAAAAACCTCCCTCTGGACTTCCATCACGCTGGACTTGACAGGACTGGACTCTCTGACATAATGACAGCTTACAGAGTCTGTTTTGTTGGAATTCGGATATTGATTGTACAGACTGCTGTTAAGTTGACAACCAAATGCAGTCAATGCAGTGACAAGTTCAACCAGACCAGTTCTTTTAAAGAAAATGATACTCTCATCCAGTACTAGGTACTAGTATTAAATGAGTACTAGGTGTGGTGGACTAGTACAGGACAAGCCAGGGTGAAATAACACTTGCAGATAAGTTTAAAATGTTTGTTTTAGCCTACTTGGAGAACTGAATGGGTTAGATTTAATATAGCAGGACAATCACAGAGTTAGATGAGTTGTCAGCCAATAATGGATTTTCAAATAGGTTTCTGTGATTGTCTTTACCTTCTGCCACTTACTGTATTGCCTTTTATGACAATGTCTACCTGCAGTATTTGGCAACTAATTAGGCTAAAACATACCAAATCAAGCATTTGCAAATGCTATTTTCCCCAGGTTTAGTATGAGAAACTGTGAACTAGTTCCAGATGAGTTTTGGATGTTTTCAAATATTCTATAGAGTTACTACACACTTAAAATCAGTCCTACACACTATATTCCACACTAGCACTAGGCAGACTGTGCTGAACCAGAAAACCAGACATTTGCGTTGCCAGGCTGGTGTACACAATGGACTGGTTTCCAGAGGCCTGTATAACACATTCAAAGAGTCAGACAACTGATTCTTGTTCTTGGACTAGCCAGGATTCTGTGCTTGGTGGCTGAACAAGTGGAAGCCTGGAGGCAATAAGCTGTCAAGATCGTTGACTGCTGCAATCAGCTGTGGCCAAATCCAGGAAATGATTTGTCTTCTCGTAACTCTGGTCGGGATTATCAGTCAAGTGATGACTGATTTCTTTTCTACAGTATACTCTCCAGCCACAGAATCAGAAATAGATTAACACATTAACAGACAGACTGGTTGACTGACAGAAATTAGACAGACGGACACAGAAAGATAGACGCCTCTGTCAGTCGTGCTGGAAAAGAGAGACAAGGACAGGTTGCTATGGAAACAGAGGCAAATAGTTGTCTCTAATTGTCTCTTCTGGCATTTTTCTTCAGTGAAGATATTGATGAACAGACTCCATGTTCAAAAACCCAGTGGCCCCATGGGACTTCCCAAACCACTGCTGCTGGGGACCCCAAAATATAAACTTTATATAAACTCTTAAACCGCACAAATTTTGCACTAGTGTGTTTTTCTGACTGGGTTATGAAAAAATGAATAATTTTTGGGTCTGAAATGGGTTTGAAAAATGAGTCATTCAAAAAAGAGAATTTTATTCAGAAAACTTCTATCTTTAAAAAGACGGCAAAATGACTAAATACAGGGTTATAGAGTGTTTGTATATACACATTTATATTTCACACTCCCTGTTAGCAGAAGGTGTGACCACATGCTATACCGTTGTTTATTTTGTTGCCATGACAACATGCTAGCCAACCAGAAAGTTGGGATCAGTTTACCTGTGGACCTCCGAGCTTCTAGTGTCACGAAATGACACCACTTCTTCTTCTTTCTTTTTTTTTCTTCTTTTTCTTTTTTTTGCCAATTTTAGAACAGTGGCTGTTTCTGAAAGCTCATACTGAATACTGTTGCTACTATAATATGTGGAAGAAATATACAGAAAGGCTCACATCCATAATATGCAGTATGGTCCCAATGAAACACTTGTACTACACTGCTAGTTTTATTTATAGGCTTTGAACTCCATCATTTTCTGAGCTACTGTACAGTGCTCTTAAGGTACACTAAATAGTACACAAAGATGAAATAGTGTCTCAATATGGGCTCATTTCTTCAGTTGATCACTTGTAGTAGCAGACAGTGTGAGCTTTCAGAAACAACACGTGACAGTTTCTCTAACTCTCTTTAAAAAGATGTGTTGTAAAGTTTCCCCAACTGCTCATGTTGTCATGCATCATCTTTCAACACATTTTACATATCTGATGCACATGATGTTAACACACCTTTTTAAAGAGCCCGCTGTGTATGTGTGATCTGTTTGAGAATTGGTCATTTAAGGCAGAGGACAAACAGATACAGTATGAAGACAACATGCACAATTATTGTTGTCGACAGTTATCGCCCCCGGAGCCCCCCATTGTTTGAGAAATACCTCGTGTGCAGAGAGTAAGTTACATCCTGCTTATCAATGCTGGAACCTCACTGCAACAAATACACAAGCTTAGCGAGTGAGACCTTGCATTCAGCTTATTTCCTGGTATTTTGAGTCACAATGTCGTACTAACACCCATGAGTCCGCAGGATTTAAGAAAATTCACTAGTTTCAAATCACTTGCCAAGCTTGTTATTTCTCGCAGTGTTCTCTCAAAATATTTTTATTTTTCGAAAGATGCTGCACTTGGTTTAGATCACAGATGTAACTGCTTTCAGTGTGTGTCTTTCAGTGTCTTCAGGCCTGTTTCTTGTTTGTTTCACACTCCATGCGCACCATTCTGGCATTAGGTTTACACTTCAGGCACTGGCTTTAACCTGCATGATTTTAATTGTCCAAATGAATTTTCCTTTATGTTCCCCATGTTTTCAAATATTCAGTCTCAAGCCGTCAAACTGTCATACCTGCAAACAATAAATCACAAATCCATTAATTTACACATATGATACCAAGTGGTGAGTGGGGTGTATGAGAGAAACTTTACAACTGATAAAATGAAGATTTTGTCTATGAAACACATGTTATATTGCAGTGTTATATTCCAGGCCAAGACTCAATTCACTAAAATCTGAGTGGATTTTCCCTAGAACTGAAAAAAAAAACATTTGGCATGAGAAGGTTGTCACATTTTGAAACAAGTGAGAATGAATTAACAAGCAAATGGCAGTTTCTATTTACATTTTCAGCTCATTTAATTGAAAATGAATCTACTCCAGACGTGAATGTTGCAAATGAAATGTCCTGAAACAATGGGGATTGTGTTTGGAAGCATGACTACGAGATATTGTTGGTATCATAATATCCATTGTCCGCCTGTCATTCACAGTGTCAGGGTCATGGTCATGGTCAGACAGCCAGAGACATGTAAACGAGTGTGAGGCACAGAATATAAAGATATGCAGACGTGTGCGTACTGGCTGTAATACTGGCAGTGGTTAAAAAGTGCGACACATGTTCAAAATCTCTTCACAGAAATAAAGAAGACATCTGTAAACAACAGTAGAACGTCTGCTCAAAAAATAAGTGAGCCTCCTCTCTTTTTATTGCTGGAGTGCTCCCAGTGTCTCTATTTTAATTGATTTAATTAATTCAGTTGAGATTTCCTATGGAGTCAAGAGAGCATAATAGAGCCTGAAAATTAGAGGCTGCAAGGTTTCCACAGGCGTAATAAAAAGTCTAATTTTTAACAATTAATGACACAGATCTGATCTCCCAGTGTGCCCAAACAAGAACATGTAGACTCCACGTTGTCCCCGTTTATTCAGAGAGGTACAACAGAGGTTAGATTTCAGATCTCATGTACCCACAGAAATTCGGGGAAATGCAAAGTGACTGTTTTAGCAAATATGACACACATGCCATAATACGACCTCAAGCTTACAGCAGAAAGTTATTACAGTGTTTTTGTAACATTTCTTCTCCTTGATTCTAATACCTGGACTCTGATCAAATTAGACTAAAGATATGCTCAGTCATGGTGGAGGTGCAGACACAGTTAGAGTGAACCCAGCCCTGGAGTGTTGAAGTGCTAGATTACAGCTAAACAGAAATTAAATATTACACATTTTTATTCAATATATTAAAATATTTCAACAAAAAACTCTTCAACTGGGTCACAGAAATAGATCTCCGTTGTGTCCAGTTTATACTTAAAAGGAGAGAGGTGTCGAGCTGATAGCTGGAGATAATTCACTTTCTTGACTATTTAATTAAAATTAAAGGAATGTGAATGATTGAAATGGGAAGAAAGGCACTCCTCTGTGAGGTCTATTGTTGTATTCCTTTTTTTGGACATGATCTTTCAATAGACAACATTTTTATTGAAGCCGAAAGTGTGTCGCTTATTTTAAATCTTAATAGAATCAAATTGTATAACAAAGGACCTTCCTGGTGTAATGAGATACTCTTGTTCGGTATAGCTATTCTGTTTCTGTTGGAAAATGTAGGAAAGACAATGGGGAGCCTGCACATACTGTGAGGCTGATACGGTGACTTCTGGCCTCTACCCTCTCTCAGTCAACTTCGAAAAATGAGTTGCATGTTATCCTTCTGAACATGACACGTCCCTTCTCTGAGATACCTTGAAAGATTTACATAATGTTCTCTTCATGCAAGACTTTTTTTTTTTTTTTTTTTTTTTTTTTTTACAATTTGTGTTAAAGTTTCCACATTTGTCTTTCATTCGGCGTCGTCAGCAGTCCTCCCCGTTTAAAAGAGCGACAGCTGTTTAAAAAAAATAATAAAACTACCCACTAAACTTTAAAATGCCAAGGTTGTTTGTTCTTCTTCAGCTAAGACTTTTCACAGTTTGGGAAGAAGTTTCTACATTTGTCCCTCACTTTCTCTAAAGTGGTATTGTCAGCAGTCCTCATTGAAACAAAGGGGCCCAGGCTGCTGCGAGCTTTAAAAAATACCAGCTAAAATTGTAAATGTCACGCATCGCCCTTTCACACAATGTCACATGGCAGAGATGAGTTTCCCCCCCCCCCCACCAATTACTAAATACAGAATAGATTCAAAGCAGAAATAAGATGTATCTAAATTACATCAAGATGGGTTTTAACTGAGAGTCATTTAACAGTGATGCAAATACACCCAGGGAGGACTGCAGAGGGATGTCTCTGAACTTTTCCTGTAGGAATACTGTAGGAAAATCCAGTTGCAGTCCTGCTTGAAGAGGAACTGTGTCATGCATGTGTTCATATGTGGCTCAGCAGCCACATGGACCTGTAGATGGATTTTTATCTGTGCTGGAATTTTATTTCCAGATGGAAATCGGACGTTCCTGTGTGTGTGTCTGTACAATTCTTAGGCAATCCTTGTCTTCTCTCCATTAAATGCTCACATTACACTACACTACATATAGTATTCGGGCTGTTTTCTGTTTCAGTTTGTAGTGTAATTGCATTAAAATATTCAGTATTGCAGGTCTTTGTTTCACCTTCTTCTCAATAGTTTGGATAGGACAAACTTCTCATGCCATACGTTCAGCATCAGAGCTTTGAAGAAAATCTACAACCTGAATTGTGTGTCTGCACTGAAAGCGAGTTGACTGCCGCTCTGCTTCGCTCATCAGTGCAAAGGATGAATAATTATCATTTCGGCACATGGCAGCTTGTAGATTGGGACGCCACACATATCAGTGCTACATTCACACGTTACAGTGACAGGACGCGTTCTCCGCAACACATATTGACATGCAGTAAGTAAGTTTGTTGCTTATAAATGTGTACTGAAAAATATCGTTTAATCTTTGTTGTCCCAAATGGCAAGTCCTCGCCAGGAAGTTGCCATCATCATTAATGTTATCGTTTCAAGCACCATCATCACCGTCATTATCATCGCTGTCGCCTCTCACCATCATCATGTGCTGCTGAACTTGAAGTAGGTGCAAAAGAAAAAAAAATTTTGTACAGAAATCTATTTTTTATGGAGAATTTGTAAAAAAAAAAATTATTAAACATGCTGTACTTTTTATGATTAATGATGTAGGTACAACAAAATCTTGTTCATTAAAGTCAATGTTTTTACTGTTACACACCATGTAAAAATCTATGGTTCAAACTGAGTATCAAATATCAAAGTGTCATATGATCTCTTTTGTCCATTATGGCTGCTTTTACACAGGAACAGAAAACCTTGTGGGACCCAGAGCTAACTGCCCTCATACTGGAGAGACGCTTATCTCTGGATCACACCTGTAAAAAAAAAAAAAATCTCCTATTCACAATCTAAAACACTTCAGTCTTATAAAATGTGTCAGTTCCAACTCTACCTCCACAGCAGAGTATGTGTGTCTTTTGAACATTGACATTTTTAAGTCAGCACTTACTGAAAAAAATATGGCATATAATGTACTGTGATGATACATAGAACAATTTTAGGTGGCTTCTAATGCAGCAGCTGTGCCATAAGAGTTGCCTGAGCGTTGATGATTTCTCACATTAAAATATCTTGTTTACGTACATTTTTTTAATTGATTTTAGACACACACACTTTGCACTGAACAAAAGAATGAACACCAGATGTTTAGTGTCACAATGTCATGAACGGTATTCATGGATGGGTTGAAGATGACACTTCCTTTAAAAGACAGTGTTCTTGTGTAACAGCAGCCCTGTGTGGCTGATCCTAATGTCTATATCTGGGAGAGGGATGACTTCCACAGGCACAAAAGATTTTGGATGACTTGACCCCTTTACGGCCCAAAATCTGACCTCATGTCTGTCTGAACAAGGAGGAATCTGGTTCTCATTGCTTAGACATTCTGGGGTTTAGAGTGGAAAATGAAAATGTGGTCAATTTAGGCTCTAGCAGCAGCTTTAGCAAATGGGAAACAGTTTTGGAGGCTCCTATCTTGACTGGTAAAACAAGGTACTCTTAAGTTTTGAATTAAAGGGCAGAAAATTACATTTTTCTGTCCTCTCATGGGATAATGAGTGAGAAACAACATGGAGTGTTATAAAGGGTTAAACAACAGATACTGTATGTGAATGCAGCCTCACAACCTGCTGTTAAAGAGACAGTTTATCTATCAGCTATTTTGAAAACATTATTTGAGAATAAAGTTTTTGATACAATATTTTCTCCTATGTACCAATGTTTTTATTTTGTACTGCTATCCTGATATATGAACTGCGCTTTAGTATGATTTTGTTTGGTTAAATATGTTAAATTGCAAACACAGAGTCAGCATGAAGCCTCAGTCCTGGGTTTAAATCTGACCTGCCCGGCTGAAACCTCACTGCGTGCATGTTTTCTTGGGTTTCCACCAGCTGCTCCAGTTTCCCTGCACAGTCTAAAGATATACTTGTCAGGTGAGTTTATATTATTGTTTGTCTAGGTTTATTAGCCCTCTAACAGACTGCCGACCCATCCACAATGTACCCTGCCTCTCACTAAATGCATGTTGGGATGGGCTACAGCCTGGATGGTTTGACAAACACACTGAAATACAGGTTCATGAACCTCTGTTGATGGTTACCATATGGACTGTTTGCTTAATTTTGAATGCACAGCCAAAACCCTGCACAGGCTGGTCATTTCAATGCGGAGCATCTTAATCCAGTCATTAATAAGGGATAATCCATTGCAAAGTGTGTGTTAAAGAACCTCATGTTTGCCTCTGGATCGAGTGTAAAGTATAGAATAATCTACACTGAGCCATTCAGTTACTGATCGCAAACAATGTTAGTGCTTAACTGTAGGGATTGGAGTGGATTATCTCACTTATTGCACTGTAACCAGTATTGGTTGCTAATATTTTGTTGTAGTGCGCTCTTTAAATAGAAACTTTTTGATGGCACAATCTTTGCCACCCTTAGAACAAGTGTTACAAGTACTGCACTAACAAGTGTTGGTAGCCTCTTCTCCATAAACATGGTATTTATACGCACACCTTGGAAAGACATTTTAAATCAGACTATTATTGTTGAAGAATGTTGGGCTTAAAATGTTTGAAAGAAATTGCAAAGTTGGTGTCCTTTCTGGACTTGCTACTTTACCAGCATGTTACCATGGTTACACATGTTGGTCAGAAACTTCGGGACCAGCAAATCATATCACAGAGAAATTCAATATATGTAATACACAAGTAAAGAGATTCCATCAGTGACTCATGAAACTAGAGAAGGAGAGAGCTGCAGCCGTGAAGGGAGAAAGCAGCACAACCAGTCAGCCGCAGCAAGTGACTGGTTGGAAACCCCCGAGCAGAAGGATGACTTGTAACAGCTGAAACTTTATTTATACAGCACCTTACAAAACAAGGTTACAGGCTGCTTTATGGGAAAATTGGGGATTAAACATTTCAAGACTTTAACAAGAGATTGGGAGATAAGGTGCATGGAGCAAGAAATAAAACGGGGACAAGTAATAAAAGTAAATAATCAAAATAATTAAAAGGACAAAGCGTTAAAATAAAGGAAAACAGAGAAGACAAACTGGAGACGTAAAGTAAAAGCTGATATTCATAAGACGCCAGAATAGAGTCGATGTGATCTTGTCTCTTTGAATTCAAAACCCTCTTCAGCCCCTCTGACCTGCCAGTGACTCCATCATTATAAACTCCTGTTGTCTGGACAAAGTCTGTTCAAAGTTTATGAAAGTTTATTTTAAAGTCCTGCAGTGATCAAATATTTTACAATGATATGGTAGTAGGAATTTTAGAGTAAACTGTAGAACATGATGCACATACAACTAGAATACTTTCATTTGTCAAATGTGGCTTCTTGGTTTTGAATATTTTAGTCAGTTAATGTGTCACATAGCCTCAATAAATTTGAATTAGCAGATACAGGACATGTATATTAGCACATATGGAAGTAAAAGCATATGGCTTTCTCTAGATCAGCAGGACAGGAGACCGGAAAAAAAAAATTTGTTTTGCTCCTCAGCTGGAGGAACCATAAGTAACCTCATCAACAAGAAACATGTCAATATTTAAATACAGTTTATGGCTGCTGGCTTGACATTGACAGCTTGACAGACGGAGAGAGTTTTGAGACAACCACAGCTTTATTTCTGACTTTATTAAAATATTCAAGTTCTCGTCTAAAACAAAGGGGACTTAGGATGGATCCTTGGGGAAACACCACAGATGAGAGGTGGCCACTGAGGAGGAGGCATCACCAATCACTACAGAGAATGATTTGAAAAGGGGCATGGTAATAATAATAGCTATTATTAAAAAATATAATGAATACAAAACATTATTACAAAAAAAAAAATATGCCAAGAAATGTTAAAAACTGTCATGTTTGTGCAGGGGAGTCAGGTGAGGACCGTCTGATGGCAGCGTTTTGTACACTCAGGTGATAATTAATGTGACAGGAACAGGAAGTGGAGACCACACACTACCTGGCATGGTTAGCTAGTTAGCGCCAAAAAAGCAATTAAGGTGTCGTTCTGTGGAAGGAAAATCTCGAAGATGGGCCAGATGGTCTTCAGATCTTCACCACACTTGTACTTAACTAATTAACTTCAACAAAAACAACTGAGTCGAGATGAGTTCAGATGTGAATAGAGTTTACTGCAGAATCAACAAATTACAGCAAACACGAGTCCTTCCATGGAGCGACTGCTCATACAGTGTACAGCTCTTCACTTTTATACTCTTCTCTCACCCCTCCTTTTTCTCCTCCTCTTGTGGAGCCTAATACATGGCGCCGCCCGTTGACCTTGACTTGGTGGACAGATTGTTTTCTCACATCTTGGTCCAGACACCATTGTATTTCTTTTTTTTGGCAAATTCTCCTCATCCAATAACTAATTGTGTCATATTCTAGATTCTCTGCCAATTCCCATAGGCCCAATGTTTCAGATTAATAAATAATAGTATCTGACTGCAGCTGCTCCTGTTTTTTTTTAAAAACAGGGTACATTTGGTACTTTTATTGTTCATTGTTCTTCCAGCCGTCACCTCCTTCACTATGCTGACTCATCTTGTACTGTTTGATACATTTTTAGTGTGTGATACATTAAGCTGTGACCTCTCTGACTTGGTTCTACTTACAGTGTAGAACTAATTTTTCTCCTGTGATTCAACTACATTGATTATTATTTCCCACAGTTCCCACTTCTTTTTCTCTCTTCACCTGATGATTTTGGGATCGACAGCAAACTTTTGTGTTACTTTGACCAGTTAAACCAAGCTACTGTACGTGACATGAGACTGGTTGAAATAGGGAGAAAGCAGACGCTGTACTGTTACCACTATCATTTTAGCACCAGGTCTTCACTGCATTCTCTGACTTTTGGTGCCTTCACTGCTGCATGAGAAAATCGGATTTCCACACTTGAGCTGAATAACGACGAAGTAAGGCCCGTTCAGTGCAGCTGGTCAAACAGAGAGACCTGACCTTCTTAGGTCTTCTGGTCATGTCGTCTGTTCTGTAAACTAACTGTCGCTGTCCGTGGTGCTGCATTATGGATGGAGCACGTTGCACCTATTTGTCTTTTGCTTTCTGTGGTCTGTTGTAAAAAAATCTATTCAGAAATATCTGGTGGTTTCCCTTTAGCCTCTCTATGAACCTTGGTGCTCCCACAGTTGCTTTATGCGTCTCCCCTCGTGGAAACCCGAGGCCTGTTCGGGCTGACACAAGCCAACAAAACTGTGTTAATTTATAATGAACAGTCGACCTTTAAACCTAAAATTAAAAATAGGTCAGTACGACAGCTGCATTAACCATGCATAATGTGTCTAATGTCCACTTGATAAAGTTTCCATGTTTGTCTGCAGGTGCAAAACATTACAAGGAAAGGTGGAGCTTTTTACAATTGAATCATAAAGTTTTGAGTTGAGTTAACTTTTTTACCATCACAAAAAGATGTTAGGAACTTGACTTGGTGAGCTCATTGTGCAAAGGGACAACAGGTTGAAGGAATATGTTTGTTTTTCACTTCATTTTATTGTGTTTTAAAGTCATCAAAATTGTGGTTCTTGTCCCTAGCAAGCGACTGATTTTACTAAATAAAGAAAGAAGGAGTTAGAAGTTAAGGAGTACAAATGACAATGTGATTAATCTGCAGTGTCATTTGTTAGCCACATTGCCATATTGTTGGTAAGTGTGAACCATAATGGAAACTTAATGATTAACACTTGCATTTAGAGACTCATATTCTAGATAGCTGTACACAGGGCCGCACCTAGCACATCCGGTGCCCTAGGCAAGCTTCCCCTGGCATCCACCAGCCAAAACACAAAGTGGTGACATTTAGATAATTACTTTCTGATATCACCACCTCAAGCTAAGAAATACTGTGAGGATTCAAAGTCCATCCCTGATGATAGTCTGCTGCAGGCGTAAAGGAAGTAACACTGCAATATGAGATTAAAAGTTTGAGATGAATCATCCACTAATTAAGAAATAACAGTTTTGATTTATTCATTAATAAGATGCTGCTATCAGTACAATTTGAAATATGACAGCTTCGGTGGCCCCTTCAGTATATTTCTAGAATTTTCTTTTTTTTTTTTTATCAGATCACTGTCACAAAGACTGTGCATCTTTTTCAGAGAGAAAGAAAGTACTTAAACAGAAGAGACATGAAACTGTATCATAAATAAAGCGGCATGTCATTTTATTATTGTCATAAATTTGGTCAAATTTGAACAGCAACAGTTGAAATCTTACTTGGTGTCGTGGGATTGAACACTGTGTGTGCTTCTATGTTGCTTTATTGAGCTTTATGGTATCTCCATTTTGATGTCTTGCATTTATTTTTCCAAAACTATTTTAGTAATCTTTCTCCCAAAGAGAGAGGCAGATGGTCTTCATTGATGCTTTATTAGACAGATCTGATAACTCAAAATTGTTTTCTGTCCGTTGAAACAGAGTGAAAGAGAGAGGGAGACAGTTTTTAAAGTGATCACCTCATTTCCCCTCATTTCCACATGCATGGTTGCGCACATACACAGCTACACACGCTGATGCTCTGTGTATATTTATGGCATTTCACAGGATATTTAATACCTCTGCCTTTCACCATCACTAGGGATATTGTTCATTCATTCATTCATCAATCATTCATTACTGTAGCTTGAGATTATTTTTTGTTACAAATTTTTCTGTGTTTTATGTCTTTAACTAATAATATTAGTATTATATAAGTCACCAACAAATAAAGACAAAGAAGTGACATTTAAAAAAGGGAAGGAAAAGGCAAAGTAAGAACTCTCACACTGTCATGGTGACCTGGCAGATGGCACAAAAGCTATTTCTCTTTTTTGTCTCTGTCATCATTATCTCGTCTCCGCTATACCCATCTCTTGTCTACTCTCCTATTCCCAATCTTCAGATCAGCTCTCTCTAACATCCTCTCCTTTTTGCTTTCTTTCTGACATTCTTTAGTAATCATTCGATTATCACTTTAGTCATTTCAGCCTTCAGTCCCTTCTTATTGTCGTATAGTTTGGTTTGCTATTTGCGTCAGTACCTCTGTGCTCCATAATAGCATTTTCAGGTATTAAACTTCAAGTCTAAGGTGTTGCTGATTATTTTACTAAATACTGTACAGACATAGTAGAGTGTCAGTTAAGAAGCACTCAATAAAGGTGAATTTTAATGTCCCCATCAAAGAGATCTAATATCTTTTTAAATAGGAAAATAGGAAGTCATGTTGCTAAAAGCCTCGATTTGTAACCAGTAACGCATAGATGCTATCGTACCACATTTTTGTAATTAGAAAGTTCTCAGATACTGATGCCTTAATTTAGTCTGTTATCTGCCTGATATCCAGTACCAGTGCAGGATAGAGTGCGTTTATTTTCACAGTGCTGCTTCACACTTGAAACAAACACTGTTATCAGTGACGGAGCAAGTGAGAGATTAGGAGGGACAAAATGGACTACCATGTCTTATACTGGAGTCAGCAGAAGGTGTGTGCGTGTGTGTGTGTAGACCTGTTCTCTAGAGCCAACCCTGGGAGATCATACTATAAATATTTCTGGCCAAACCATGTCATGTAGGTTTACAGTCTTTGATGAAGAGACGGACAGTTTCATCGTTGTATTGGTGTGTCTCATCCACTGGTGCTTATCATGGCTGTGGCAAACAGTTAAAGTTGTCATTTTTAACTGTACGTTTACTCGTAATGGTCAAACACCAGTCCTACAGCTGTGGACACATGTAATTCTTGTGTGTTTCGTGCTGTTTCACTGCATGCAGTGCTTTTTTTCTCCCCTCAGTTTTCAAACCGCAAATCTCTTTTTAATTACACTGGACTCTGCTCAGTTATCATCATAATACAGACTATACAATCTTAGTCACCAGACAGGACAGTTTGTTTGGCAGTATGTGGATAGGAGGGATGGAGCTAAACAGGGGAAGAGTCAGGAAGAGTGATCAGTTTTTTGGGAGGGGGAGAATGGGGCCAATATGTGTCAACAATTATTATTTCCATCATCACTGCGTCCACATAGCAGCTAACAATCTTTACTCTTATTTTTAGAGGGGAAAAATAAAGAAAATAAGTGGATTTTATATCTATGATTTACACTCACTGCTTTACCATGTGAAGTAGATGTGTGTGACTCAGACATTTTAGCACTATGCTAAAACAAGTTTCTTTTTATGGAGCACATTTAGAAACAACTGATACATCTAAATGATTAATATGAAAATAAATAGGTAAACAAGTAGAACAGACAAAAGCAATCGTGTAGTCATGGTGATGGATGGGGAAGACCTGAGAGTGAAGGGTAAACTTTTCCCCAGATTCGACAAACTAAAGCACTACTGCCAATTTTTAGAGCGTAGTCAGCATACTGCGCTGTGATTCATCAATATCATTGAACTCATGACGTGCCATAATCAAACCTATGCCCAGAGTTGTCTCAAAAGCTCCAAAAAACAAAAACAAAAAAACAAACAAACAAAAAGGGCAAAAGATGGATGTGCTAGTCTTTATACATTTATCTTTGTACATGTCCCATAGGCTGCTTTCGTTGTCTTCTACACACAACATGGGATAAAACATCATGTGACATCATGGAGCTCATATTCCCTCATGTCAGTGTGATCGGGCCATTATTAGGCTGATATCAAGTAGTCTAGGGAGGCTTTAAATGACTGTGAAAAACTGTAAACAAGAGTGAGCCAGTCTGTAACTCATTATCAGGAAAGGAGCTCCAGCATCTGTCTCTCGATATCATCACAGATTAGGGCCCTCGCTGCTCTGGGTTTAATCTTTGGCAGACATTTGTTGATTTTACGGGAGAACTTTATCACCACGTGGTTTGCTGTCACAGAATTTCATTATTATTGGTTTCAATGGAGAGTTTTAGTATCACATCTAAATGCTGTTTCAGGGGCCTTTTCACACTGCCAAAAAAACATATCTTGGGGAAACACTGAAATGCTATTATGTACTTATTGTATTGGCCAATCGCCTAAAATGAGAAATGGCAATGGATTTTGGCATCATTGCAGGGATTCGGGCATGATTATCATTTTGGCATCATCCACAGTTGGCAGCACGAGTGAATCATTTTCCCTCTCTCGCGCTCTTTCTCTTTCTTTGTGTATATGCGTGTTTGTGTGTCTGCGACAAGGAATGGAAATACAGGAATCCTGTTGGGCAAATGCCCCCCGAGTCTCCTCTCATCTTCCACTCTCCTGCGCTCCTCTGTCTTCTCTCTCTTTTTCTGCCCATCTTTGCTTCTCTCTCGCTCTCGTTTTCTCTCTCTGGTTGTCTGAACGAGGGCGCAATATGATGGTGGATATTCAACATGGCAGCAAGTTAGGGGAACACTTTTGGAACCACACACACACACACACACACCATGACTAAAAATAGGAGAGGAGAGGAGAGACGGGTAAAAGACATGCTAATAGGCAGAGGAGAAAGGGTAAATAGGTCTGTACAAAGACAAAGGAAGAAAAGTGACATCTGGGTCAACCAGGCCACAAACACCTTCGCCAGCTGGGTAGGGCATTAGCGCTTGGCAGGTCTAATAAGTAACTTTGGATTGGAGCTTTCTGTGTAAAATCAATTCCACCACCTTTCAGAGATGTTGGTGTGTGTGTGTGCACACATGCACCGTGTGGGTGTCAGGTGTTATACCCAGGAATCTGTAGAGGTTATAATGACCTACACACACACGCACACAGGTGTCAGATCATGGGTTTTGTGATAGCGTGGCAGTCCACCGTAATAGAATCTGAAGAGACAGAGACATCCAGAGATTTATAAGTGTATGTCCTTTCCCCTTGCCGCTCCAGCAGCTTTGTTCTCTGGTGCTTTATCAAACACCTCTATCCCTGGAATTACATTTTGACCAAAGACAGGCCTTTTTAAAAAACCTTATCTCCTCTTATAGTCTGTTCCTTGTTTTTCTCATTCTTTGATTTTAGCTCCTCTTAAGGAATGTTAAAGTCTGCAGGCCTTCATCTAACACCTATTAGTACAATGGTGGCAGCCTTAGCCTGAGCACCCAGTCTGCCCTCATTTATTTCCCTTATTACTTAGTATCTACAGTAACATTAATCTCTGAAACTTGATTGTCAAATGAGAATCTTTTCACTAAAAGCCGGGACACAAATTAAGATTTCTGAGACAGTTTTAAATGATTTGGGCGTGACCAAGTCGAACCGAATCTGTTCCAGTCTGGGTCAGAGGGTGTTGACAGTCGGAAGATAAAATCATACATTGATCGTTTGCCTTCTGATCCAGTTGATATTACCACTGGAATTAGGAACTGCTGACATTAACGTGTGTGAGCAGGAGAAACAATAATTAAAACAAAACCGACTGAAACTCAAGCAAAGTGCTGTAACACTTTTTCTCTGCTTTTTTTGTGTTTGTCCTACAGTGAGTTTAATCAAGACCAGTTAGCTTAACTGCCAGTTATGTTTCATACATCACCGCTGCCTCTCTTGCAGTCCATGTTGTCATTATCTCTTCATCCACCATCTCCTCCAAATTTAGCATTTTTCCTCCATTTCATTCACTTTTCTGCGCAGATTGCAGTATAAATTAGCAAGGCAAACTTTTCTCTGTTTTGGTCACAGGAATTTGTGTCCTCACGCCATTTTTCATTGCCTACCTATCACCCATTGTGTTGTTTCTGCATTTATTCAGTCATCAGTGTGTGCTCCTTCAATAATCTTTCAATAATCTTCAAGCAACCCTGGAGCTGGTAGAGATTCTGCGTCATGGTCAAGGACTTGAACCCAGGGGCATCCAGTTGAAAGCTGGTCCTGTTTCATCAGTACATCGCCTTGAGACCATCGCTAACATGGCTTCGGGGTGGCTGGTCACCTGTACATGAAACAGAGATGTTTACAAATTGAGCGCCACAGTGGTTCGTTGCACTACCTCCAGCAGTGTGTAGACTTTGCATGTTCACCCCATGTTTCCTCTTTCTCCCCCAAACACTTTACGTGCTTTAAATTGCCATTAGTGTGAGTGGTTGTGTAGCTACTGTATCTGTGCTCATCCTGTCATGGACTAGTAGTCTCTTGTGGTGTTTGTGTTCATTCTGTCCAGCGTATGCAGGGATAGACTCCTATCCCCACTGATATGCAACTGGGTGTAGAAAATGAATAAATGGATTTACCGAGGCCACAGCTACTTTAATATATCCTGTATCTGTCCCACAGTGATGAAATATGAAGGCATATTGTCAAGTGATTCTTATTTTATTCCTTTCTGCACCGTTTGACAGCAGTCAATACGTTTTGGCCTCTTATGGTTGTGACTCTTGAGCCTGACAGCAGCAGGTAGCTAGCAAGGGAGGGATTATCATCTGATATAGTTCACTGAGTTGAATTCAGCTTTGCAAGAGGTGTCCTGGAGTCAAGCTGAAAATAGTGGACAGCAAAAATGATTTTCTAAGCTGGAGAGTTTCATTTCAACCTTGGGGGGACATACTCGTGATCAGAGGAGAATTGTTGTTCCATGTGAAACACAGTAAGATACCATCTAACTGATATACGGCCTTGTAGGGAAAACTATTGATCAGAATATGAAGTGTATCAATCTGTCGCGGTCAGAATGCATTTAAATCACTTTTTTTTAGATTAGACATTAGTTTCACTTTGGACCCACTTGCTTCTGTGTATCCCATACAAGAAATTATAGAAACCTATCATACAGTACATGAGTCCTACAGCAGTATAGTGGTACAGTGGCATGAGCAAAGTCACTGCATTTGCACCACAGTGACAGACATATGAAATAAGTCTTCATAATTAAACTATCCTGATAGTTTCTGCCTGATCTACATTTGTTTTGCTTTGATATAAATGAATAATTCAACAGCCACAATTAAACAAAATATGGGAAGAGATTAGTGCTAGCAGGTTGTTTTTTGGAATTTACCATGCTTTTGCTAAACCACCAAGTCAAACCAAATTAATTTAAAATCAAAATTTGTAAGGCACACGATGAAATTCTAGTCAGGGATTCAAAATTGAATATGATTCATTCTTTTATAGATAGATAGATAGATAGATAGATAGATAGATAGATAGATAGATAGATAGATAGATAGATAGATAGATAGATAGATAGATAGATAGATAGATAGATAGGGTTTTGGTAGTTTACTCTTCCAACAGTGTCAAGAGTCGACTCTCTTCCCTTAGTCAATCTCATTTATAGTTGTGTGTTAAGGACTACGCTGTAGGCTTTGCTGTAGATAATGTGCACCTCCTCAAAAAGTTAACTGCACATTTGTAACTGCAACGGCTACAGAGATACCATGTGGGTTCCGCAGAACTGTGATTGGTCATCAGGGGCTACTTGTGTGTTCTCCCACAAGTTCTGATGCTGGTGGAGATCGCTGAAAGTGAAGACAACATTAAAGAAGTTGAAGAAAGGCTCATAAGTTTTCTCCTTTTCAGTAACGAACACACATCTAGGAAAGACTCCTTCTGCTCAACACGATCACCTCTAAACACAGCGACTGGTAGCAGCACATCTAACTAGATTTACTGGATAAATCTACACATGTCCAGTCTGGATCAGTGCAGCTGTTAATAATTGATTACTACGGCAGCTAAACATGTTCCTGACACAATAAAAACTTTTGCATTTAAAAAAACTCCATTACACCTTAAAGCAGCTGAAACTTTTGTCACAGCAGCAGTGGGTGGTAGAAGATACATGCTGAACATAGGACATGCAACATATTCCATTGACTCTTTTATCAAAAATATATACAACAGATATTTTAGCTGCAACAGGCTGTAGCAACCGTAACACCCATTTTCTACCTGCTCCACTGGAGTATGCAATATAGTAGAGCAGACGCTGAGTCTCATGGCTGCATGAACAGCTATACCAACCCCCCTCAACAAATATTATCAATTCAGTGTGCCAATACAGCGAGAAAAATATGCTGACAGACAAGAAGAGGAGGAGGAGGAGAGAGAGAGAGAGAGAGGGATTAAAAAGGTGAAAGAAGAATAGAAAGAGGGTGAAACACAGACGGGGATGAAGCATGTTTGGCTCTCGGTGCTCTAGTAACTAAAGCAGCTGTCATGATCACCTGACGTCTACACACACACACACACACACAGAGCCCAGGACACACACACCTCAACACATCACACTCATTAAGAAACACATCATCTCTGATAATTGTAGCTACTGCCACAGCATTATGTAAGTGCTCCATTTGCTGGCTCATGCCTTTGATTGGGAACTAGGACATAAGAAACCAAGACAAAAATGTTTGAATCCATCTTTATTGTATAGGATGATTGGTGGGTGTAAAATCACACCTGTAATGTTTATGTTTTGGTCATTTCTTAGAAAGTCCTTGCAACAAAGCAAACATATGGTTGAATCAACACCTCTCTGAGAGTATCAGTCAAAAATGAACATTATTATTTTTGGAAAAGTAGAATTCATGGCTGAGCTGTCTAACTGGATTGAATTCGATTTTACAGGTGTACCTAATAATAAAGTGGCTACTGAGTGTATTGTTATATTGCTCACATCTACAGATCAGCCTCCTCAGATGTGTAAATCAAAAACTTCAATAATTTTTTTTGTTTTGTTTTTAGACACAGCATGCAAGGAATAATTAAGTTGGTCAGAAATTTGTGGAACGATAATATGATACGTTTATGTGATCAGGATGTGATTGTAATGAAAATTGACAAAAGATAGTATAACTGAATTATTGCCCAGACCTCTAAATTGCAGCTGCCAAAATGCAACCACTGCAGTCCTTTTAAATATATGGATTTTGCATTTAAATCTGAGCGCCATCCCTGCTTCGAAGTATCTATGCTGTTGTACAACTGCGGTGTGTGTGTGTGTGTGCACGCGCATGAGTGTGGTCACATTTCTGAGCACACAATGCAACATTTTAAGCCCCCTACTCCAGCTTGAAAAGATCAGTGCTTCTTTTATTTAATTTTCTATGTGCTGAAGCACACACATTAAGCACGTACCCATTCAATACATGCTCACAAACATGTTTCAATTATATTCAGGACCACTGAGTATGTAGCTTAGTCCCGAGGTTGAAATTTCCAAACATAGTCAAGGACAATTTTATTGCAGCTTGTTGATGTCTTCCACTCTGTGTGTGTGTATGAAAGCAAAGAGAATAACAGGTACGGGTGACTGCATAGCTGACCCTCAAATTACTAGAGAGAGCAAGAAAGCGTTTGTGTGTGTGTGTGTGTGTGTGTGTGTGTGTGTGTGTGTGTGTGTGTGTGTGTGTGTGTGTGTGTGTGTGTGTGTGTGCGCACACGTGTATGTGGAGGAGCTGCGGTCTTCTTGACAATGATTGGCCATGACAGGGGAAGTGTATGGGCCTGCTGCCAGGAACAACAGCATCCTGCTACCACACACACACACACACACACACACACACACACTGTATACACACAACACAGGTCCATCATATCTTCACTAAACAATTGACTTTAGACATTTCTTGGTCTTTTATGCTTAAATTTACCTTGCTGTACATTTTGTTGAGTGTCCTGATATTCCCGTCGTTCACACTCTTTCTCTCCATTCCTTCCTTCTTCCTCAGCTTCTTTTATTTCCTGTGTGTCTCTTTAAATATTACTATGCATGTATGCAATTTTGGTACAATAATACCATTTTATTGTCATGTTCCCCAGTGCCACAGTATAGCATGCAGACGGGTGACAAAAAAGAAAAAAAGCCTGAATAAATGAGTGGAGAAATATAAAAGATGCAAATGGTTCCATAAAGGGCAGTAGGGGTCACTGTTTTATTTGATGAGTATGAAAATTATGTGAATCATGTGCTGTGGCTTTCACAGTTATCGGATCTCAACCCAATTAAACACAGATGAGAGATTTTGGACCACCACCATCATCAAAACACCAAATGAGAAAATACCTGTTGGAAGAACGGTGTTCATCCCTCGAGTAAAGTTACAGAGACATAAAGAATCTTTACCACGGCACAGTGAAGCTGCTCTGGTGGCTCGTGGTGGCCAAACACCTTCCTATGGCACTTAATGTTGGTGTTTCCTTTAATTTAAATCACCCATCTGCACAGTTTAACCCAGGATTTTCTTTTTAGAAATGGTGGTAAGCCAATGGCATCCTGACACATCTCATCTCGTGATCAATTTATTTAGTAGATGAGAGCATAAACAATAGTTACATCATTAAATATTTGGCATGTTATGTGTCAAATAGTACGTGTGCTCTTTTTCCCTTTTTTACGAGTGAAGCTGAAAGAACTTACAGGTTTTAGCTGCAGAAAGCATGATTCCTCATGCTTTCTGTGCCGCAACAGGTTAAAAAGTTCAAAGTAAATAATCTTATTTAATATTGTGAGGAAAAAAAGCAGATCAGAGAGAGAGGAGAGACAACCCAAAGGCTTTTATCTCAAATGTTGTAACTTTTAAGTCATTTCTTGCTTTTACTGGATGGATTCAGAGAGGTCTAAGATTAAAGAGAGGAAGTAAGAAAGAGACAGAATGACACTGACCATGAAGCAGCCTGAAAACAAAAGCTTTGTTAATACGTTCACCTCAACGTGCAGCTCCACTGTGAATTACAGCACACATACTATACCTGCATGTAGAAATGGCACACACTTAAGCAGACATATAATACATGCAGTGACAGCAGGTGTGTCGCAAATTTGACTCTTTCTCATTAGACTGACACTGGGGAATTTGATCCTTGTGGGACCTTGTGGGCAGGAGTCCTCTCCTCTAATTGTAAGGTCACAACCACAACCACTGTACTCTCATGTCCATGGATGCATATTAAAACACACTTTCACACAGCAGTAATAGCTCTCTGCTGGACTTAAACGGCTCACTTCACATTACCAAAGGCTGGATTTGACCCGTGGGACTTTTGACCTCACATACTGTCAAGCAGGCCACTATGCAGTACAATTAATTTAGCTCACTGTTTAATGTTTATACACCTGCAGATCAGCCAACAAAAAAATAATAATATGAACCAGTTTTAATAAGAAGTAGTACAAGCAATTAGATGTGTCATATTGTTATCTTATTCTTCACAGTAACTATTAACTGTAGCTGTCAGATAAATGTAGTGGAGTAAAAAGTACAATATCTGCCTCTGGAGTGTAGTGGAGTAGAAGTATGAAGTAGCTAGTCAAAATAAAATAACATTTTAAAAATAAAGTACAAGTATCTCAAAATTGTACTTAAGAACAGAGTATATACTTAGTTGCATTCTACCACTAAAGGCTGTAGAAACATTTTGGAGTATCTGAAAATGATACATTACATTAAAATCAGGAAATGAATGAATGCTCATGACTCTTGACTGTGCTGCCTGCAGCTGATGGCTTGATGGCTTTTGAGGCAGGGTGAGAAGTTGAATTTGAAGTGGCTGATTACAATGTAGCTTCTTCGTCTGAATCTGCCCCTTAGCCTGAGGAGGTGCAGACACCTGTTCGCCGTGCCTCCACAGTTCAACCCAAAAAGTCAAGAAGAACATCTGATGCATGGAGCAGACAGGTGAGCCAAACCTGGTGTGCTGCCTTCACATAATAATCTCAGCGAGACAGCTGGCCCCTACACATCAAGAAAAAAAATGAAAATTGCCAGCAGACTTGACAGCTTCCTTTGTCTGTGTGACTTCGACATGTTGACACGCATCAGGTACTGCGCTGCTTCCAAGGAGCTCAAAATTCATCTGCATGCGGTTTGGGAGGAAATAAGGCACATTATTGTGAGACTGTGTATAATAGTGCATTCTGCAACACATATATGTGCCAGGATAAACATATTATTCACGTTTTAATGATACCTTTTGCTAAACTGTCACTCCATCTATCTGCCTTCCTATCGCTGTCTCTTCTTCCAGCTGCAGCCTCTCTTCTTTTGTGTCTCATCTGTTCTGTCAGCTAACTAAAGCCAGTGAAGCAACTGTATGGGCTCCTGCTTGTTGGCACCTCGCCACTTTTAGGTCTGAGTTGTGTTTTGCATGTGTATGTTTGCATGTGTGTGACAGAGAAAGAGAGAGTGAAATGAAAGAGTGAGCGCATGCAGAAGAGAAAGAGAGGGCGGGAGACTTGCAAAGTGTCAATGCGAGTATGTCTGGCTGTCTGGGTGGGTGTGCCTGTGAAGCTGCAAAATCATTTAAATTGGGAAAGGAATGCAGGAATGCTCACTAGTGATTCTGATCGGAGCCAAATTCTCTGTCAGAAAAGTCCCCAACCAGCCGCTTTGCAATTTCACAGTGATTGGAGAAGGAGTGAAAAAAAGAGTGAGGGAGGAGAGACTGAAAGAGAGAAGAAATAGAGGAAGAAAGTGAAGAGAGAGTAGAGAGATACAAGTTAGAGGGAGATAGTCTGTCTGTCTCTGAGAAGAGTATGGTAATACTGTGTTCATTTTTGTTAGTAATCCAGCTGTGGGGGGGGGGGGAGAACAGTGCTGTCAGAGGAGAGTCTTCCATCTTTCAAAAAAATTGTCAGCTTTCCAGGAATAAGCAGCTGAAGTTAAAATCACACATCATTCTCATTGTCGCCCATTTTCACAGACTCCATTCAAGCTACTCTGAAAACATTTTTCTAAGTTTCACAAATGACTATTCATTTTCTCTGCCCACTCTCTCTCTCTCTCTCTTTCCATTGAGGGCAGGGTGACACAAGCTCAGACAGATGATGAGTCACATTCATAAATGTGAGCAACTTAGAGACTCCAATCAAACTAACTTTCATGTCAGCAATGTGAGAGAACAGTGAGAAACCTATAGGAAACCATTTGAACATGGAGAGTGAAGGCGAGTTCTTTTGGGGTTTTTATAAAACAATGAGCCACTGTACCATGATTTATTGAACGGCGTTGACACAAACAATGCCTCTGGATTTAATGTGTATGAGGGCCCACAGCATCCCAGCAGAGTGGCATTAGGACTGCAGAGTGGAATGGCAAGTAGGCGTGCTGTCCTTGGACGAGAGATCCAGGGTTTAAGTCCCCATGTTGTCAAGCATCCGCCCTGCTGAAGCCTCCAACAGCCAGACACTGAGTCACTACGAGCTCCAGGGAAGCTGCTGTGTAGCTGAGCTACCTGACTTCCCTGCAGAGGGAGAAACATGTTTCCCTGCAAAGCATCACCTAATATCACTGGAAATATACCAGATGTGAACAATAAGCTTGCCTCCTTGTTAAGATGAGTCATTTTCCACGTAATGCAGCCTTTAAATGCTTGTCAACCCTGTTCAATATTAGCCTTTGTACCAGAGCTGCAACGTTTAGTCAATTAATTGATTGATTCTGCATTTGAAACCACAGACTGTGACTAAAGTATCAGCTGGACTTTATTGTTCCTCAGGCACCCGTTTCTAATGTTATCACTGGATTTGAATGGGCGTTATCAGGTTATCAGCCTCAGCTCCCTGGAGGTGGCAGCAAAGGATGGTTAATGTTAGAATATTAAGCTGAGCTGGTAAACTATAGAACACTGTAAATTGGTAAATCTGGTAAATGAAAAGATAAACACATCCTTGAAATAATTTACCAACTATATCACTTGTAATAGTATGTTCCAACCTTTTGAAGCTGGCATGAATATCACTTTTTTTGAGTTTCTGAAACTCATTAAACAGGTGTGGCACACACACGCACAACACGCCACTATGTCGTACAGTGGTTAGCACTGTCGCCTCACAGCAAGAGGGTTTTGGGTTCGAACCTGGCCGGCTGGGACCTTTCTATTAACCTTACTATATTTAAATTCAGCGGGATGTTTCAGATCTCGTCTGGTCATCTGGAAATAATGTATGGCTCACTGGAAAATTAACTGATCATTCCTGAAAAGTTGAATTTCCTGGCAAAAAGGCAGCTATATCAGGAAAAACAGCTCTGATTCTGTCCGACCAGCCAAACATCTGCTTCTGAAACCTTTCGGCTATTCATCAAACCCACTGTTAATTACAGTACTTGCTGCTTAAGTTTACAAAATGTGTTTTGAGCATGTGACGGGGATAGAACCTACCAAGAAGTTTCTGACAAATAACATGCCTGAGGAAAAGATGTCCAAAGACTATAGCCCAGCTAGCCAAAGAATAGTACAGAAATAGAGCTGTACATGTAAAAGCAACTCAACCTCTTTATTTTGATCTCTCCTCTCTTTATTCTTTCCTGTGTTGTTCTGTCTCTGTCCTTCGCTCTATTTGTGATCTGTGTGACTTTATATTGTCTATATTACTTCATTTGTATTGCACAGAACAAACGTTGCAGTAGTAAGGCTGCGGGCACAGTGGAGGATTACCGGGCTGATTTAGTCTAGATCTGCCACCAAATCTGAAGGGAAATCCCAGCCAGAGGTTAGACAGGACCGATGGTCAGCCAGGATTAACTGGTAGTGTGAGGGGTTTACAAATTCAATCTTTACTGCTTTGATCAATGAGAAGACACGTTCCAGCTGTCTTAATTATGTCAAACTTTATATTTACGATCCAGCATTTGCAGATTGAGATTTTTGTGTTTGGTGTGAGAGCTCCTATGAGATTTGGAGGTGCCGACATGGTTGATGAATCAGAAACAAGCAAAGTTAGAACAATGTGTGTGATACCACACTGTTGTCCGATTGTAGCGTGAGGTTGCTATGAGCACGTAAGGCAACAATGTGTATCTGATGCAATACAATTTCAAAATCAGTTCCCTCCCTCCTTTTGTCTCCCACATCTCTTCCTTTCCTTTATTGCTCCCTCTCTGCACTCTTTCTCAACTTTCTTTCCCTACCTCTCTGAATTGCACTCACCCTCCTTCCCTTTCTCCTATAGCTGTCCTTCTACTCACAGTAAAATAAAGAAACGATCATCTGTGCTGAAACAGCGAGACAAGCTCGCAGAATAACATGCTGCTTGTTTCTCCTCGCTCACTCGGTCCTTTATTGGTTCCTCTCTCCTTTCTTTCCTCCTTCCCTTGTTCCTCATGTCTCTCCTCCTCTCATATCGCCCTGTGCACCTCTCTCCTCCTCTCCTCTTTTAGGCAAAAATCAGCAGTAATCAATATCACCATCATAATAATTGTCAGCATTTACCCCCACAATGCAAATTGCAAATTAAAAAATGTGTGTGTGCATGTATATGTGTGCGTATTTTAAAATGTGGCTGTGTCAGTGCACACCCACAAAATGTCTCTGCTCCTAGTTTATCTCATTGTTTGAACAGCGCTGCTTTAATTAGGACAGGCCTGTCTATCCGTGTGTGTTTGTGTGTGTGTGTTTGTGTGTGTGTGTGTGTGTGTGTGTGTGTGTGCGTGTGTGTGAGCGAGCAAGTGTGTGCATGTGCCTAAAAGTGAGTATCAGTGTCTAAGTGTGTGTGCATGTTACCATAGTGCCCCCATGTGGAGGCCTGTAGAAGAGCATATATTCTATAGTCTTGTTTCTCAACACACACGCACACACACACTCTCACACACTCCAATGACACGGTGTTATATTTGGAAACACAATTTCATGCTATCAGTGCTGGCTAGCTATTCCATTTAGATAGCAGCCGTCTATATATGTGTGTGTATGCGTGTGTGTGTGTGTGTGTGTGTGTGTGTGCGCATGTGTGCTCATGCTCGTGTGCCTGTATGTATGCATCTATTTGTGTGTCTGTGAGTGCACAGGCTGTCTGTGTGTTTCACAGAGATGAGTCCTCTTCCAAGTTTATTGAAATTAAAAGTTGGTTGTCATGGTAACATTTGGATTCTCAGTAATTATGTTGATTAAAAATGTGAAAATTAATTAAAAAGTCAGAAAAATGATCTCACAGCAGATGATCAGCGAAACATCAAAATGATTCAGATCTCTGTCTCTCGTTCTCTCCCTCCCGCTCTCTCTAATGCACACAAGTCTCCTTCCCTTCCTGTCTATTCTCTGTCGCACTTCAGAAGTCCTTTATTACCACGCAACACTGAATTATCTACATTCATCTCTCTCTCTCTCACTCACACACACACACACACACACACACACAGTCCGTTTCTTCCTTGCTTTCACACAATTTGTGACATGATGAGATTTGTCTTCATGTCCAAAAAACACAGCAGCATCAACTCATTCTCAACTTGCTAACAAGCATGACAGGACTCATCTCATACCGCCCGAGCAGGCACATCAGCAGCAAAAGAAACACAAAATAATAGCAACCTCACAGTCTCACTTTCAGCCTCTCCATTACTCCAGTTCTCTCCCTCTCACAATCCGTCTCTTGTTCTCGGTCTATTTCTCTCTGACAGAATGAATAAACAGGCTCAGCAAAGTGTAATCTCTTTCTTTTATTAGCAACAGCAAACACAGAAACAATGAATTTACCCTCCTCCCCTCCCTCTCTCTCTCTCTTCTCCCCCGTCTGCTCTTCTCCTCTCATCAGCTTTAATGAACCACAAATCTCATCAGCCATCTTTTCATCAGCGGCTGCCATCACAACTTCCTGCACTTTAAACCTGAATGACTACTCAAAGCATGTCTGTTTCTGCTGCTGGCTGATGACCAGGAGGACTGTGCATAATTGATGTTTAGCTGTAAGGTAGAATGCATAGAGATTTTCCAAAAATATTTTTTTGTGCTAACAGTCGGGAGTCAATATTCGGTTATGACAGTTTTCAGTGGCAGCAGTGTTAGTGTGACAGTCCTGCTCCTCGGCTCTGGTTTACTAAGTGGTGATTCACTGCCGGCTGATCTTCAGCATGTTCAATATCTCACCATGGCGATGTTAAGGAGGACGGTGTTATATATTTGCAGCCGTCGGTTGACAGAGGCGGGAGCATAATGATGGCTTTGTACAGCCCGACCTATTTCTCTCTGTACCAGTGTTGACATGTTCTTTGTGAAAGTTAGCGTTATTTTTTTTAAGGAAGGTAAAAACTACATAGCGTGAGCATTCATCTTCTTGGATGTAGCAGTGACTTGGAGCTGTGATACTAAGCCTGTGTTGTTTTGTGCATCAACGTCCTACAGAAACCGTTTAAAGGAGGGAGATTTTCTCAAACATGTAAATGAAATGCTTTATGTATAAAACACTTCTCATGACCCTGAGACCGAGCCAAACCATTGATCATATGCAGCTCCACCCCTCCCTATAAGGCAGAGTAGGACCACCTCTCTCCATAGGGCCACGACTTGGCTTGGCCCCGTCTTCAAAGGGTGGTGGTAGTGGTGGTGAGGGGGTGTGTGTGTGTGGGGTGGAGGTTAATAAGGCCAAGGGCCTCATAAAGCACAATATGTTGCACACCATTAAAAATGCAGGCATCAGTGAAAAATAAGACGTCTTTTCAGCAGGATACTGATGAGGGTATATCAAAGTTATTGTTCCTGAAAGTGTCAAGTTTTTATGTTATGTTATATGTTGTTGTAACATGTTTTGAGACAGTGAGTGTAGCTCTGAGGAGCTTATACCTTTTATTTTAGCCAGATATACATTGGATTTTTTGGAACATTTGTACACAGGGCTGACTACCTGAAACTACACGTTTAATTGTTCTGCTTCACTTACATTCCAGCATCAATTTAAAACACATTTTGTTCTTTTTCCAGCAATAGTTTTAATCAAATTTCAGCTTTATTCAAGTTTCAATTCAGTTCATTTCAATTAAATTGAACTCATTTCTAATTTAGTCATGTTCAGATATGTACTAGTTTTATATTTTACTTCATTCATTTCATGTTCTTTTTTTCATACAGTTATATCACAGTAATAAATCGTTTTTGCTATTACAACTATTATTTTAGCTATCAGGGTTTTCTCAACTCTCCAAATTAAACGCTAAGTGTGTTAGCTCCATTTCATTGAATGCTTTTAATATTACCAGATAGAGAACACCAATAAAAGCTAGTGTGGTCTACACGTGCACCAGTGTGTGAATATGTTTATTCCTCATTTATGACTGTCGTGCCGTCTACTTCCTCCTAGAAGGAGTGGGACTCTTCACCCCTCTTCCTGCTGCTGCCTTAGGAGGGGCGGGGCTAGGAGAGGAGGGGGCGGGGCTCGGAGCAGGCTGGGTCTTTGGCTGAGGGATCTCAATGGGGAGTTTGGGAGGGATGAGTGTTTTAGGGGTGAGAGTTGGTTTCGCCTCAGGAATTTTCTCTCCATGACGGTACACACTGACCTGGAGAGAATTAGAGAGAGAATAGGACATAATGTTAATATTATGTAAACCTTTCCCGTGCATGCACTTACTCTTACTGTATGTACGTACAATAAAATGCAGAGAAGAGTTTCAAATGGCTAAACCCATCATTCTGAGCCTTCAGTAAAGAATAGTGTAGGTCAGGATTTATATTAAAACTGTCAAATCAGGGTCAGACAAAAGTCACAAGGTCAAATATCGCCTCTACTCAGCTCTGAGTGTGTGATCACAAAAATATCTCACAATGAAAAGACAAGATTTTTGCCACAAATGGTCAGAAAAATGTCACGGCTCTGAGCAAATCCAGTCATTTGTGGTACACAGCAGTGGCACTCACCACTATATCCACAGACTCCCCTCCGTATTTGTTCTGGACAATCATGGTATATCTTCCGGAATCCTCCATGGATACGCCTTTGATCGTCAGACTGGCAAACTTGCCCTGGTCCAGGGAGACCACGTACTGAAATATGGAATCAAAGGTTAAAAAAGTGAGAAAGGCAGCACAGGGAGTTTAGCATGATTTAACATTTAAAATGCCTGTCAGCAGCATGAGCTTTGATTACCACCTCCCTTTAGCAAAAGCTGAGCACTGCTAGATGGGCTTGATGGACACAAGGACTAATGATCCATTCCAGTCTATTATCTAGTCTATTCTGCTGAGCCCTGCTAGCTCAACCAAAAATATGACTGAATTAAATGACAATAAAAAAAATTCTATCCGTAATATCCTGAGATCACAAAAACAAAACTATTGATGTACACTTGAAGTACACTTGTGTCTTGTACTTGTATTCTGGGTTGTACCATGTGAGTAGAGCTGGCGAGAATACAGCCTTTTAATTTCCCTCTCTCATACCTGCCCACTCATTTGCAAGGTCTGGACATTAGTACATTTTTATGGAGTGGCACTTCTAGCAGGCTAATTACATTCCTATTAAGAGAAACACTTGCCTTTAATTTTGAGAAATTAAAAGCTCTACTGGCCTAAAAATCAAATAGACCTAAAAAAAAAAAAAAAAATGTCATATTTGCAATTGATGGCCCTTTTCTAATTAACATGTTATATGGTCCTGGATAATGGCATTCATTTATTAAACCAGTGTAGGTTAATCTGTGGTTTTCTCTTTTGTTTGACTGATGAAAGTTAGCTGCTGTATAAAAACCCATAATATTAGGCTATTATAGCTGTTTTTCTGGTAACAATGGTACTCAGGGCACAGAAATCTCATACTTGGTGACAAAATGTACAAAATTATTAATTTCTCGTATTCGCCACCTGCTCCAGCTCACCTGTATTTAAACCTGTATAGATTTACAATAATACCAATTCCAGCTCTGAGTTTCACAGCAATATTCTCTGGATCTGTATATGTTTCTGTTTGTTTTTCTGTTAAAATCTTCAGTACCTCTGTGGTAACTATGGGGAGACGGACTCCTGAGGTTTGGAAAACACATCACCAAGGACATCCGTTCTTGTTTTCAACAGATTATTAGCAGGTGAGGGAATGAATAAAGAAGAGGGCAAACTTCAACACATATTCCACCTGGGCCGGGGGTTTCTCAAACTTAAATCTTCAAAGCCGTTATGAGCCGCAGGATGCTGTTGAAAGAGCCTCCACTGACTGGGGATAGACTGTAGACTTATAGTAGTTGGCAAGTAGGTCAATGAGTTATGAGAGGTAGATTTACCAATCCAGGAGTGTGCTGATAATACTGACCTCACCTAAAGTATGTAGATCCCTCCAGTGAGGGAACAAAAGCAGGTAGAGGCCCTTTGTTTCCCTTCACACTGATCACCTCTGTAGCACATGTGGAGGCTGTATAGAGACTTCCAGCAGGAACTAAAGTGTATCATTTAGGATATTGTCTATCTCATCAGTTTCAATTTAGTGTACTAATTAAAACTTAATTGAAACATGAACTAATTAGAAAGTACTTTGTGTTTATTACCACCTCAGTTTTTCCTCCAGTATTTTCATAATTTCTTATTCAAATATTACTTTTCCATAACTTTATATTAGTTTGCATGTCATTTTGAAGGCTAAAGTTCTTGTTCTGTCAAGAACACATACCATAATATTAAAACCGTTATTGCAGTCATGGTCGCACATTGCATTTTGACAGTACATACTTTGCTCTTACGACATCACCAATATGAATCCCAAAGAGTGTGCAAACTGTTTAAACACAGTCAAGTCAAAGCCACTGGGATTAACACAACAGAATCCAGCAGACACATATACTGAGTGTGGAAACTCCATAGTATCACTAGACAAGTTAATAGAAACATAGTGTTGCAATTGTGTCTGATTAATAAGGTAATTAATCATGAGGGAGGATGGAGGGGCTGGGTCTGTGAAAGGGAGTAAACCGCCGAAGGAAAGAACGAGGCCCTGTTTGAGGTGCTTTGTCTGCTGGTGTGGACGAGGCACTTACCTGATCGTCAGGTTCCACATCTGCTCCATTCTTCAACCATGAGACCTGAGGCTTGGGGTCTCCACACACTGTACATGTTAAACTCAGCGTCTACAGGAGGAACAAACATGACTTCTTAGACAAACGTGTACAAATTTAGAGAGAGACTAAAATCACACACACACACACACACACTTAGACACTTACCTTCTTTTCCATAATGGTGACCACATCAGGCAGTCCTCCCACCACCTTACCACGGTCTGAAACAAGCCATTGTTAATATTACCTTTGGGTCCTAATTTTGTGTAAGACAACTAAACAACCAGTAGCTGTATGCTTTTTTTTAAATAGAAGTAACAGGAGAAAGTAACTAAGAAAAAGTAACTGTATTAAACAAAAGAAAAGGGAAGGATGAACTCACTCTTCTCAGCATAGGCCTCAGCCCTGAAACACACAGAAAGAAAAGTTTGAGATCTTTCTCTCTCATACAGCAAACCAGCAGCACACGTATTATATATACATATATAATATTATACATATACTGAGTGCAACACTGGAACCTAAAGTGTAACGCTCAGTATTAGTTTGTCCTTCAAAATGAAACAATCGATATAATAATTCGGAGAGTATCAAATGTAACCCTGTATTGTAAATGTAGTGTAGCCAAGTTTGGTTGTGGCCTGTTTCCACTACCTGGCTCTGCTCACTGACCACACACATGATATTCGTTTTTGGGTCAGTGGCAGTGGTCAGATGGTTTGCCACAAGGCATTCTGGGTTTAGAGCCAAACCACATTATACTGTAGTTTACTCAGGGACTTAACAGAATCTTTTCTATGGGAAAAATGATATTGCTTTGTAATATCTGGGTGAGGGCTGTCGAAGCAGCATGGGAGGAGCAGAGGTCAGCCACAGGACCAGATGGCTGGGGGAACTCTGCTCTCCTCTTGGCATGTTGATGCTCAATCAAAAGGGCAACAGGGTGTCACTTGTTTCAATGTGTTTGTAAAATCTTGTGCTTAAATGTCTCTCTTTGAATGTTAATTAGAAAAGGGATTTGGACAGTTTCCACTCTGCATGCAGTGTTTAGTGTTTGGAGTTTCAATTGATTCTTCTAAATGGATTTGCGAAATTCAGTGTGTGGGGTTTCGCTTTGGCCCAATTAGCCACAAAACCCAAAAGGATCTCTGCTACCTGACTGCTTCTATTTTCAACATTGATTTTTATCTCAAATTATAATATACTGGACTTTTTCAGACAGCAAGGCTTGGGGTTTTTTGGATTCACTGCAGTTTTTGAAATTGTGAAATATTCAACTTGTTGGGGGAGAGTTACTTGATTTGGGAATGACAAAAATAAACTCCCCTGGGAACTTAGAGAGAGATACTTCCTACAGGTGGATGCTGGGTGGAGGTGAGCCTGAAGAACTGCTACATTACTCAACAGAAGCAGTAGTTGCAGCGTTTGCAAACAGAATAGTAAAACAGCAGCATAACAGCTGCATCAAAAGAGATGGCTGTCTATTGATCCTTCAAATTGATCGTCTTATTAAAAAGGGTGTGTTGGATCTACATGCCTTGCGGTCAGTAAAGTAAGTTGTGTGTGTGTGTGCTCAACTCAAGTTGTCTGGCTGAACTGGTCTGCAGGCTTTACTCTATTTATTCTCTCTAACAGGATTTAGTAAGCAAATAGTTTTAAATGTGTAGATGTTATTTTTAATATAGTCAAAATGCACTTTGTGCTTTACATTTATTTAAACAAGGATAAAGAATATGGTTTTCAAAATATGAAGGGAGAGTATCCCGGGCAATTATTACACATTACTTTGAGCTACCAGATGTCAAACCTGCAGTGATGAAGCAGTGTAAGTGTAAGTTAGTCCGGTTAAAATACACACATAAAGGCACAAGTAGAAAAACCAATTTGCCTTACTTGAGTCTCTGGAAATCAGCGAATGCCTTCTCATATACTGTAAAAGACAAAAGCAGAATTTCACTGTCACACTTCACAACACTAGTTGTCTCCTTACTTTATCTTAGAGTGATGCTCCACTAGAAATCCACATTTTGAGTATAACAACACTCAAACCTGGCTTAAACAAGTCAGTGGCTTTAAAACTGTGTCTGTTCCTTGGTCCTTCATGAACAAGGAAAGGATAAACTAAGATTGGTTAAACATAAATACACTTCTTCTGGCATAGCTTCAGAACCCGAGGAGGGGAATAATGCAACATGGAAGCCGTGCACCTATCCAATATATGTACTGAACATAATGTTGAAGTGTGTTAACTGTGCTTAATAGTTTTTCTGCATGAAAACCTGTCCCTATTGGAAACCATTGTAACCAGCATGGATGCAAGCTGAACACAGCTGCAGTTTTTTTGGGAAAGAGCAAACTGCAAACTTTTTACAGCCCGTTTTTTTAAGCCTATGGGGACGAGTGTTTGATACTCAAAGGTTGGAGGATCACTTCAAAGTCTTAAACTGCAGATTGAAGCCAAGAGCTCCACAAAAACAACTGACTGTGTTGTTTCCACCCCCGCTTTTACTGGATTATCAATAAAAAGAGTGCATGACACTGAGAGAGAGAGAGAAGGTACTGACCATCACCACTGAGGTCCAGTGTGCGTTTATGTGAGTTTTCAGGGTCGGTGATAATGATGGAGTACATTCCTTTATCCTTCTCCATTGGCTCAATCACCTGTGAATCAATAAATTAACCAGTCATGCGACCAACAAAACCCATAAAGTAATCAGTGTCCCGGCTGTTTATTTCTTCTAGTATGTCTTTAATTCATGGTTTAATAAAGGTTCATTTATCTACCGGGTAATTACAATTATAAAGCTTTCTGACAAAAAGTAAAAGGAAGATACACTGTTTAATTAATTACGTTTAATGAATTTTAAAATGTATGATGTTTTTATTCATTAGCCATCGCTTCTAAAAGTGAGATTATGTATTTAGTTCATCTCAAAGTTGCCCTGGTGTCACCTCTAGAAAGCACTCCGAGGACCTGCCTGAGTGGCTTTATTGTCATAAAATTACCCAAAAGTAATCCACATAAGAGGCATACACTGTTCAGCATTGTACAGGAGATGATAATACCTCCATTGTTGCCATAGAAGGGGTTCCTCCAATCATAACCTTGTCACTGTGGGAGAGTTTAGTCTCACTGAGGAGAAGAGAGAAGAGGTTATTGTGTATGTGTGTGTGTGTGTGTGTGTGTGTGTGTGTGTGTGAGTAGGTGAAGCCTGCTTCAGAGGCAATGGAAAATCATGTTTACATGCCTGCCTAATGTTACGCATAGGGATACCAATTTCTCTCTCTTCGCTATCTGTCGCTCTCTCACACACACTCGCAGAAAAGACGGGGAGAGGTTTAAAATCTAATCTCCATAATTTTTGTTCTTTGAATAATTGAATAACAGAAAAGCCTCTACTACCCCCTGTCATCTTTCTCTTCTTCTATTTCTCTTCTTTCTTTTTCTTTTTGTTTTCTTTCTTTCTTTCTTTCTTTCTTTCTTTCTTTCTTTCTTTCTTTCTTTCTTTCTGTCTTTCTTTCGGTCCACCCTCTCTCTCACTCTAATTCCCCTCCCTTCACATTTTATAATCTCTAGGGTACGACAGAATGCTTTTGAGTGCAGAAAAACCTTGCGTCTTTATAGAAAATGATAGGGGTGTGATTTCTGTCACAAAACAGGGCAATTTTACTGCAATAACCAGGATAATGAAAACACTTGCCAACAGCCATCACAAGTTTTATTATGTGGCTTATTGTTTTTGCCACTCCTGGCGGTTTAACTTGAGTGAAAAGCAAAATAATGTGTTTCTGGTCAGCATGTTTATAGGCTTAAAAGAACTCTTATTCCTCCTAAAACCACTGCTACGACTACAAAGACTGGAGTTATTGCTGTCATTATTTTCTTCTTCTTCTCCTTAGTAGTAGTAGTGGTGGTAGCAGTAGTAATGTTATTAGTATTATAAATATAATTTCTTACCCATGACACCAGGTGATGTTCATCTCTGAGGTGTAATACTTCATGTGACACTGCAGCTGAATGCCTGTTGCTGTGCAGTTAATCACCAGCTCTGCTGCACTGGCTCCTAGAGGAGGTGACGGAGGTGATAGAAGTTGTGGAGGGCACATTTGAAATCAGAATCAGATAAATATTTTCCATCTGCTGCTGGATAACCTGGCCTCTCTCTGCTGGGAGAGCAACAGGATGCACTTTTTCCCCTCTGAATTAATCAAATAAAATCAAACTTCCATCTGCAGCCATTTGTGGTCTCTATTTAAAGACTTTCCTTTTTATGTTACCTTTCTCCAGCTTGGAGAGCAGAACTGTACTAATGAAGTAGAGTGCAGACTGTTTGTAGGCTGCATTCAGTAAAATGCTTCAAACAACAGAAGCTTTAATAACTTTTTTTCAAAAGCTGTTATGCCTAAAAGGGAGTTTATTATATATATATATATATATATACTACACTATGTCTGTGTGGGACTTTGCTCACTGCATATTACAAGTGTACAAGTGTGTCATCCACCTGGTCACATCACCATGGTTTCCCATTATCACAGTAATGAACCCTCTTCTCCTCTGTAACCACTGCTGTAACAGTTGCTGCAGAGCTGTCAAGTGACTGTCTCTTAAAATAGGAGTAAGATGCTCCTCCACACTGTCACTGTGACAGCACAGTGGAATTTTAAAGTGATTTCACCACATGATGGCATGATGGCCAAATGCTTCCAGCACGACAACTTCTGCCACATGCTGATAAGTGTGTGTGTGTGTGTGTGTGTGTGTGTGTGTGTGTGTGTGTGTGTGGGGCAGTGGGGTTTTAAAACAGAAATATATCAGTCTGGTGATGGATCTAAATCTCTTATCACTGTGGTGTGATTGTGCCATGTTAAATTTAGATCATTTGCACTTGAGCCCGTCACTGGGTAGAGGAGGATGATGGTGATGTTTTTATATGGACATCTGTAAGTGAGATAATTGATGTCTGTGTATTCACCTGTGTGTGTGTGTGTGTGTGTGTGTGTGTGTGTGTGTGTGTGTGTGTGTGTGTGTGTGTGTTAAAGGCAGATACCCACCAGCCAGAGCGCTGATCTTGTTCATGGCATCGTCAAAGACTAGAAGAGAGGCAGAGAAACGTGTGGTCAGAGAAAGAGCCAGGAGGATGGAGAGTCACGCTGCTGCCCTCTGGTGGCTGCCTTCAAAGCTCAGTGAGGAAAGCTTTAAATTAAACTTGTGCTTTTCTTTGCATGTAGTAGTCTGGGTATTTGCTACTCCCCCGTTACAGAGTTATAGTGTATTTGAGAGAAGCTGTCAACATACCCTGTGACTCAGTATCCCTGTTGCCATTTTCAAACAATTAACTGAATAATTCTGTTCTTTGATGGCGTCCCAACTTGGATAAAATGGCAAAAAGGTATAAAGAGCTGTATCTGTCAGCTAATCTCTCCCTTAAGGTCTGATTAAATACTCACTAACCTCTAATGCAGGGGGGATAAAAGACAGTAATGCTCAGTTCTGCCATCAAAATGCATACACAAGTACAAGACTGAAGGACTAAAGAGTACCAGCTTCAGTTCATTTCACACAAACTGTTATGGGAAAATTAAAATGGATTTTCTAAATACAGACAGCATGTGAGCAAGATGTCACATGGAAAGAACTATTTTTATACAGTAGATGAGAAAAAAAACAAAAACAAGGTTGGGCTTAGAGGGTTTGTTAAAAGCGCATTACTTCATCATGTACAGATACAGTATATACATTTGGATCATATTTTTTTTCCCCATCTCCCACTTTTTAACGAGCATCAAGCTCTTTTTCAGGTCATACTTTTCCTTGGCCATTATACTGCAGGTTATTATGTATTCTTGTTCAGTTAGGCAATCAGCCGGCCGGCAAGTCAGTGAATCACTCCAGTCATTAATTAGTGAGATATATTAAGTAAGAAAGATACCTTTTCCGGAGATGTCAATTTGGCTCATATCTTTTCCTCTGTCGTCACTGATGGTGGCCTTATAAACTCCTGCTGTCTTCAGTGAAAACTGGAAACAGGAAACACATAAAATAGAGCAGGGGACGTAGGGAGCACAGATTTGCTGAATTCTGAATCTGAACACATTGTGAGGTCTGTTATTTTTTAACAAAGTGTTCCTGTTTCGACCCTTGACACACACCTGGATATGGCCTTTGACATTTCGGACCTACGCGTGCTGCTTCTGCTTGACTTCTCGTTATAACTCGTTATAACGCTTTTCATTTCTCAATCATACACATACATACACATTACTAAGTGCCTTTCTGCCTGCTGCTGTCAGACTCTATAATCAGTACAACTCCCGGTAATCTACACTTGACTGTCAGTGTGCAGACTATTCGCTACTATACTTCATCTACTGCTGTGCATTATCTTCATACATATATTGTATTCATGATGTTATCTACTTCATATGTTGCTGTGAAATATTTTTCATATACATGTATATTATATATGTGCAATATTTTTATCTTATCTATTTGTTCATACTTAGAACTGCACTCAGTCACTCTATTATTTATTTCTGTCTATACTGTGTATAGGACTATTTTTCTATTTATTTTTATTGTATTTCTATATATGACACTTTTGCTGGCTGCTGCAACGCTAAAATTTTCCCCGCTGTGGGACAATAAAGGCTTATCTTATCTTATCTTATCTTATTAAGTATGGTCTTTCATTGTGTACTCTTTGACATGCATACCATGTTGTACATACCTCTGTAAAGTGAAGCAAGTTTAACATTACTGAGTGACAGCAGGGGGTAGGGGATGTTTGTTGTGGGGTGGGAATTGCGTGTTGTGTTGGTTTTCTTTCTTTTTTTTTTTGCAAATGTATGTAAATTGTGAAATTCAATAAAAAGAACTGTGAAAGAAAGTGTCCTTGGTTTTCGGATCCTCAGAGAAACACTAAATTGTGTAACACTGCAGCGTTTTTGTAACTAACCAAATCACTGAACAAAATATTGCATCCATGCCTTGACTTAATATAGCCACTACACTACACTACATCCTGGTACGTACATGTATAACCATGCATAGAAATAATAGTATTGTACACGGTTTTATAGCATTCAGAAGATTAACAGTACCAACGTGCAATTACCAGTTTAATTGGCAGTTTACAGACTCCTGATCCCAGGTCAGGCTTCACGTCAGGGATGATCTCTGTGTCTTCTTTATACCAGTGGAACTCTGATTCCTTCTTCAAGTTAGCAACCTGCAATTACAAACATAATCACAAATATTAAAACATTCGACATAGTTATTATTAACAAGGACGAGAGGGCGAGTTTTTGCTTCTTTTACAGCTTCTGTGTAGCAGATAATCAAATCCCAATGGCACCAATTCAGTCTCAGATGGACCCAGCCCAGAAATGGCATTTCAGCACTTCCCCCATTAATCTGCCTCTAAAAGTCACTTATCAGTCCACAGTCTATATGTGTTGCACCTCATCTTTTCATGGCGACCATGGCTATTCAACACTTTAAGGTCCATTAGAGATGTTCTGTGGGTAAAACCACCAATATAAATACACTTTAGTTCCACTGTATAGAAACCTGTTAGCAGTGCCATTAATGCCGTATACCTCAGATTTTAGAACTCATTACAAGATGCAAATCAGTGATATGTGTGTAAAGTTCAGTTTATGTGGTGGTTCATTAAGACCAAGAGATACGTCAACGTCTGCACTTTGGGCAGTTGCTCCCACTCTCATTACTTTTTATCTTATGGATAAAAAAAATCCACTCTTTCCCTCAAGAGAGCGTTGGCCTGTAGTAATTTTTAAACAATACATTGTAATCTAACTAACCACTGACACCAACTACAATCGGAGTGGATTTCTGCAACATGATTGATGCTTGAAAAGAAGTTTATGCCTGCTGTGTATAGTCACTTACAACATTCCCCCACTTAATTTACTGCATATGTTTGTTGTGTTTCTACATTATTCAAAATGCACTTATTTGGGCTAAACTGACAAACAGATTAAACAGATGTCAGGTTCAGATTGTCTCAAGGGATATGAACAATTCTTTGATTTTTGTTTGATTTTTAAGACAAAATTCTGGTTGTTCTCGATCTGGACCTTATCATAACACAGCATTGTCGCACTCAGCCTAGAGCCTATAGAATGGCTAATCAGCTATCCACAAGTCAGCCTCCCATTTGTTTAGAGTGTAAATATTCAATAATTATTGAGTTTGGCTGTGTTTACCTTGCAGACCAAAGTGACAGAGCAGTCGTCTCCGACTTGAAGCGACAGGAACTCACTGAAGTGGGGACCTGTGGTGGATAAAGGCGGGAGAGAAAGGCCCAGGGAAGGGACATGAGCTTAAAACAAATTGCTTATGGACCTTGATTGCATGAGCTCTTGTAACTGCCTTGTGCATTAATTAAGTATGTGGTTTTAAAATTCTTAATGCAAAATACCCCTGTGGAATATTCAGGTGCACCTACAGTAGCTGTTCTATAAGTTTCTAAATCTGTGACTTATTTTGTTGTGTAGCCGAGCCATTTGAAAGGGGTCCATTCTGAGTTTTGAGGTTCCAACTCCCAGTTTAGGTAATGCTGGTCTGTTTCTTTCCTGTACGCTCAACGGTTTGGTTTAGTTGTCTCTAAGGTAACATAGTGGTGTGCTGGTTTCAGGCTGAGCAGAGTAAAGCTCATACGTGCTTAAAAGTGAATGATGTTTTGTGTTTCTTACCCTCCTTGACTCTGATGTACTCTCTCCTCTGGTAGTCAGCCTCAGCCAGCGCTGCCTTGAAAGCTGTGTGCACATACAGATACACATAAACAGAGAATAATTAAAAGATCAAAGTGTTGCCAGTAGTTTCTATAGATTCCTTCTGTGGATTAGCTAGCTAATGATCCGCTGTATGAGAGTGGAATCATAATTTATGAATAAAAACAACATAACTGCTTCAAACCCACCTTTACATTTATCAACTGAATACATTTCCATAATGTAGTCTCCTATGCTAGAGATGCATTAAGTCTACTGACAAGCAGACACACACACACACAAGCACATATATACTACATATATCACAATTTTGTCATATGTCTCTCATTTTTGCCTCAGTTACTGTTGTGGTTTAATACCGCTGTAATACCTGAAACAAAATGTAAGTTGAAAAACATCTTATTGTCCACTGATCACCGTTCTTTAGGTAGTAGATTGTAGTCAGTTGTAGCAGGGTTGTACGTGGTTTGACCAGTTTAGAAAGACAGTGGAGGTGCTGATAGTGAGAAATCAGACCTGGCCTCTCTTACCATCTCCAATCAGAACCAGTGAGCTCTGTGCTTTGCCTCCTCCATCTGTGATCTGGCAGGTAAATGTGCCCTCATTCTCCTCAGTGAAATGGTCCATGATGAACTCAATGATACCTGTGGAGACGTCATGACCCATCTTGTTGGGCTGCAGAAAAATAGCGTTGGTTGTTATAAAAAAGGCCATAATGCACTCCAAGATGGACTGAATATGAATATTTTTTACTGTGATGATGGCTTTAATGTTTCAAACATGTCCACGCCTTAAACTACAGTGTATCTTACATCAGCACCAGACAGTTCCTTGTTGTTGGCAAAGAATTTGTAGGTGACTTTGGAAGAAATCTCTTCAGCCTGCAGCCAGAACTTCATTCTGCCTCTCTCCAAAATCTTATAGGCCAACTCTGATTTCAGCGGGATGACTAGAGCAGAGGAGAGAAGAAAGGAAGGTCATGGGTTCAAAAACATTATTATGCACTTATTTACTAATAACATAACGAAAACTGTTGTTACTTTATTTGACGAGGAGAGGAGAGGAGACAAAAGAACAGGAGAGGTGAATAGTGGTTAGGCAGGTGATGCAAAAGCAGGTAAGACTTTTTTGGATCAAATAAAAAGAGGAATGTGCTCCTAAGAGAAGAAAGAAATCTGAAAGGTTCAAAGCGAGTCAGAACAAAGCAAAATGACGGCGTGAAAACGGAGAAACCGAGAAATAGAGAGAGTGGGTAAGACAGATTAAAGACGCAGCAGAGGAAAGAGAAGAGAGATTAAAAGGGACAAAGAGAGAGATTACGAGAGATGGAAAGAGTCAGCCAAGGGTACCTACTTGGGTGTCTGATATCATAGCTGAGTGCCAGCATCTTTGCCAACTCTGAAACATAAAGAGACAACTTACTAATTTCATGCAGACATGGGCACAGACAAGCAATTAAAATACATGGTACACTTTGTACACAGATGTGACTACTGAAGAACTGATTACTGTAATTGTATTTAATAGGAAGAGGCAGATATATACACAAAAGACTGAATCAAATACAGCCACAGGGAAGACAATGCATTATACCTAGAACTGGACCCAAAGGTCTATTCTGAAACTCCTCCAACAAACTGCATTAAGAGTTGGTATTAAATTATAGGAGCCTTTCCATGTACCTGTGGTGTAAGTGAAATAAATGAAACCTTCTATACTAGGAGTTTATAAATTATTGTAAGTTAGGCTGAAAAAACTGTAGGCCAAATGGGAAGCAATCAGTGTAAGGCGCACTGAATAACATATTATAGCCTAGTAGCGTAGTGGTGCAATAGCAGGAAAAATATTGCGAAACTTTCCAACAGAAAGCCCTTTGCCATGAAGACGTGATTTTAAAACACCCCACACTGCCCCAAGCTTGGAGAAATTCTGTGAGCAACCTGCTCTGCTAGTATTCATCAGACGTGTAATGAAATTGTTTGTTGCCTACATGCCAGTGAGATCGTTTTCAAGCACGGCCTCATTGCTTTCATCTTTATTTCATCCTACACAGCGCCACAGTTCTTCCATGCATAGCTTCTTTTTGAATTTTGCTTTTGATACTTACAGCTGTTCAAATGTCCACGATCAAGGCATGAAAGATATTTGCATGCACTAATGTAACAGATAAAGGGAACAAATATTTAATGCAATTTAATGTGATGTGTAAATGCTGACGAGATGATGCAGATAATAAGTACTGGATTTCTGTACATTTTGAAAGCCAGCAAGAGTTTAGCTGGGTGGTTCAGCACCAGAGCCACACTTACACAGCGATGGGTAAAATCCTACCTTCAGCAGAGATGGTATAGCTGGATGACACTCCCTCCGTGTTGGTGACAGAAACTGAGAACGTCCCAAAGTCCTCTTTGTCTGCATTCTTAAAGATCAGCTTAGAACTACGATGCAGGGCAGGAGAGAGACACAGACAGACAGATAAAGACAGAGAGATGATGCGCATTTGAGAGTTCAAAATGCATTTTGTATGTATACATGTATGTATGTATACACACACCCACGTGTGTGTGTGTGTGTGTGTGTGTGTTTGTGTGGTCTTACTTGCTGCCTTCGGTCTTAATCACTACTCCTTTGGAGAAATCTGTGATTTCTTTATAATTTTTCTTCCAGATGAACTCAGATCTCTCGGTCATTTGGCAGGACTCGAATGACAGAACAATGTCACCTGACTTCTCGTCCACAAAACAGGATACCTCCTGGGAGCCTTGAACACACAGAGACAAACACACACATAGTGATCATTTTTAAACTGCACACATTTCAGTCTCCACAGAAGGAGTTGTCCATAGGTTTTTATATTTCAGTGAGTTTTTATTATATTTTTCCTCTCCACTACCCACTTTCATCTTGCCTCCAGCACTTTGAAAAACAGTGCATCATTCCAACTTAGCAAAGCCATGTGTTGGCTATGTTGTGTCCTTTCAAAGAGAAACTTGGAGATGCCTTTTTCAGAAACTGAGAATGGTGAAGATAACACACATTTGAATGCGTGTGTATATATATGTTAATAGATGTTACCTGCAACAGCCTTGGCAGTGACTGGGTCAGAGGGCATTGAGGCCATACCCACTCCTGCAGCGTTGACCCCACGCACTCGGAACACGTAGCTAGTGTCCACCTTCAGACCTGTTACCTAGGAAACAAACAGACAAGAAAACCACTAGTGTTGGTGAAGGGAGGAGAGCGATGGGGTTTTTTTTCTACACCAGTGTTAATCATCAGTTTGGGTAAATTAGACAGTTACAGTAACTGTGACATCAACGTTGTAGCAGTATGTTTTTCCATAACATCAGAAACTGTTGCAGATTGTCCAGTTTCTTAGGTAACTTATTTGGTAGGTGAGATAGTGACAGCAGTAGTAGATCCAGCAGCTACTGCAGCTGATAAATGCAAAATATATTGTCATATACTTGCACCCAGACTCATTATTATTATTTTTGGCACTACATGAATGAACCTCATTGTTATTCACTCATAATTAATCTGTACTTTTCATTCTAAAACCAAACATAACCATCTACCTTCTTAGCTTTTTTTGTACTGTACTTAACTTACTTTATCCACTAGATGTCACTGTCACACAGTTTAATGCAAGTGTATCACTGCATTGTGCAGCAGGGCCAATAAAACCCTGGTACAGAAGGCTGATATGCAATGTATGCAAGTTAGAAAACAATATTATAACGAACAGGAGCCAATAGAAAGCTTTACAGAGACAAACAAAAGTATATAGTAGCTGAACATATTATTAACATAAGCAAAATAGAATGTAGCATCAGGAGCACAATGTACAATAGTTGTAATGACACTAAAGGCCAGCATCCAATTTCTCCACAATAATATTTTACACAGTTAAGTTATATACAAAGTTAAATAAAGTTATATGCTCTGCGTTGTGATAGAGATACTCTAAGACAATTAGCTTTGCTTTTTGCACTTTGTGACAAATGTCTGATGAAGAAAAACAGAAAACTAGAATTTAAAAAGTTATGGCATAACTTTAGGGCTGCAACAAATGATCATTTACATTATCGATTTATCTGTCGATTATTTTCTCGATTAATCATTTACTCTATTAAATGTCAGAAAATAGTAAAAAATGTCCATCACAATTTCCTGAACTGTCCTAGAAGACTTAGAAAATCAAACACATTGACCATTGAGAAGCTGGAACCAGAGAATATTTGGCATTTTTGCTCAAAAATCAATTATCAAAATTGTTGCATTGACTAATTGATTATCAACTAATACATTAAACGGCTAATTGTTTCAGCTTTACATAACTTTTATGTCAGATTGCATTGTACTCATATATATAATATTATATGGAAGGATTTAAATTAACCTGAAGAACCCTAAACCACATTAAAGATGCTCTCACCTTGAGGAAACGATGGCTGACAGCTGTCTCATTGGCTGTGGTCCATACAGAAGTGCCCTTCTTAGTGTACTCAACATGATAGCCTGTGATTGGTCCAGAACCAGTATAGACAGGCTTTTGCCACTCAATTGTCAATGAATTATCTCTCACTTCACTGAAAGTCAGGTCATAGGTGGGGCCTAAAGGACAAACAGGGGAAGAGACACAAACCCACATTTACATCTGTATGTGTTTCAGTGACATAACATTCACTCCCTTTCTCGTAATTCTCAAGGCTATTTGGTAGACATGAGCATGATTGCCATAAACTTGTATAGGCTTCATGTTGTTTTGGGCAAGTTTCAAAATTTGTCACTGATGGTGACCAAGTCAGTCAGAAGGTGTCGTTTACTGACCAGGCTCCGGCATATTCCAGGCCTCACAGGTGAAGTCGGCTGAATGTGTGGAAGCTGGTCCGAGGCCAGCCAGGCTGGCTGCATACACCTGGAACTGATAGACTGCTCCCTCTGTCAAGCCTTCCACCTGTCAATTAAATGTTACCATGGTTACTAACATGCCAATCATCATTGTCTTACAAACCGGGCAAGCCACAAACTCACACAGACCGAGTTAATAACCAGCGTGAAATAGTGGACAGTGAAATGAGTGCTTGGTGGAAAAGTTGCTTATTCAGTACTCCAAACTGACACAGATATTTTTCTCAGAACATGGAAAACCAAACCAAACCATAGTTAAAACAAAGTAGGTATGTGACTTAAGCTTTTTTGTGGTATCAGAGAGCAACCAAATGAAGTACTTGTATCTAATTCATGCTGAAGCTGTTTTGATGTTTTAAGGTAAGCTTAACAAAAGACAACAGGTAATGTTAACAGCATTATTGTACCTTATAAAGTCTTTCTGTGAGTGGTGGGATATGAACCTCCCTCCACATGGTTGTTCCGCTGCGTCTTTTGTCCACATAATACTCCTTGATCTTTGCTCCTCCAGACTGGAGAGGCTTCTTCCAGTTCAGAACCATTGAATGGCCGTCACAGTTCAGCAATGCAATGTCGTAAGGAGCAGAGGGGGTGGCTAAAAAGGTAGTGCTGAATTTTAATACTTATAATTAGATAATACTTCACAACCATCAAAATGATCATTACAGCAGCGAGATATTACAAAGCAGATAATAATAATAATCATCATCATCATCATCATCAATAATAATGACCAAATGTGCCAATACTGACTCAGGGCAGCCTTAACAGTCAGAGGTGCGGACTCCTGGGATTCATCACTAAGACCCAGCTCATTGATAGCCTGGACACGGAACACATAGGTTTCTCCTGTGGTCAGACCACTAACCACAAACCTGCAGAAACAGAATCACATGCAAAAAACCATGAGTGTCGCTTTCGTACGCTATGACCAACAATCAAATAAAGACACATTTCTGAGCAATACAGTGTGTGTTTCTGTTTGGTTGAAAACATACTTGTTGTTCTTGCGAGGTTTGTGATTGGCAGAGGTCCAGTCCTTGGACCCCTTCACACACTGGTCAATGTAGTAGCCAATCAGGTTGTTGGGTTCCTTTGGAGGAGCCCACTGGATGAGGACAGAGGTGTCTGTTTCCCTGGTAGCAATCACCTGACCGGGAGCAGATGGCACACCTGAAGACAACAAAAATTAGCAAATGTACAATAAATAATAAAAATGATGATAGATTATCATAATACAATACAATACAGGACAGAAACAGACCTTTGAGTTCCAGAGTCTCGATACGTCTAGTCGGCTCTGATGGCTCACTGTTTCCATAGATATTGGCAGACACAACTCTGAACTTATATTTTTTGCCCTCTGCCAGGTCAAAGACGGCATAACGGGGAGATCGAATAGGGACCTGAGTGTTAACGCGCTGCCACGCACCACTGTCTGCCAAGCTCTGGGAGGAGGGAGAGAGAGACAGAGAAAGCATGCCTGCTGTTAATATACATCCACACACATAATGACATGTTGTGCTACATTTGAGTCTGGATTTATTGCAGATCTTTAGTAATTGTTTAGTCAGTTCACAATAGTCTGATCTAGTGTAGATGAACAGAAAACTGCTATTTTCATCAAACATAAAAACATCATATATTTTACAGAGGTGAAGAATGTATGATCACAAGTGTAGTTTGCTTATTATCAGTCTCATTAGCTTTACTACCAATTGGAATTTTTTTGACACCAAAATTGAGGTGTTTAACACAAAAGTCAGTTTAAGAAATGAAATCAATATTGTTGGACCACATATAGCACTGTACAGAATAATATTTGTTGTCATCCACACATTCACTCACTTTAGTCTTGTTTTTTTTTTTAGCTACATTGCAGCTTTACTGGAGCATTCAAACACAGAAGAACATGCATTCTTACACTGCTGGTAAGGTGTAAATTTGAGGAGTATGTACTCAAAGCAGCATTGGTGACAGTATGACACTGTTTGGTACCTTTTCTATGTAGTACCACATGGGAGCCTTGCTGGAATATGCTGGGGCTTTCCAGCTCAGAACAACATATGTCCTGTCTGTTTCTGAGGCATGAATTCCTGATGGAGCACCTGGTGGCTTTCCTTCAGCTACACAGAAACACACACAGAGATGATTAAGTACACGTACGCACTGTGAGACACCCACTGCTTCACCTCTCACTGTGTACAGTAAGAAGACTAGAAGGATATAGATATTAATAATACATATAGATATGTGTTAATTTTAGCAGAAACTCACCTTCCACTTCATCATAGTAAGACACAACATCTAGTTTTCCTCCCAGTTTTTTGGCTACAGGAAGATAAAAACAACATTATCATCAATCAGCTTCATGTTGAAGTTACAGTACTTGATTTATTGTTTGTTTGGTAAAATTGTTTGTTTTGCTGGAGATTCAGATAAATTTTGTTCTGTGCTTCTTAAAATGTCAAATCAGCACACTGGAATGCAAATATAACTGTTCATCACATTTTATAATCAAATGATATGTCAGATTTTGATCAATGATGACAGAAGGGCCATTTTTAAAACTGCACTGATCAAGGAAGGGCACACCATTCAAACATAAACCAAACTTTGTACAACGACTCTTAAAAGTAGCAGAGTCCAGTAAAGCAGTTTGGTCAGTGAAGCAAAATTATCAGACAGGCAATAAATTCTGCAGTATGCCATGTAAAATGAATTTTAAAAACAGTGTGCCAAAGACTTGCTTTTTTTTTCTGGCAAAGAGAATCTGTACTAAACCACTGTTTTTTGAATAATATGTGGAAACATTTTTAAACTGGCTATAATATGAAGAACTGCTTTTGTGTCTAGTCAGTAAAGGAAAGTAGCAAAACAGACATGTATTCATATGATAATGTCAGAAATCTTTACTTTAGATTCCATCCAAACATACCAAAACAGCAGAGACATTTGGCATGTCAGCGAAGTCTTGAAATGGTGTAACATAAAAGGCAGTGGTGACATTTCTCTTTACTAATCCAGTTAAACCCACCATGGAGCCTCTCAAACTCAGTGGGGTCCAGTGCAGCGATAGGATCAGACATGCGGGACGCTTTGCTGATTCCGTGTGAGTTGACTGCTCTGACTCTGAAGTAGTAGGAGTGTCCTTCAAACAGCCCACACACCGGGTATTTACAAATCTTTATGGGGTGATCATTGCATTGGGTCCAGTTTTCAGTTCCAACCTCACATCTACATAATTAAGATCAAAAGACACAAGAAAAGGATTTGATCAAATTGTACGAATTTGGATCAGCATGATACAAATCATCAGAATAGAGAAGTACAATAGAATAGTTCAGTGTAGAGAAAAAGGACGGATTCCCTGCACCTAAAGACAACAACCCCTTCATTTGTACAGATAGTCAAGCAAACTCTATGTGATGACTTACAGTAATCAGTTTGTCTTTATGTTGGTCAGTTTATCTATTTATGGTGTTTTTATCAGTAACTCCTACTTGTCCACAAAGTATCCCAGGATTGGTCCCTCTGTGGTGGTATTTGGGGGCTTCCATGAAACAATGACATAGTCTCGATTGGCATCGTGGATCTTGATGTCCATAGGAGCACCAGGTGAACCAGGGACTGGGGGAGGACCATCTACACAGGAAGTCACACGGTAACATTTTAATAATCATATTATAAGTAAGTAATACATATTTAAATAAGTAACAGAGTTCTGTAAAACCTGTAAAATTGTTAAAACGAGCACTATGTTGACATCAAATAGATAACAATGAAATAAAAACCCAGTATAATTCAAGTTTCAAATATGAATCATTGGTCGTCTTTAGACATGAGCTTGATGTTTGATTTGAAGTTATCATCTTCTCTTAGACTGCCCAGTCATCCAGCACACCTCACCTGCGACAGAGACAAACGCGCTGTGTTCTGCGGTGCCTCCTTTAGTGACCATGCGTAGTGTGTAGAGGCCTTCATCGTCTTTGAAGAGGTTAGGAATAGTCAAGGTGGTGACTCCTCTGGCCGTTTCAATCTTCACCCATTTAGAATCAAACAGACGCGTGTCTGGAAATGAGACAGGATCCTGAATTCAGAGTCACTTCCTGCATAATTCTTATAAACCTCCTTTCTAAATTGCTGTAGGGCATTACTTTTCTATAAATTATACATGAGGTTTGACTGCATATAGTGATCTTGAATATAAA